>OX637573.1:24863586-25216758 GCA_951800085.1 Comarum palustre
CTATCAAATTAGGCGAGGGTGAGGCAGGCTAGTGACGAGGTGATGGCTGCTATAGTCAGGGAGACATGGCCTGACACGCAAGAGGAAGACATGTCCGAAGCCATGTCCCGGATCGACAGTTCGGATCTCAGCGTTGGGGCCAGGATCATGGGCACAGCCTTCCCACCGCGAGGAAATAACTTCTACTGTCGGGGTCTGGGAAAGAAGGGCGAGGGGGGTACTGAAAACCACTCCTGGGTTTCAGGACAAAGGAGCCTCGACCAGCAGCAGAACGACTCAGCTTGAGGCGGAAGTTCAGATGTTACGGTAACAGCAAGCCGCCCAAGCAGCATATACTGCAGAGAGAGAGGCCGCCCAAGCAGCATATACTGCCGCTCTACAGGAGTACAATGTAGCAGTCTATGCCGCCCAGCATGCACAGCAGCAGCAGATGATCCAGTACATGCAAGATTTGATGGCTGCACAGCAGCAGGGACTTCCGCTTCCGCACATGCCCACACCTATTGTCTTACCTCAGCCGCCGCAACCTCCCCAACAACCTCATCCTTGAGCAGATATTGATTTAGACGATATCGACTTCATTTAGTTTTTTAAGTTTATGAACAATTATTTATTTAGTTTTTTAGGTTTATGAACAAATATTAATTTACTTTTTAGGTTTATGAACAATTTATGAATTGAAAATTTAATGCAAAATGTTTATGTTACTGTGTGTTGTTGTTGGTTATAAAATTGTTTCTGTAATTTGCAGCTTGCTTGGATGATAATGTATAAATTTTGTTTGGGTTTCTAGTATAAAAAGTACTATAGCCGACGAAATTTACCATATTTCGTCGGCTATGCTAGTTTTTTTTTTCAACAACCTTTAGCCGACGAAATTTGCCATATTTCGTCGGCTAAAAGTATCATAGCCGACAAAAGTGTGCTAATTTCGTCGGCTATTCTCTATTTATTTTTTAATTTTTAAAAACTTTAGCCGACGAATTTTTTATATTATATCGTCGGCTAAGTGTTGGATTATAGCCGACGAAATAATAAAAATTCGTCGGCTAAGTGTTGGAGTATAGCCGACGAATTACAATATATTATTTCGTCGGCTATAATCCAACACTTAGCCGACGAAATAATATTAAAAATTCGTCGGCTAAGTGTTGGAGTATAGCCGACGACGGACTTTATTTCGTCGGCTATAAGTATAGCCGACGAATTATAGCCGACGACTTCTTAATTGTGAACAGGCCGACGAAAAAATTTCGTCGGCTAAAGTGTTTGTCCTGGTAGTGAAATGCTTCTACCCTGGTCCATCAAAAACTTAGATGAATTTAACAATGAATTTAGTCATGCCCGGTGGTCGAGTTAGTAAGCATCTTAGTGTAGAACCTTTATATTTAGGTTTGAATCTCGTCGATGCTATTTAGAGTTAAATTCTGATTCATTCTTGATAATAAGGAGGAAGAAAACAATTTAATATGATCTCTCGATACAAATTAATCTCTAGAAATAGAAACTCTTTGAGAATACAATTGTTGATACTTCAAAAAAATGAATTTATAGTTATAAGCAAAAGGTTTTCTCTATTTGAAAATAGATCAAAAGAACTCATTTTTTCGCTTTGTATTGCAAGAAGAATAAACCCTACTTTTTTTTATGAATAAACCCTAAACTTTGTAATTTCTACCCACCACGTACGTACGTACCTCACCCCATACTAATAAAGTACTGTATACCAGAAATTGAGGATCAGAAGAACGCACTTCATGTTACACCCTATCTCGAATATATATATATATATATATATATATATTTAATTTTGTGGTTATTATCTCGAATATATATATATTTTATTATTTTGTGGTTATTATCTCGAATAGTTTTTTAGTTGTGGTGAAATGACTGAAATGCATGGTGATGCTTATAAATGACAACCATAGCCGCCATAGTCTAATACAATATCCACTCCAGTCTCCATCCACATTCCGATGTATTTAGAACAGTCTGGTATTCGTGACCTAGATTGTTTGGCCAAGAAAGCGCCACTTGTCCATCAGAGCATGTGATGAAATCAAATGCCGAATTTCGTCTTCTTGGCCTTGTGTGGCTGAGAGCGACTTGGTCGGTGCCTCCTTGGTATATTTTAGGTCCATAATTGAAAAATGAAATTGTAATATAATCTCTTTCGATCAAACTGCTTTGCTTAATGATATGGATGGATGGTGACCCCAGAAAGCCTGGGCCTGAAAGATATATGTCTGCCATAGAAAGCAGTGACTCGACTCCTTCGAGTAGGATCGGACAGAAGGTTCAATTGGTTTGCCTGATCACATCTGCTTCGCTGGTCTGGTCGTTGCGATTGTTTTTCTTTCACTTTATAATGGGTTAATGTCTATTTGTATAAAAAAAAGTAAAAGTCAACCACCATTTAAATAAAAATAAAATTTTGAAACTTAATTGAATGAAAGATACATTTATTTATGTCTAAACACATAAATTCTTATTAAAATAATAATTTTCAAGACATTTTTACCCTTATCTTTTACTAAAGAGAGAAGGCTTTACCGGAGCACTGTCGAACTCCGGTGATCATATTTCTCCAGTCGTCGAATTTCGGTCACAGGTAAATCGGTTACTGACACCTAGTAACTCGGATATTTCAATTAGTGACCCCCAGTAATTGAGTTCCAGACCTCTAATAATTACAACTAAATCGGTTACTGACACCCAGTAACTCAGATATTCCAATTACTGACCCCAATAACTCAATTTCTGATCTCTAATAACCACTAGTAAATCGGTTACTGACACCAAGTAACTTGAATATTCCAGTTACTGTCCCAGTAACTGAGTTCCTAACCCTTTAATAACCACTGATAAGTTGGTTACTGACCCCTAATAGCCATTAATAAGTTGGTTATTGACCCCCAAAACTCCCTTACTGGCCCCTAATAACCACTGATAAATCAATAAGGAGCCCTAATAACTCATTTACTCCCCTAGTAAACGGTTTATGAAACCCCAGCATGGCAGCAACTGAATAATATGACAACTTTACCAAAAAAAAATTGAACAATGTACACGCCAAATCTAATAATTAGATGAAATCAAATCTAGTTAGTTATTGCACATGATCATTAAGACTAGCCCCAAAAATAAAATAAAAAAATTCAAACCTCCAGCTTCAGTATACCAAATTCCATGAGCTCAATCATGCTCCTACACTACTTATGGATCTCAAGTTCAGTTCACTTAATAATGGATAGTAATATGCATCTTTCTGTAAAATAACATCACAACCTTTTGTTCATTTCATAACTAAAAGGAAAGACCCGCAAAATAGATCCATGCTTCACTGACCTTAATTTAATGGAACCCATTTCAAAACAACAAAAATATAGGGGAGATTTGTGTTCATGAAGGTGAGATCTCAAGTCCGGAACGAGTGGCGGCTGAGGTGATGTGCCAAAGCCTCGCCATGTCGGAGGGGAATAGATCGGCGAAGAAGATGCGCGTCAATGTGCATGATCGTTGTCCGATCAGACAATTGCCTTCACCGGAACCTTGAAGCTTCAGTAGGACGATTGCCGCATTTGAAATTTGATATAGGTCACTGGATCTGTAACACCCCGTCCCAAAATTTACCCTTTATCGGGACCAGACGGGTTACAAAGGGTTGTAATTGCGCTGTAAATTTCCCGAAGTATTAACGAGTGTAAAATTTGGCAACTTTGGTGGCATTGGTACGTATTCGTACCTTCGGAAAGAGTACCGAAGTGTTCGGAGATAAGGGACGCGTGGAAACGACTTATTTAAAGTGGTCAAAGGTTGACTTTTTACTACGTCGAGTTTCTCAGAAAACTTCCTTCATGAGAGTTGGAGTGCTCGACGATCCGAGTCCGTGGACACGCGGCATGTGTGAATCGTATACCGTGTGAAGAAGTTATGGTCAACGGAAGTTAGTTCCTATTTTTAGAAAGTATTTAAATAGAAAGGGTGGATTTCCAAAAATAGAAATAATCCATTTTCTTCTCTCATTCCACGCGCACGCGCGTTCCTTCACTATCCGAATATTTGAACTGACCCGACCCGGACCCGGCCGACCTAACCTTTGCAGCAAGCTCCGGCCACCAAGGACGTCGAGGCCGGTTGGGATCTCTTCCCCTCCTCCGTGCGAGCCTCCCTGTGGTGGTGGTGGTGGCGTGGTCCAGTTCGGCCTGGAATAGCGCCTCTAAGCTTGCACAGTACGACGTCGAGACCCGGTTCTCGACCAGACTGGTTCTCTGGCTTGGGGCGGCGGCGAGGCACGAAACCAGTCCAGAAAGGACGTCCAAGACGTTATGGGCGGACCACTGGTGGTGTTGAAGCTCAACACGGTGACAAGAGTGGCTGAGGTGGAGGCAACCCTTTCAAGGCAGTTTTGGGCCACTTCCCCGCCGAGTTGATCAAAACCCTAGGTATTAAAGTTGTTCCCCTTACTGTGATCTACAACTTTCATGTTTTGAGTTTGTTAGAATTCGATGTTATGAGTTTGTTAGAATTTAGTGGTTTGTTTTAAAGTTGATGTTTTGCTCTGGAGGATTTTATTTACATGAGTGCTATTATATTATATATTTATGTGGTTGTTTCTTATAAGCTTGATGGTATGTTCGGGACATTGCCGATAGATAGTTTGGTAGGTGACTACCTCAACGGAGAGGTTAAACTCCGGATATGCAAGAGGCGCTTGTTATCCATATTATTAGATCAATTGATAATTAGAAAAACAGGATTTGCCCGGTTAGGGCATTAATTAAAATAAGAGTTACATGTGGCTTGATCTTTGATGACAGAGTACATAGAATCCTGACCGGTATTCGGGTGCAGTCACAAATATTATTAGAACCCTAGGTCCTCTAAATGATTGGTTTGAGATCCAAATGTGGAAATCGGGATAATCTCTGGCTGTGAGGTCTATTCCAGTATCGTTTTGACTGTTTAAAATTGGTTTGGAAGAAGGTTTATCCCTTCTCGAGAGGGATTACGAGTAAATCTTTCTTGGGATGGGTCCCACACGTTCTAACCCGGGTTTAAGAAGATAAACTTGGGCCGGGACGTGACAGGATCTTCGTCAAAAGGACGACGACACGACTATGATATTAGAGGAGAAATTCAGAGGTGACAGTTGCTAAAGCCGTCGTTGGAGACTCGTCGTCGTCGAGGCGCTAGTTGGCGAGGCGTTGGCTAGCTTCAGATCTCATCGAGGATGAGAGAAAGAGAAAAAGAGAGACAGAGGCAGAGGAGATTTTGTTTGATATTTTGCAAGGATAATATTGTCTTTTTATTTAAATTTGTGTAAATGGGCATTGAAAAACAGTTTTCATGGGGCGTGACAGGATCTCCGTCAAAAGGACGACGACAAGACTATGATAATAGAGGAGAAATTCATAGATGACAGCAGCCAAAGCCGTCGTTGGAGACTCGTCGTCGTTGAGGCGCTAGTTGGCGAGGCGTTGGCCAGCTTCAGATCTCGTCGAGGATGAGAGAGAGATAGAGAGAAAGAGAGAGAGAGCGGCAGAGGAGATTTTGTTTGATATTTTTTAAGGATAATATTGTCTTTTTATTTAAATGTGTGTAAATGGGCATTGAAAAACAGTTTTCATGGGGCGTGACAGGATCTCCGTCAAAAGGACGACGACAAGACTATGATAATATAGGAGAAATTCAGAGATGACAGCAGCCAAAGCCGTTGTTGGAGACTCGTCGTCGTTGAGGCGTTGGCCAGCTTCAGATCTCGTCGAGGATGAGAGAGAGAAAGAGAGAGAGAGAGCGGCAGAGGAGATTTTGTTTGATATTTTGCAAGGATAATATTGTCTTTTTATTTAGATTTTTGTAAATGGGCATTGAAAAACAATTTTCATTGAAATGGGGTATAAACCCTTAGAATTAGTATTAAATAGACATTTCTTCTTTAAGATAAACTCATTCACTTTTTGTTTTTAAATTTACACCCAATGCAATAAATTAGTCTGCCTTATAGATTTTATTTTAAAGATTTAAATTTAAATTTATTTCAATTTTTTCATTGTCATTCTAATGTTCATTTTGTTTTTTTACCTTTAAGTTCAGTTACAAATAGAGGAATTGAGTTTTTGGTATAAGGTTTTAGGTTAGGGGTTAGGGTTTAGGCTTTAGGGCTTAAGGTTTATGGAGAAATTGGGTTTTGGGTATAGGGTTTTAGGGTTTATGGAGGAATTAGCACTACCAGAAAAAAGACTTTAGCCAATGAAATATCCAAAAACAGGCCGACGAATTTCGTCGGCTAAGTTAAATTTTCGTCGGCTAAACTAATTTTTTCGTCGGCTATAGTTAAATTTTCTCCTCCTCCTCCTCTTCATCTTCCTTCCTCCTCCTACTCCATTTCCTACTCCTCCGGCGGCAACAACGTACTCCTCCTCCTTCCTCCTCTCCTCCTCCTTCTCTTCTCCCTCTCGCTAAAGTCCAGAATTTAAGCGACGAAAAATTTGTTATCGGCTAAATAAATGACTTTAGCCGATGATGAATAGTAATTTTGTCGGCTAAAGTATTGGCCGACGGCTTTTTCCCAACGACTTTTTAGCCAACCAAAATTTTGTACTTAACCGACGAAAATTCTTCGTCGACTAAAGTACTGATCCTGGTAGTGTAGCCTTTGGGTATGAGGTTTTAGGGTTTAGTGGCAAATCTTGCAATTTCATTCTTGAAAATGTTCTATTTTTAAGATTAAATATAAATAAATTTTTTTTAATAAATCAACCTAATTAATAGGTGTGTGTATGTTAAAAGAGTGTAAAAAGGTGGGTTCAATCTAAAATAGGCCTAGTAAATTGTGTGTATTGTCAAATACCCCAAAATCAAGTAAGCTTTTTTCTTTACTTTATATTTCTTTTATATGATTCATACATTATTTCACTCTAATATTACGATTGAATTATTACTCCCAATCCTGGAGTTCATTGTTATGCTTCCTACATTTTTGTTTGAATTTTGTGTAATATTTTTGATCATTTATATGATCGTTTCCTAACACCGATTTGTGAAAAATGAAGCGAATCTTGTAGAGATATTTTTTTTGAATGAGAATAGGTCATACTTTATTATAAGAATAAAATTACATAAAGATGATGTAGAAAACACGTCCAGAAATAAGACAACATACGAAAATAAAGTTGCAAATGAGCATCAACGCTAAAACAATAACATGTGAACTCTATTTATGCTTACGGATTGCAGTCGTTGAGCAAAGTGAGCAATCAGTTATTTGACTACCCACGTATTTCCAATGCATAAAATGATAAAAAAAACATTCCAGCATCGAGATAAGGCCAATCTTCCATCTGAAGAATAGAAGCCGGCCAATGGTGATTTCATACATGGCTGTGATGGCAGACGATCCTTAACGAACAAATACCGTAGTTGTGGGTCCGTTAACCAATACCAAAACCAGTTCAAAGGCCAAAACCAAATATACTGGCAGCAGTTCCAAAAGAAAACAGAAGTTGGATTGCAAGGCCAAAGCCCACAAAACCCACCTGGGTCCCAGACCCAAACTCTTCCCCAAGCCCGGATCCAGATCCGACCCAGAATGCAGGTCTGAAGCTAGATCCTCCGTGACCTTAGATCAGAATTGAGGGTCGTCGGACGATGAAATCGGAAAACCACAACACCAACTGGACCCTCTAACCCCAGCTGCTACACACTACCAGAACAACTAGTTTTGCCGACGAAACAATTTCGTCAGCTAAGAAGTCGTAGGAAAAAAGCCGCTGGCCAAGACTTTAGCCGACGAAATTACTATTCATCATCGGCTAAAGTCATTTATTTAGCCGACGAAGAAATTTTTCATCGCTTAAATTTTGGACTTTAGCCGACGAATTTTTCGACCTTAGCTGACGAAATTTTATTAAATTTCGTCAGATATAGTAATTTATTTAATTTATTTTTATATATTTATTTAAATTTAGCTGACGAATTTTAATAAAATTAGTCGGCTATAGTTATTTATTTTATTTTTTATTTATTTAACTTTAGCCGACGAATTTTATTAAAGTTCGTCAGCTATAGTTATTTTATTTTTTATTTAATTTTAGCCGACGAATTTTAAAAAATTTCGTCGGCTATAGTTAGTTATTTTATTATTTTTTTTAATTTTTTTATTTAACTTTCACTGACGAATTTTAATTTCTTTTTTATTTCTTGTATTTTTGATTAATTTTTGTTTCTTCTTTAACGTTTTTTTCGCCGGTGATGGAGGAGGAGAAGGATGAGGAGAAGATCGAGGAGATCGAAGGAGGAGAAGGCTAGTTGAGGGAGAGGGAGAAGGAGAGGAGGAGTTAGAGGAGGAGGAGGAGAAGGAGAAGGAAAGATATAAAAAAGTTCAAAATTTTCAAAATCTGATTTGAAAATTTTGAATTAACTTTAGCCAACGAATTTTAATATATTTCGTCGGCTATAGTTATTTATTTATTTAACTTTAGCCGACGAATTACCCTAATTTCTTCGGCTATAGTTATTTATTTATTTAACTTTAACCGACGAATTATCCTAATTTTCGGAAAAAATAAACCCTATACGTAGAAGCTTCAAACGGAAAAAAGTCGTGAAATAAGATATAACCGGAATGGTGAAATACGTTTTAGGTTGAAAAATCATGTAATTCCGGCAAATTTTCGGTGCTGATAGTTAAGACCTAAAAGCCTTGCTGACGAAATCTAAACTATATTCCGTCGACTAAGATCTTTCATAGTCAAAGGAAAAGTTTATATTCCGTCGGCTAAGATTAAAAATAATATTTACTTACAAAATTGCACTACGAATATTTTGGTATCCGATTGACTATTGTGATACCAATCTAGAATCGGAACAGGCATACAAGTCAAACTCATGGCTTTTGCCATGATATATGAGTTTTTTTTGGCTATCCGAGTTCGTTTAAGACTTCAAAATTTGGTTTTTCTAAACACTAAACTCATGAAAACACCTAAATCTGCATCTATATGAGGTATTTTGGTCAAACCTTCAATACAACAAACTCTCACCATGATGAGACGCAATTATCCATCTAAAAATTTTGAGACATTTACCCCTCGATGATAAGGCTCCCTATAGGGATAAATAATGGTAAGTAGTAGGCATGTTGTAATTATGATCATCAAAATTCACAAACAAAAATCTGACAATTTGATATCATCAATATGTTTAAATATATCTATGGTAAAAAATTCAACTTGATCCGATAAATTTAAGGGCTTCATCCAGACGATCAATTCCGTAAGTCAAACCCCTAAATTGAATTGACCGCAACTATCGGCACCGAGACTTTACCGGAATTATGTGAATTTTCAGTCGTAGACGTATTTCACTATTCTGGTCATATTTTATTTCACGACGTTTTTTCATTTGAAGCTTCTACGTATAGTTTGTTTTTAAAACGGAACACTTACTTAAAACTTAGTAAACAAGTTATACAACATTAACAAGTTATACAACACTAGTAGACATGCTGTGATTCCGATGATCAAACTTGAGAAACAAAAATCCGACCATTTGATATGATCATTATATCGAAATATGTCTATAGAAAAAAATTCAACTTGTTCCGACAACGTTAAGGGCTCGATTCTTACGGTCAATCCTGTAAGTCAAACCCCTTTATACACGAAAATGGTCATTTAACAGTCTAAATTACGTAGTTTGTCTGGACCTTCAACTGAAAATAGTTTCAAATCGATGAGACGCAACCAGTGGAATAAAATTTTTATAAAAAATAACCACCGGAGATAGTGCTACCTCAAGGGAGATTGAATGAAAAATTGTATTGACCGCAACTATCGGCATCGAGACTTTACCAGAATTACGGGATTTTTCTAATGTAGACGTATTTCACTATTCTGGTCATATCTTATTTCACGACTTTTTTTCGTTTGAAGCTTCGACGTATAGTTTGTTTTTGAAACAAAACATTTAATTAACACTTAGTAAACAAGTTATACAATATTAGTAGGCATGTTGTGATTCCGATCATCAAAATTCAAAAAAAAAATCCGACCATCATATATCATCATTATGTTGAAATATGTGTATGAGAAAAAATAATTCCGTTGAAATTAAATAATAAAAACAAAAAATAATTTTTAATAATTTTTAACACCTTAGCCAACGAAATTAAATAATTTTGTCTCCTAAGGTATTGCTTAGTCGACAGCATTATTTAATTCCGTTGGCTAAGGAAAAAAAATTCAAAACAATTTTTCCGCGCAAAATTTTAGAAAAAAATTCAAACACTTAGCCGACGGAATGCAATAATTCTGTCGGCTAAGAGCTAAAAATTTCAAAATTTCAAATCTCCGCACTAAATTTCCAAAAATATTTCAAAAAAATCAATTTTTTTCTTTAAATATTCTCTTCTCCTCTCTTTACTTCTACAAAATCTCTCATTTCCTTTCCCTCTCCTCTATTCTCTTGTGTGTGGTGGTGGTGTGTGGTGTGGTGTGGTGTGGTCTGTGATGGTGTGTGATGGTGGTGTGTGGTGATTGTGTGGTGTGGTGGTGTGTGATGGTGGGTGGTGATGGTGTGTGGTTGTGGTTTTTGGTGATAGTGTGTGGTGGTGGGTGGTGGTTTTTGGTTATGGTGGTGTGTGGAATCGGAATGGCCGGAATTCTTGCCGGAGATCGATCGCCGGTGGTGGATTTTCAATGATCGATCTCAATTTTTTAAATTTTTTTAGGTTAACCGACATAATTTTCGTTGGCTAAGAGTTTTTTTTTAAATTTTTTTAAAAAATCCGTCAGCTAAGATCTTAGGCGACTGAAATTATGTCTCCTAAGATGATTATTAATTTTTTTTGAAATATATCCATCTCCTAGGAACTTAACTGACATAATCATTCTGTCGGCTAAGATCTTAGTAGACGGATCTTAGCCGACATAATTTCCGTCGGCTAGGTTGTCTTCACTGACGCGTCTTAGCCGACGGAATTTCTGTCGGTTAAGAGCTTATAAGACGAAAAAATACTCTTAGGAAACGGAATTGTTCCGTTGACTAAAAGCCATAATCCACTAGTGTTACTAAGTTTTAAGTAAATGTTCCGTTTCAAAAACAAACTCTACATAGAAACTTCAAACGCAAAAAAGCCGTGAAATACATCTACGGTTGAAATATCACGTAATTTCGGTAAAGTCTCGGTGCCGATAGTTGGGGTCAATAAAATTTAGGGGTTTGATTTAAGGGATTGACCGTCCGGATGAAGCCCTTAAATTTATCGGATCAAGTTGAATTTTTTACCATAGACATATTTCAACATATTACTAAAATTTGTTGGCTATAATTATTTTTTTTATTTATATATTTAACTTTAGCCGACGAATTTTAATAAAAATTTTCGGCTATAGTTATTTATTTTACATTTTTTTATTTATATATTTAACTTTAGCCATCGAATTTTAATAAATTTCGTCGGCTATAGTTAGTTTTTTTATTTCTTGTATTTTTGATTAATTTTTTTTTTCATTTTTACACCGGTGGTGGAGGAGGAGAGGAGGAGGAGGAGAAGGCTAGAGGAGGAGGAAGAGGAGGAGGGGAAGGAGGATGAGGAGTTGTTGCCGCCGAAGGAGGAAGAGGAGAAGGAGGATGAGGAGGAGGAGGATGAACGAGGAGGAGGAGAAAAATGAAAGATATAGAAAAAATTTAAAATTTTTGACGGGGATTTTGAAAATTTTGAACTTTAGCCGACGAAATACCCTAATTTCGTCTGCTAAAGTCAAAATTTTAGTCAGAAAAAGTTCAAAATTTTCAAAATAACCGCCAAAAATTTTGAGTTTTGAATTAAGTTTAGCCGACGAGTTTTACTAAATTTCGTCGTCTATAGTTATTTATTTATTTATTTATTTAACATTAGTCGATGAATTACTCTAATTTTGTTGGCTATAGTTATTTATTTAATTTAACCGACGAATTACCCTAATTTCGTCGACTAAAACCCTAAACCCTCAACGCAATTTTCCATTCTTTATCCCTATAGTAGCCCAATCTCCGGTGGTTATTTATCATTAAACGTTTATACCACTGGTTACGTCTTATCGATTTGAAACTATTTTCAGTTGAAGGTCCGGGCAAAATACGTAATTTAGATGGTCAAATGACCGTTTTCGTGCGTTAAGGGGTTTAACTTACGGGATTGACCGTAAGGATCGAGCCCTTAACGTTGTCGGATCAAGTTGAATTTTTTCCTATAGATATATTTCAACATAATGATCATATCAGACGGTCGGATTTTTGTTTATCAACTTTAATCATCGAAATCACAACATATCTATTAATGTTGTATAACTTGTTTACTAAGCTTTTAATTAAATGTTCTATTTCAAAAACAAACTCTACGTAGAAACTTCAAACGCAAAAAAGTCGTGAAATAAGATATGACCGGAATGATGAAATACATTAATGGTTGAAAAATCGCGTAATTCCGGTAAAGTCTCGGTGCCGATAGTTGCGGTCAATACAATTTAGGGGTTTGAATTACGAGATTGACCGTCCGAATGAACCCCTTAAATTTATCGAATCAAGTTGAATTTTTTACCATAGACATATTTCAACATATTGACGATATCTGACGATCGTATTTTTGTTTGTGAATTTTGATGACGGAATCATAACATGCCTACTATTTACCATTATTTATCCATATGGGGAGTCCTATCATCAAGGGGTAAATGTCACAAAATTTTTAGATGGGCAGGTGCGTCTCATCATGGTGAGAGTTTTTTATGTTGAAGGTTTCACCAATATTCCTTATATAGATGCAGATATAGGCGTTTTCGTGTGTTAAGTATTTAGAAAAACTGCATTTTGAAGCCTTAAACGAACTCGGATGACCATGTGTTTTACTCATACGCCCGTTCCGCTTTCAGATTGGTATCACAATAGTCAATCGGACACCGAAATATCTATAGTGCAATTTTGTAACTAAAAGATACTTTAGCCGACGAAATATCCTAATTTCGTCGGCTAATGTTCCCAGACTATAGTCGACGAAAAAATTATTTTAACCGACGAAAATTTAATTTAGCCGACGAAATTTTTTTTGTCGGCCCGTTTTTGATCATTTCGTTGGCTAAAGTCTTTTTTCTGATAATATGTGTTGGCTTCTCTGTATGGTGTTGGGAATCGGTTGATGTAACAAAAGAGGGTTAGATAATGAGTTTAATTGTTAAAATACTCATCAATTGACATCATAAATACTTTAATAACTGTTTCAAAACAGTAGTAATGAACGAACTACGTTCTGATCAGACTCAACCATCTAAACTAGTTGACTATTAACCATCATAGATGGACGGGTTGGTAAGAATGCAGGTATAGAAATTTTATATATCTATGTTTGATTTCGGCCGATATTAATTGAAGTTTAACTTTTGACATATTTTTAATGTTCATGAGAAAGAAAGCGTTAAAACATGACTTATCAATATGAATTAATCTTTAAACCTATAAAGCCAATATGTCAAGAAGGATGTGCATGTGCCTCATGGAAATCAATTGGAGATTAAACTTTCATAGCATACATAAGCCAAACCCACGAAATGAATGAATTGTCAACAAAAGTTGGGCAGCAAAACCCGCCCTACAAGCTACCGTTTTTTAAGGTTCAAATCTATTGCTAAAACCTTAGAACATACAGTGCAAACTAAACCTCCCGCACAAGGAAAGCAAATTTCACTTATTTTATCAACTGCCAGATTCCAAGAAAGGAAGTAATCTCTTTGTTATTTAACCAATAATCATAGCACAAGGACACTATTCCAACCAAGATATTTCAATTAAATTTTTACTTCACTAACTGTCAATTTGAAATCGATCATGTTTCGTGTCTTTAATATTTTGCCTAAAATTCAATCAAACCTCATCTTTTAGGCAATCTTCCATATCTTCCAATCGATCATCCAGTTCTTCCATATCTTTTTTTTTTCTTTTTTTTTTTAAAAAAGAATCAAAAGATTTCACTTATATCCCCATGGTGACTCGAACTCATGATTTCGTCAATAGGTAGTGGATGCGCTTAAGATCTCTCTCTTACCAATTATCTAATTAACATCTCTTACTCTCTTACCTGCAAGCAGCTATTTATAATTATTTCTCCCTCATATATCAGAAAGTAGTAATCCATAAAAGAGAGGTTAAATTGTAACAAAAATAATTTTTTTCTATGTGTCAAATCGGTAAACCTATTTGATCGGTTAACACCTTAATTAAAAAAAATCCTCTTTAAAAGAAAGAAAACAAATGTGTGGATTTGGCACCGATTTGACACCTAGAAGAAAAAAATACCCTCTTTAAAAGAAATAAAAAAGAAAGATCTCAGAAAAAACAGTAACTTTTAACGGTGTTATAACGACATGTACGAAAATTAGGCCTAACTTGTTAGTTCATATACTAATGTGTTATTTAACAAAGTTCAGACACCTTAATTATCAGTGGAGCAAAATTGATGTACTATTACTTTTATTTTCGCTTTTTAACCTACCTTCTTTTACAAGCTTCATTACTCCATCAAAATTTTGATGAGATACATGTTAATTCCTGATCACATAGTTTTTTTATTGATCAGGTCAACAACTATTACAATTTCGTGAATCGAACTCACAACCTCCTAGTTATTAAGGCAAATCAAACTGGATTAAAGAAAAAAAAAAGAGAAAATGACTATTTGCACAAAAAAGTCAAACCACATTTCAATAAAAATTAGACTTTGGATCCCAATTGAATGAGAGAAAACCTTATATGTGCCCAAATGCACAAATATTTATTAAAGTCACAATAAAATAATATTTTTATTATACTTTTATCCTTGATCCATATACACACTTGGAAAGAGAAGACTTTGTCGGACTCTGGTCATCGGTTGCTGGATTCCAGTTACCGGTAATTGAGTTACTGACCCCAGTAACTTAGTTTTTGACCCCCAATAACCACTGGTAACTCGGTTACTAACATCCAGTAACTCAGACTTTTCCGATCGTTGGATTCCAGTTGTTGAATTTTCTCCGGTTAGTCAGTTGCTGACCCTAGCAATCAATTATTAACCTCTAATTTTCAGTTACCGATCCCTAATGACGATGTACCGACACTTAGTAATCGAATTACTGACCCTAGTAATGGGGATACAGACCCCAATAACCTATAATATACATAATTCTTCTCACAACACTCGATAATAGACGTGACATGACCCCAAAAGCTTGATATTGAGTCAGTCATTCCTCTTTCTACAATCTAGTAATCAACCAAAGTTATTTACTACTTCACAAGAATTCACAAAGCTTCCAAATCACGTACTTGCAGACAAAACCACTATTCAGCTAGAGGCTTTTACACTTCATAAATTGAAATTGAATAATCTGATCCTAAACTCGATCATTATTCTCATTAAGATCCAATCCAGAAAATTCTAAGCCCTGTCAAAATTTCCAACGCAAATCACTCTGGTGAAGTTCTTGCTAAAAAATCTTCATGAAAACGAAACAAGCAAAAAAGAAAATGAAGAGATCTCGTACCTAGAAAACGCAACGTTTTGAGCGAAGGATGAACAATGAATAAAGTTTTTTTTTATTAAAATAGATAGTAAAATTCAATAATTAATACTAAATAGGCATTTGGCCGGCGAAGTATATATGTAGAAAATAATAGCGGATTCTCTATGAGGTCAACGTTAGAGATGCTGATTATATACCAAATCTTGCAACCGTTGCCATTTTCCCAACCCACAAAACGACGTCGCATAGAGGGCATTGACTCGATAGTCCATTTCTATTAAACCCCCGGCTAAAACCAGATCTCAGTCTCATCATTCTCACTCAACTCAAAAATGGCGAGTCGACTCTTTCTCCTGTTCACACTCACCGCTCTCCTCCTCTCCTCCCGCCCAGCCCTCTCCAAGTCCGCCGCCGTCGACGACGACGACGAGGATCTCAGCTTCCTCGAAGAGCCGACCAAGCAGGGCCACCACGCGCATCCAGATCCGGACCAATTCGATGCCGACAGCTACGACGAAGCCGACGACTTCTCCGATTTCGATGAAGGCGATCAGGACGCGTATAAGGAGCCGGAAGTCGAAGAGAAGGACGTCGTTGTTTTGAAGGGGGCGAACTTCAGCGAGACGATCAAGAAGAACAGGTTCGTGCTGGTTGAGTTCTACGCGCCGTGGTGCGGTCACTGCCAGGCGTTGGCTCCGGAATACGCGGCGGCTGCGACGGAGCTCAAGGGCGGAGATGTAATTTTGGCCAAAGTTGATGCGACGGAGGAGAATGAGTTGTCGCAGGAGTATGATGTCCAGGGTTTTCCGACTATCTTTTTCTTCAGTGATGGAGTTCACAAGCCTTATACAGGTCAAAGGACCAAGTGAGTGTTGCTGTTCTGCTTTTGATTTTTGTTTAAAGAGTATGAAGATTTCGGAGTCTGATATTGGTTTGTTTTGAAATGTGAATTCAGGGAGGCTATTGTGACCTGGATCAAGAAGAAGACCGGGCCTGGTATGGCTAACGTGACCACGGTGGAGGATGCAGAGCACATTTTGACTTCTGAAACTAAATTTGTTGTGGGATTCCTCAACTCTTTGGTGGTATGTTTCATCCCTCTCGATCTTTCTTTTCCCTGTTTTGTTTATTTTTAAACTTGATACTAGATGGAGGTTTAGCTTTGTTACCGTAAAATATATGATAATCAATTAGATTGTGATTGAAATTTACCATGCGCTAGTTGGCCATTTTATTTTGAGGGAATACTGACAGATAAATGATATATTTTCGAGCTTTGGTCTAATCCTTCTTGGTGTAGGAGGATAATCATTCTGATATTTGAATTCTGTGAAAGCTTTAGATGAACACCTGCTTTCGTAGAATCTAGTATTTGTACTTGGTCCATTTTATTACAACGTACTTGTTGTCAAATAGAAACTGAGTTCTCTATGTAATTTGATTGTACATTCAAATGTTCCTAAGGAAAGTTTACAGCTCATATAATGAAATGGATATACAGAGGCTGGGCTAAATAAAGCAATATGAGTGTCATTATCTGCTTCCATGAGATTTTTACTCATGTCACTATGCCCTTGTTAACAGGGACCTGAGAGTGATGAGCTTTCTGCTGCTTCAAGACTTGAGGATGATGTCAACTTCTACCAAACTGTGGATCCGAAGGTGGCAAAGCTTTTCCATATCGACTCAGATGTCAAACGCCCTGCACTGGTCCTGATAAAGAAAGAGGATGAGAAGCTAAGCCATTTCGGTTAGTGTTTTATTTATTGTTTTCTTATTGGGTTTGATCACGGAATATGATTTTGGGGTTGCATTGCTAATAGACTCCTTTTAATTTCTGCAGACGGTAAATTTGACAAATCTGCAATTGCCGAGTTTGTCTTTGCAAACAAGCTTCCTCTGGTTTTCATATTTACTAGGGAGAATGCACCTTCAATTTTTGAAAGTGAAATAAAGAAACAGGTATTGTTTTATAGATGTGACTTCAGAATTATAAACTTTCTCATTGCTTAAATAAGTGAAAGTAGAAATTTGAATCTTCTTTAATATAATATAATGGTGATTGACATGCATGAATTGTATATTCAGCTGTTGCTCTTTGCCACTTCAAAGGACTCAAAGAAGATTCTCCCAGAGTTTGTGGAGGCAGCAAAATTATTTAAAGGAAAGGTATAGTTATCAGCAAGTGCCCTGAAATATGCTCTACTTTTTACTGTTCATATATACAGAGTAATTGTATTCTGTACGTTGGTCTGTTGTGTTTTACTTTTTAATTGCAATCCAGCATTGCAACTTTGTAGAATTTCAATTTTTACTCATGATCTAGTGTGAAGGTAAAATTTATAGAAAAGGGTCTGGGAAAATTACTAATGTACACATCTGGTTTCAATTTTGATCTAAACCAGCCTACACTTGAAATACTGTTTTGTTATTTCCATTGGTGCTGAAAGTGCTGGTTACTTGCTTATACACTCCCCTATTGCCTCCAAGGGAAGCTGGATAGTTCTAGCATCTTATGTAGTATTATTTTGTAGAAGGCACAAGGCAATTCGGGAAGAAAAAAGGGTGTTATCTTATTCACGGCGGGGTGCATTTTGCTGTATTTTGGGTGGTGGGGCTAGAATGCAATAGAAGGAATTTTCATCCCCTGGGGAGGAGAGTATTTGTGTGAAAAAGTTGTCTTTGCAATCCTTGAGGACTACAGCTTCTTTTAGAGCCCAGGAAAATTGTGATTTTGTCAATGATCCCCTTGTGCTCTGGTACTTTATGTGATTTCTGTTTGCACTCGTCCCTTTACTGTTTAGGTACTCTATCATATCTAGATAGGAAAGAAATGTTGTTTACTTAGGTTGCTCATATTGTATTTACTTTTACGATGCTGTCATTGCTGTGTCATGTATTCTCTATGACAACTAAATATGACCTGAATAGATATGATCATGTGATCCTTTAGGTGCTAGGGTATCCATATGCACAGTACTCTAAGACATAATCAAATAATATTTGCTTGGTAAAAATTGAAGAAAGTTATTAGTCTTTTTTATTCTACTTACCTCAATATATTTCTTATGTGTATGTATTGGTTTGTTACTTGCAGCTTATCTTTGTATTCGTGGAAACGGATAATGAAGATGTCGGAAAGCCAGTTTCAGAATATTTTGGCATCACTGGTGATGCTCCAACGGTATTTTCTTTGCTTCTCATCTTACCTCTGATAATTGTTTTTTTAATTTTAATTTCATTACTTTTGTTGTGTGTAATATACTAGTATATGTAAGGAATTCATGGATTATTTTTTCATAGGTTCTCGCATACACTGGAAATGACGATGCTAGGAAATTTATTCTTGACAAAGAAGGGACCTTGACTAACATAAAGGTTTGAGCTCTCTCTCTCTATCTCTCTCTCATATAAATATATCATATAAATTTTCATTCATCCAAAAGATGCTGGAAGTGACATGAGGAGATTAACTGCACCCGTGGTGAGTTTGAAGTTGGGCGTACTCTAACATAGTGATTCTATTGTAGGCTTTTGGGGAGGACTTCCTTGAGGATAAACTCAAAGCTTTCTACAAGTCAGACCCGATCCCAGAAACTGTGAGTTTCAAGTTCTATTACTCCGCTTAATTCTATCTTCATGGTTTACTGTTCTAACTTGTGTATCTTGTCATGGTTTACTGTTCTAACTTGTGTATCTTGTGATTGGCATAGAACGATGGAAATGTGAAGATAGTCGTTGGAAATAACTTTGATGATATTGTCTTGGATGAGTCAAAGGATGTTCTTCTTGAGGTAATCAATCAACCAAGTAACACAAATATTGGATTGAATTTTATCTTTGTAAGTTCTCAGTTTGAGTCCTTTATAAAATCTCAGATTTATGCACCCTGGTGCGGGCATTGCCAATCTCTGGAACCAACCTACAACAAGCTTGCCAAACATCTTCGAGGCATCGAGTCTATTGTTGTAGCCAAGATGGACGGAACCACTAATGAGCATCCCAGGGCAAAGGTAATGTCAAATTCAAATTGCATATTAGAGAGTTTTTGGTGAAACTTGGACATTGACAGAAAATGTAGAAGTCCCTTGGTCGCAAATGAAGGAAAAACCCATTAAAAAATTGAATGTTTTATGCTATGATATGTCAATTTTTCTTCAAGCATGCAGCTTGTCGATGAATCTTCTGTTCAATACCTAATGTCCATATCCACGTCTTTTTGGGAAATTGAATGCTTAATGCTATAATCTGTTCATATCATGTTGCAGGCTGATGGGTTCCCCACACTTTTATTCTTCCCGGCTGGAAATAAGAGCTTTGATCCAGTAAGGCATTTGAAATTGGGAATTGTTAAAACTATCTCTCTATTGGGCATGGGCATTTTCTCTTCCTCGTTTCGTATCTTATGTAGAATGTCTGGCTTCTCTGGTGTTGACAGATTACAGTAGATTCTGACCGTACAGTGGTGGCATTCTACAAGTTTCTCAAGAAACACGCATCAATCCCTTTCAAGCTCAAAAAGCCGACTTCAACTCCAAAATCCGAGGAATCTGATGCCAAAGAGAGCAAGGAGAGCAGCACCAATGACATGAAGGATGAATTGTGATGATCGATTCTTTGTAAGCTAAAATATCTGTCTAATATGTGCCATCATCATCAGTGCCACATAGAAAATGAGTTAGTTTTATCAAGATAGAGAGAAAAGCGAATCCCATGCCATGCCCGAAAAACATGGGGGAAAAGAGATTAGGAGTTTCAGCTAAGCCAGTTTTTCTATGCTATAATTTTAACGAACTCGGGATGAATTTTAATAAGATGTGCTCAAACAACTCAAATGTTGCAACCAGTTTCCCTGGGTCGATCATATGCTCTGAGGGGCCTACAACTAGTCTTTTATGTTATGATGAGAAAAGCTATTTGAATCTTGGAAAAGTTCGTAAACCACTCTATTTGAAATTTCCAGCAGTCAATTACGATAATGGTACAAAAAATGGGGCGACGATTGGAATTTGAATAGTTAATTATTACGATTAAGCATGTGAAACCATGTGCAATTATAATTAAAAATCAAATTTGTTTTGCTAACACACCCTATTAATACAAGTAAGGACTAAAATATCGATAATCATAAAAATTTCAGTGGTTTGAAAAATTGATATCTCGATGTATATGTCGAGAAATTATTGAATATCGATCAAAATTTATATAAAAATTATATATTTAAATAAATATAGATTAAATATAAAATATCAAAAATATATAAAAATTACTATCGGTACAAGTAAAAAATAAAAATTTCGAAGAAATATCGAAGATATTTTAGATATTTAAAACTTTGAATACAAGTGAGGCTCGTACCTTCTATACACAGGTACACAATGACGCCAAAATGATATGAAATCGGATCATACACCAAGAGACAAGGTTATAAAACTCGCTAGTCGGTCGGCCAGAGAGTAACGAGTAGATGAGTAGGGAGTACTCGGTTTTTAATACTTGAATTAATTTTATTATTTTTAAAATATATTATTAAATATATAATATTCAAAATAATAAAAATAGTCAATAAAACATTATCATATTCAAGAGATAATAATGTCTAAAAAATAAAAACAACCATTACAATAACTCAATAAGTTCTAAGTAATAAAAACGAATACCAAATTCAATTATTGCAAACAATCGCAAGCATATCATTTGTAACTATGCTTCAAATTTTTCTTCTCCATATCCATCTAGTACTCCCTCCGATTCCGACTCAAATTTAAAACTCATATCATCTATTTCTGTGACATAGAACAATAGAACAACTGAACAAGAACATAATGTGACATATCAAAATCCAATTCGGCAATCCAAGGTAGTGCGACTGTGAGAGTCAGAGAGTTACAAAATGTGAGAGACTGAGAGATGAGAGCGAGAGACAGAGTTAGAGAATTAAGTTTCAACGAAAATGACGTTGTTTGCATTTTTTTGTTCTTTTTTCTAGCTGACCGAGTTGCACCGAGTTGAACCGAGTACTCGGCCGATTTTCTTCCGACCGACTAGAGGCATTGAGTAGGTGAAAATCGGCTCGGCAAGCAGCAGAGTACCGAGTACTCAGCTGAGTTGACCGAGTTTTAGAACATTGCTAAGAGATCTATTACATTAAAACCTCTTACCTCATTATGATTGGATTGGTAAGAGATCTACTATAGTTAAAAGGTAAGAGCCAGAATCCGTTAGAACTTATAACTGAACCAGCCTCCCAGTCCCACCACACGACCACGAAAATTGGTTGAATTAGTCTCCCCCATCTGAATTGAAATCGACCGAGACCTTCATCCTTCTTCTACTTCTTGATTAGTGCATCTCCCTATGCCGTCTGAAGTTTGAAAGGTGACCAGTGGCGGATCTAGAGTTTAAAAGTTAGGTGATCATAACAGATTTAGAGTTTAAAAGTTAGGTAAGCGAAAAAAAATTCACCAAACAAGTAAGAAGAAAGAAATCTGAGATTGCAGCATTTGCCCAGAACAATAATTTTTTTGTGCTTGAATGCAAAAAATTTTCCCAACGGAAGCTGTGAGTGGTTCCACTGAGATCCGCCCCGGAAGGTGAGGTGTCATGAATATATTTCGCTTCATAAATATATTTTGGATGAGGGCACCAAAATTTCTACCTAAATCTAATACATCGGAAACTTAAAACAATAATATAGTTTATGTGAGAATGTGATAATGAAAACTAGGTCTGCCATTCGGTTGGTTCGAATCGGTAATGAGTGTCAGGACCCACCCCGAGTTAAATCCCTTTAACTCGAAGTAAATCCTGCGGGGACCACCCCAAGGGAACTTCTTACTGAAACCCCCTTGAAATGGCCAACCCTTCCTACGATCCAACTCAGCACTTCCATGAGTATCTACAACAAACCCTAACTCATGAAGGCATCCTGCTCCCTAACCTACTTAATTAGCTATACTGGGTTAGTCAGAGCAGTCTACTAAGATGATTACCCTAAAGAATTGCGGCAGCAACAGATTGATTGACTATGCCTCGACTCTTGTACGCGCACGACCTCCTCTCAAGAACCCTGCACCACTGGGCATTTGAAAACGAAGGGCCCAGGGGAGAAACATTGAAAAACGACGTTAGAGTGAGTGGACGAAAAATAACAAATAAAAACTCTACTTTCCTTTAATGCTCTCCCTCTAGTTTCTCTAAGAAAATCCGCATGCAAGTAAATCATCAATGATGCCTTGGCTCACACATAAATAATTAAAATGTGGGGTGTTAACCTCATCCACGAGAAATCCCGACCTGCTCTATCCGGGAAGGTCAAATGACCGGCTCCACCGGAGAGGGTCCCCGACCTGCTCTATCTGGGAAGGTCTAGTGACCGGCTCCACCAGAGAGGGTCCCCGACCTGCTCTATTCGGGAAGGTCTAATGACCAGTTCAACCGAAGAGGGTCCCCGACCTGCTCTATCCGGGAAGGTCTACTGACCAGCTCAACCGGAGAGGGTCCCTGCTAGCATACAATCCTTTTCCCTTTATCCTTTTCCCTTTCCAAAGCCCCTTTAAAACCTGTAAAACCTCGTGGGAATAATAAATCGAAAACCCCTTTAAATCCGTGAGCCAAATTTCTCCTTTTTAAATCACCCCCCCTCCATAATCCCAAAACGGTGATAATCAAGAATAACATACCCCGGGAAAATTACGGGAAGGGTATGAACCTCTTTCCCGGTTTGTTTACCTTAAAATCCTTAAATCTCATTTTCCCAAATCACCGTAAAACATATAAATGGAGGAAATCATAAATGCAGGAGAAATCAAATAAAGTATATGGCATGCAATTTAATTTAAAACAAAGGTCCACTCACAGTACTCTTTGCGACCTTCTTCCTGCTCGGAAAGCTCCTCGAGCGAAACCCTCGAACTAACACGTAGTCGAGCCCGTCTCACGTGCAACCAGGGACTGTACAACAAATCATTATATTAGTCATTTCACAGTCGACTCTTAACTCAATTTACCGGAAGTCCGACTCAGCTTCCGAACTTCCCTTTATCACTTAACTTGACGTTAGGGTGTCACGTATTAATTCGTTGAATTACTATGGACACTCATTCAACCATTTCACCAATACCTTAGGAGTCCTTAAAATAATCCTTAAACCTTAACCGGCAATAATCGATGGTCGGAATAATATTTAATTATCCGCCAATAATACTAAACTAGAACAATTCCAAAACCTAACCAAAACACCTCCAAAAATTACCAAATTTTAACCATAGACTCCTCACAATATGTACTAATTAATGGACATGAAAAACTGCCCAAAAAGTGGCGGCACCGCCGCCAGCTCCGCCGCCACCGGCGGCCGCCGGCAGAAATTCCGGCTAAAATTCCGGCGACCTCGGATCGCCACCAAATTTTACCAGTAGCTTCGTCTCGTCAATTGGGACAACTTTCTAGTTCAACTCGAAGGCCAATTCGGCCTCTAACTAGGTCAAAAACTCGATGAACAGTAGACCCCGAAAAATTACACTACCAAACTTCAAATCCTCAATTCTCCCTACACACTTCAAATCAAGCTACCAAATTCTAGGGGATTGTAGTACACCTAAAACCCATCCTAAACATATAAAGAACTCAACAATTGGTGATCTAGGGAGGGAGAAATTCAATCCCGAAAATCTACTGTACACACCAAGAACAAATCGGAATTTCTCCCGATTTACGGCGAGTTAGGTCGGAAAGCTTACCTAGGATTGAAGTAGACTCGGAGGCCGAGCTTTTGGGACCGGTGCGCCGGCCTGAGGTGGCCGGACGGCGGCGCTGTGGCAGCCGGAAGCTCCGGCAGCGATTCCCGTCGGGGGAGAGGAGAGAGAGCCGGGTGAAAAATCTGATTTTTCACCCCGGTAACTCCTATATATAGCCGTTTTACCGCATAGTAACTTTATACTTTTGTTCATAACTTCCTCATACGAACTCCGATTTGAGCGTGCTACATGTCCACGAACTCGTAACGACGCCCTCTACAACTTTCAAGAAGGAAGTTTTCCCAAATTCTTGACTTAACGAAAAGTCAACTTCACGATCATTGTACGGTTAAACGGTCACTTTAAATGGTAAAAGACCAAAGTAACCAACCGTAAAATAATTCTAGGATCGGGGTGTGACAATTCTCCCCACCTTATAAAAATTTCGTCCTCGAAATTTCTATACTCAAAGTCCAACACAGAGGGGGATAGTGCCACTTAAAATAATAACATTGTTCTCCAATATTCACTTCCTTCTGAGAACTCTTCTGAGACGCCTCACGAAAAGCATTGTCAAAACCTAAACACCTGCTCTTTACGATCAACATCCTTACTGTTCCTCCTTGAAAGCCAATTTCCAGTACCAACCAGAAGTCTATTGACATAGGATGTAAGGTAGTAAACTTATTTACGTAACATGGACATACGTGACACTAGGTATCCATTAACTCTAAGGATACCCAACATATTCCTCAACTCATGTAACCTTGTCACGTGTCACATCTAGCCAACGTAGCACTCCTTCCTACGTGGATGATAACCTCCAATACTACCTCATTTTCTGACACCCGACCACTCTTCTCTGGTCAAAACTAAAGCATCTGAAGTCTTACCGTGGATCACAATGATTTTCTCTTGAATCATTGATCAACTGAATCACTGAATTCTTCTGTTCTCCATCTCCTTTATGAGGTGGAATACGACACTGCCTATCACTGATCCACCATCTGTAATCCTCGCGAAAATCACTATTGTTCTTGCGTTGAAAACATCCTTTGGCAACAATTCCCTGTTACCTATACCGGATTATAACCATATCCTTGAAAATCCAACTGCACAACACAACAACTTCGACCAGTAACCAACCTCCTATCGCTACTCGTTTAGCCAAACAAACACCAACAACTGTCCTTACCAACCGCATGTGACGTTGTCACAATGCCGCTAATAATCATTCTGATTCCAATAACCACTCGCTTGTCGTGAGTATAATTTCTTCAAAAATACTCGTATTCTTTTGTTGAACTTTAGATATCCGCTCCCACATTCCCTATGCAGGTAATGATTACCACACCTGAGGAGTAGGGTTCGATGTCACTAATGGGTTTTAAATCCTCTGATAACACAATACAACGTGGAGTCAACACTAATGACAACAAGTCCACCAGAAAACCATGACGATTTGTGTTACATGAACCATCACCTCATTTGAACCAGGCTCCCTGATCTGGTTTACGCTTTCTATAAATTATCTTGTCAAGTTGTCCTGTTGTAAAGTAATTGTCTTCCCTTGATCTATCCCTACTCAAACCACTTGTACACCCAGGACACGAGTTGCCATGATCTTTAGCGTAAATCCAAAACAATAGCCTTTAAATCAGTGAGATCCAAAAGCTCCTGACATCGAGATCCAACAATACTTACTCCTAGCATGAAGACAAATTATCAGGCTTCACACTGCCTACAAAGCTATTCTGATCGGATAAATCTTGATTTTTTACCAACAACCCCAAACATTAGAGTCGCTAACTCCATTATCACTTGTGGGGTTACAGCGTACTTTACAACTGGTAATACATACCCGTACTACTCTTAGGTGAGGTGCCACTGACCTCCCTATCTCCTTACTTAACCTGGAATGACGCATAGTGCAGAACTTGCACTTCAACCAAAACTGTGCGTCTATTAAACAATATCCGCCTCACAATCTGGGATAGACTTACCATTAAAAGAATTCCAGAGCCTTACCCGCTCAACCAGGATATTTCCTTTCCCAGATGCCTCTGTTACCCCATCGTCCGGTAATAACCGACAACTTTGGACATTTAACCAGATCGAACATCTATATAAAATTTAGTGCCACTGGTGCACATCCAAAGGAAACCCTGAACAAGCATCGGGAATTAATTTCACCGAACTCAGCCATATTGATCACCAAGCATCCGGTTCTCAAGACACAATTCGTCGAATGCCATCACCGCACTAGGCGAGTACACACCACAGAGTCAACTCGTACAACTAGACAGTCTCTAACAAAACTGTCCCCCATGCTCTGCAAGTTTACCATCCACCACATCCTCTATTCGGTAAGATTCAAGATGCACAACCACTTACCCTTCCAATTGAAAAGGAGAAATAGCTGCGTGCACCGAAAATCACATTACCACTCCAGATCCTAAATTACAAGATCCACTGCCACGCGTTAACATCCCCTCAGATCATAACTTAATCTGAACGTGGCTTAATCACTCCACGATTTCCGATGGAGTGTTGCTCAACATAGCAACATACTTTACCAGTCTCAGTAACAAATATTACCACACTTAGACTCGTAACACTTTCGAGTCGTCAAGGAAAACCTTTCCTAGTTCCACCGCATTTCATACTCTCCGAAATGCTGACAATTTCGAGAGTCACCTCCAATGACCTTTCTTGCTACTGCTCTACATACGTGGCGCCAAGAACTGTCGCTAGGTCAATAATTCCTAACAAGTAAGGTCACTACTCAAATGACCAATGACCATAGCAATGCCAGCTATACTCTAATCCTCTCAGAATTTCATTATGTACACTAAAATTCAATTTCCCAGATCAATCCTCATTCCACAGATCAAATTGAGAATATTTCCTGTCACTGCAGTGGATGTAACTCATGAACCCCAAACACGACTAAGTACAGCTTCGGTTACAATAATTGATTAAACCACAGCCAGTGAGTGCACACATTCCCATGCCATCAAGCTCCGTTAATCACCCTCGACGAAACAAAGTGTCATAACGGACGACTTTGGTCGCAGGTTTAAGCTTGAGCATCCACAAACATTCTCGCTCAAATTCACTGATCTAGTAAACCTTACCCCACTGCTGTCACTTCACCACTTTCGTGCATCTATCTCAACATGCAATCAACCACCTACTAACGACACTTAATAATCTCGCTAACCAGCATAAAAGTTGGAGCGACTAACAATAACCCACTTCCGACATATACTTAAATGGTTAGGCCATCTACTGGACGTTTGTACAGAAACTTCCAACCAAACGTCCTTAATCTCCGTTCTCAATAAATGAAACTCTCATGACAAATTCTTAAAATGATGTCATCATCAGCCTTAGTCACTTACCTGGTGTCATTCTGACCACACACAGCTGCACACAATAATTATGTTTTACCAGCATGTGCTACCCATATTTCAACCTACCACTTCCCAACAAAGGAGGGTACACGTGCTCCTGTGGGGTATACCCATGTACATCTTCAACCGTCGAAACAGTGTCGTTTGCACAACGACGAGTTCCTACACCACCATAATACAAAGTCAATCAAGACTCGAATACAAAGTCAATCAAGACTCGTATCACTCTTTCCGGTACCCTAAGCACTCTTGGTCCAAGACCCGGTGACCTGTTGCCACTTCCAACATGTTCCTTTAAATTCCGAAACCAATTACCTTTAATTACCACTAGTAACGCTTCCTCGATCTGAAAATCGAACTCTAACACAGCCAACCTGGAGACTCCTCCACAGGTGTACTAATTAAAACACTTTGACCGCAGGTGGATAACTCACCTTATGATTCATAGGAGCCCCAAGATCTGGTGACACGATTTAATTTCTGCCTCCATGATAAATGGCCCAATGACCATTGTCACCAACCATTCAATTCACGCTTGGACTCACCAACAAATCAAACCTTCTAGTACCCCAATCATGGGTGGCTGGAGCGAAGAGAATCTGGTCGTAGCTGACGACAACAATGTCAGCACCAAGGCGACCCAAACCGTCAGTTTCAGTGGTTGTCCCTTAAAGCATCACGTGACCAAACTAGCCTTTACTTCCTTAACATTCTCCAGTAGTGTCACATCATGGACTCGTCACCAGAAACAAGTCCATTGATTCCAAAATGACTACACTCATATTCCTTAAGTCATTCCACTTTCATACGTCCGTTGGTTCCTCTGAAACCACACTAAAGACGAACCTCAACAACGTCGTGGCAATCGTCAAAACTAAATATTAATCTCCTCTGAATAATCGCGCTAGGCGACTTCAGCTCCTTATTCCATGGCAGGATGCAATCTCTTTCATTAACTCGTACGACTCTCCACTGCTAAGAGTCTCATAACTCGAACACCAAGGCCTCGCCTTAGGTTTCTACAACATCCCTGTCAACAACCATGACAGCCTCTCAGGTGTGAATTAGCTGTTTCACCACCGAGTACTTACACATAATGCTCAAACGTTAAACAACGTGAGTTTACAGCTCGATCCCCAACTCAAATCTCAATAAATCCCTTTAAAACACAATCCTTGGGGAACTCATCAAATAAATACGTAACGAGCTTACCTTGTTCCTTACAGGAGTTCATTGTGAGGTCGGCGTACTGAGGCATAGTCTTGAAGATTCGATCTTTTATAGGACCACTCGGTCCATATCTCAATCAGGAAGTACTAACTCATATCCTCAATAAACACTAAGCGTCCAAGCATAAAATGCCGATGGATCCGCCGCGGTCGGACCATCACTCTATAGACACTAAGTGATACCAAGTATATGAGGTAGTAACAGGAAACGATAACCTAATGCTCTGATACCAATTGTCAGGACCCACCCCGAGTTAAATCCCTTTAACTCGAAGTAAATCCTGCGGGGACCACCCCAAGGGAACTTCTTACTGAAACCCCCTTGAAATGGCCAACCCTTCCTACGATCCAACTCAGCACTTCCATGAGTATCTACAACAAACCCTAACTCATGAAGGCATCCTGCTCCCTAACCTACTTAATTAGCTATACTGGGTTAGTCAGAGCAGTCTACTAAGATGATTACGCGGCAGCAACAGATTGATTGACTATGCCTCGACTCTTGTACGCGCACGACCTCCTCTCAAGAACCCTGCACCACTGGGCATTTGAAAACGAAAGGCCCAGGGGAGAAACATTGAAAAACGACGTTAGAGTGAGTGGACGAAAAATAACAAATAAAAACTCTACTTTCCTTTAATGCTCTCCCTCTAGTTTCTCTAAGAAAATCCGCATGCAAGTAAATCATCAATGATGCCTTGGCTCACACATAAATAATTAAAATGTGGGGTGTTAACCTCATCCACGAGAAATCCCGACCTGCTCTATCCGGGAAGGTCAAATGACCGGCTCCACCGGAGAGGGTCCCCGACCTGCTCTATCTGGGAAGGTCTAGTGACCGGCTCCACCAGAGAGGGTCCCCGACCTGCTCTATTCGGGAAGGTCTAATGACCAGTTCAACCGAAGAGGGTCCCCGACCTGCTCTATCCGGGAAGGTCTACTGACCAGCTCAACCGGAGAGGGTCCCTGCTAGCATACAATCCTTTTCCCTTTATCCTTTTCCCTTTCCAAAGCCCCTTTAAAACCTGTAAAACCTCGTGGGAATAATAAATCGAAAACCCCTTTAAATCCGTGAGCCAAATTTCTCCTTTTTAAATCACCCCCCCTCCATAATCCCAAAACGGTGATAATCAAGAATAACATACCCCGGGAAAATTACGGGAAGGGTATGAACCTCTTTCCCGGTTTGTTTACCTTAAAATCCTTAAATCTCATTTTCCCAAATCACCGTAAAACATATAAATGGAGGAAATCATAAATGCAGGAGAAATCAAATAAAGTATATGGCATGCAATTTAATTTAAAACAAAGGTCCACTCACAGTACTCTTTGCGACCTTCTTCCTGCTCGGAAAGCTCCTCGAGCGAAACCCTCGAACTAACACGTAGTCGAGCCCGTCTCACGTGCAACCAGGGACTGTACAACAAATCATTATATTAGTCATTTCACAGTCGACTCTTAACTCAATTTACCGGAAGTCCGACTCAGCTTCCGAACTTCCCTTTATCACTTAACTTGACGTTAGGGTGTCACGTATTAATTCGTTGAATTACTATGGACACTCATTCAACCATTTCACCAATACCTTAGGAGTCCTTAAAATAATCCTTAAACCTTAACCGGCAATAATCGATGGTCGGAATAATATTTAATTATCCGCCAATAATACTAAACTAGAACAATTCCAAAACCTAACCAAAACACCTCCAAAAATTACCAAATTTTAACCATAGACTCCTCACAATATGTACTAATTAATGGACATGAAAAACTGCCCAAAAAGTGGCGGCACCGCCGCCAGCTCCGCCGCCACCGGCGGCCGCCGGCAGAAATTCCGGCTAAAATTCCGGCGACCTCGGATCGCCACCAAATTTTACCAGTAGCTTCGTCTCGTCAATTGGGACAACTTTCTAGTTCAACTCGAAGGCCAATTCGGCCTCTAACTAGGTCAAAAACTCGATGAACAGTAGACCCCGAAAAATTACACTACCAAACTTCAAATCCTCAATTCTCCCTACACACTTCAAATCAAGCTACCAAATTCTAGGGGATTGTAGTACACCTAAAACCCATCCTAAACATATAAAGAACTCAACAATTGGTGATCTAGGGAGGGAGAAATTCAATCCCGAAAATCTACTGTACACACCAAGAACAAATCGGAATTTCTCCCGATTTACGGCGAGTTAGGTCGGAAAGCTTACCTAGGATTGAAGTAGACTCGGAGGCCGAGCTTTTGGGACCGGTGCGCCGGCCTGAGGTGGCCGGACGGCGGCGCTGTGGCAGCCGGAAGCTCCGGCAGCGATTCCCGTCGGGGGAGAGGAGAGAGAGCCGGGTGAAAAATCTGATTTTTCACCCCGGTAACTCCTATATATAGCCGTTTTACCGCATAGTAACTTTATACTTTTGTTCATAACTTCCTCATACGAACTCCGATTTGAGCGTGCTACATGTCCACGAACTCGTAACGACGCCCTCTACAACTTTCAAGAAGGAAGTTTTCCCAAATTCTTGACTTAACGAAAAGTCAACTTCACGATCATTGTACGGTTAAACGGTCACTTTAAATGGTAAAAGACCAAAGTAACCAACCGTAAAATAATTCTAGGATCGGGGTGTGACAATTAAATCTGTCACATCCCGGACCATCTCCGCCGTAGCACGATATTGTCCGCTTTGGGCCACCGGCCCTCACGGTTTTGTTTCCAGGAGCTCTCAGAGCAACTTCCCAGGGGGTCACCCATCCTGGGATTGCTCTAAGCTTAGCAAGCTTAACTTCGGAGTTCTCATCCCCTCCAAAGCCACTGAGCTCCCAAAAGGCCTCGTACTAGATGGGTGTCACCGATGTACATATATGGTACATCACCCTCTCCGTTGGTCGATGTGGGATGTTACATCCACCCCCCTTAGGGGCCCGACGTCCTCGTCGGCACATTCGCACCCCTCGGCAGAGTGGCTCTGATACCAATCTGTCACATCCCGGACCATCTCCGCCGTAGCACGATATTGTCCGCTTTGGGCCACCGGCCCTCACGGTTTTGTTTCCAGGAGCTCTCAGAGCAACTTCCCAGGGGGTCACCCATCCTGGGATTGCTCTAAGCTTAGCAAGCTTAACTTCGGAGTTCTCATCCCCTCCAAAGCCACTGAGCTCCCAAAAGGCCTCGTACTAGATGGGTGTCACCGATGTACATATATGGTACATCACCCTCTCCGTTGGTCGATGTGGGATGTTACAATGAGTGTTACCAACTTCAAAACCAAAGCTTTCGGTAATGAAATATGACTACCAAAAACCAACTAACTTTTTCGGTATGAGATAAATCTTATCAAATTCGGTATTTCAGTTTTCGGTATTACCAAACTTTACAACAAATATATTTTCTGAATATAATGAAACAATAGAGGAAGCAATTTTTTGAAAATATAGTCATTGATATATGACACCATAACGTGCTTACTAATATAGTGTAACTTGTTTAGTAGGCTAATTATATACAAGTGTACATCTTTGTGAACCAACCGTATAGAGTATGCAAAATTTCTAAAAATATTATTAAATAGGATATGATCAATATGGTGAAAAATAACTATGGTAGAAAAATCACATATTGCTTGTAACGTTTGGGTCTTGATCAAATCAGTCAACATTATTTATTCTTATGATTCCCCATGGGGAGCCATATCATTGGGATGTAAATTTCCCAATATTTTTACACCGAAATTAACATTACTTCTCATTCATACGAGAGGCAATGAGTAGAAGTATCGATCAAAATAAGACATAAAGGGTTAAATAATAGCGTTTTCGTGTAATAAGTTATATCATATTAAGGTTGAGCGCATTGATCAAGTTCTAAACATTGTCGAAAATATTTGAAATTTGTTCCATAGTCGTATTTAAGTATACTGACCAAATCGAACTGACAAAATTTGATTTTATAAATTTCAGTGTTAGAAACCATAACATGCCTACTAATATGGTATAACTTGTTTAGTAGGTTATTTGAAAGTTTAGACCTTTGTGAACCAATTGTATGGTGTAAGCAAATTTTTTGATACTCATGCGAAATAAGATATGATCAGTATAGTGAAATATGGCTAGGGTAGAAATATTACATATTTTGGGTAACATGTGTGCTCAGATCAAAGTGGTTAACCTTATTTGCAAATATAAGTGTTTAAATAACTAACATTTCGGTAAATTTGATATTTACCAAAAACTAAACCAACTTTTTCAGTATTTTCGGTTTCGGTTATTTCGATTTCAATTACCAAGTTTCGGTTTATTAAATCGAAAATATTTGGTCGGTTTTTAGTCGGTTTGGTATTTACCAAACCAAATGACAGCTCTTATGAAAACTAATCCTATTTTCTTATCGCTTCTTCTCTCTAGACCTAGCTAGGGTTTGTAGATGGCGACCAAACTCACAAACACTGCAATGACAGAAAATTCAGTCTTTTAAAAAACAAATTTATTAATAACTTCTCAAATTATCACTTAAACATCTTAACCAACAAAGTCACGAGTCTCAACGTTATCAGTTAAACACCTTAACTAACAAAGTCATGAGTGTGAGAGTTGTGGTGAGAGAAATCGAGTAACAGGGTCGGTCAGGCTCTACTTTAATGCAGCGGGGCTGGCAGCGCTGGTAGATGACAAGCATTCGTTCCTTGTCAGAAATCTTCTTGGCTCCAAATCCAAGTTTCCTGGGTTTAAGGGGACCATCTGGACTATTGGTGTCTCAAGCGTGGTCTGTCTGTGCATGATGTCGGGGATCGATATGTCTTCCAGTTTGATAACTCGTGGGATCGGAATCAGATCTGGAAGGTAAGGCCGTGGTTCTATCGAAACACCTTGGTTGTGAATACCTACGATGGAATCGAACCGGTGGAAGAGGTACCTTTGTTTCACCTTGAGACGTGGGTTGTAATTAAGGGACTACCGTAAGGCAGTTTTAAGTGTATTGGGGAGTCTTTGGGCTCGATCTAGGGTTACGACCAGACAGCGCTGAACAAGTTGGAGGACGAAAAGAGGGTTTGGATCCGTTTTGATATGCGCAGGAGGCTGCCGCATCACCGGAGTTGGAACTCATCTGTGACAGAGTGAAGGGGTTTTGTAAGAGTGGTTTGTTTATCCATACCCTACTGGTTGTCATGATTTTTTGGTTAAGGAGAAGGTCGAGATCTTGCAAGAGGTGTCTCTGTCATTTGAGAATTTGAGCTTCGAGACTGGTGATGATGTGCAGGGCCTTGAACCAAATGGCGAAATTGTAGATGATGGTGGTGATGCTGACGCTTGGTCGGCTTCTCCATCGTTTCTTGAACATCATGACATTGAGATGGTTCAGGGGACCGAGGAGGCTGTCGGGCAACCAGTGGTACAGGATCAAGTGCGGCGGGCTATTGAGTTTGATCTGGTGAATTCGGAACCGGGGTTAATGGTCACTGAGGAACGAGAAGCTGGGCTAGTAATGGGGGTGTACTAACCCTAGCGGTTGTCCCGCAGAAAGTGGTAGCAGATATTGGTCCTAGCTATCACAGGGGTGAAAAGCTTCTTGGATTCAGTTGGTCCGCTTATTGAAGGGAAGTTTCAGTCCAAAGCTCTTCCGATGGTTAATCGGCTGAAAAGACTCAAAGAGTGGCCACCTCTGAGCTCTAGCGTCCTTGGAAGAGAATGATCCAGTCTAGGGCAATGTCAGCTGGGGATAATGGGTCCATTTTTGTTCAACACCGAGATGACAAGCTATGGGTTTCGCCGTAGAAGAAGAAACGTGGACGACCTTATGGGAGCAAGAATAAACCGAAGGTTGTTCGTGATTTGGATGTTGAATTGAAGGCAGCTAAGAAAAACAAGTCTTTCTCGGTTACTGGCAAAGGGAAGACAAAACTGTGGTGCCTATGTTTGAAGGAACCACTACTGTTGTGGATGGGAAGGTGGAGATGGCGTCAGTGGAAGTAGGGGTGGGATCGGGATGGGACGGTTCGGGATTCACCCTATACCAAAACCGATCCCGATATTTTTTTCGGGATCGGTACGGGACGAGATTGGTATTTTTGAGATTTGGTAACGAACCGTCCCGATCCCGAATAGTTCGGGACGGGTTCGGGACCAATCGGGACAGAACCAAAAGCAAAACGGCCAAAACCTGCATCTGCTTAATTTCTAGTCTCAGCTCAGTCTCTGCAAAACCCCAAAACAATGAAGACATTGCCTATCACAGACCGTACACATTTATTTACTTTGATAAAGACTCATTCAAATACCACAAGAAGAGAAAATTTACCAGATTCAGCATATTCTCAGCAAACAAGCAGAATACAAAGCAGAACACAAAGCAAGGAGAGCAGCAGAGAAACTTACCAAGACAGAAGAAATGGTTCACTCAAGTAATTGAACACACTGATAACCAAGTTCATATTCGTCACAGCATCAATTTGTGGCCCTGGAAATAAAAACTGATAGCTTGACAAATCAGTAGCTTAACTGCCTTAACAAATAAAAACTAGTAGGTACTACGTGCATAACAAACCAGTAGCTTAACAAATAAAACAACAAAACACAGTCACCATAACAAACCCCAAAGCAGGAATTCCATATTACAAAGTCATCATCAAACAACAAAACACATTCACCATAACACAATTAAGTCATTAACTTGATCCAGACCCCATCTCACTGTCATCATCACTATCAAACAGTCCATCTACTCCATCATCCGATTCACCATCAACTTCAACAACTTGAATCTTTCCCTTAGTTATTGGAGGAGGACAATTGGTTGAAGATGCTGTGGTTGCATGGTCTACATACCACATTAAGAAAACACATACACGATGAGTTAGATAAATGAAACAAGTCTAAAATAACTTAAATATCAGAATCTTTTACCTCTTTCACACTGCTCATAAAACTCGAAGTCTGAAATGGACGGTTCTTCTTCTATGCAGCTAATATCGTTGCCTCTCAACCAACTTTGAAGACAAATCAATGCTTCAACAGATCTAGGAGTTAAGGAACTCTGAAAGCTATCAATAATTCTACCTCCGATGCTAAAAGCGGACTCGGATGCAACCGTTGAAACTTGAATAGCCATGACATCTTTGGCTATTGCTGCAAGTACATGGTACTTGGATTCATTTATCCTCCACCATAGCAAAATAGGAAATTCAAGTGCTGCCTTCTCATCAAGGCTAGTGGCTTCAAGAGGATCCAGCAAGTACTTGTCAACTTCATGTGAAACCACAGCTTCATGAAGCTTTGAAACTACCTTGCTCCAATCAGCCATGTAACCACTGCTTCCAATACTTGTCACAGTGCTTTGTGACGTGCTTCTAGCTTCTGTTTCAGGTTTTTTTACAGGGGCATTATTTGGTGCATATTCTTCATACAAGGACATCAACAGATCCTTCAACTTCTTTGTTTTAGCATCCACCTCTTCCTCGGTAAACCCTTCATTCATGAATAAATGTGTTATATGTCTAAGCTTACACCTAGGATCAAGTATCAGCCCTATAAACACAAAAGGATTCAAATCACTATAGCTCCCAAAATACTTGAGGAATTTAGTCTTCATCTGTCCAGCCATGTCATACAACGTCTTCTCAGTTTCTGTACGTGTTGGTACTACATCATTCTCAGTTTCAGGCTGCACAAGAAGCTTTCCAATCTCGGTTTCCATTGACAACACATCATGAAATGTGGTGTGGATTGTGGGACGACTACTTGCACTAGCTCTTAGAGTAGCATTGTAAAACACTCTAAGAAAGTGCACAAACACTTCTGCCTTGGCCCAATCTGCCTCCTCAGGTGGCCCTACTCTTGCCCTCCTTCCCGAAGTTGAAATCAAATTTCCCTCCTCATCAAACTCTTCATCAGGCTCTCTAAAATAAGCTGCAAAACCGGTGTCTACTTCAACTTCCATTCTTGCAAAGACTGCTTTGAACTTCAATGCAGCTTCCAACATTAAAAATGTTGAATTCCACCTTGTAGGAACATCCATAACAACCAAGCCTCTACAAGGGATCTCTTCCTTTGCCACACAAGCCTTGAAGCTATCCAACCTTGATGATGAAGAGCGCACAAACTTCACTGCATTTCTTATTGCTAGCACTGCTCTATTCAACCTTTTCAGCCCACTTCCAACTATCAAATTACAAATATGGGATGTACATCTTACATGCATGTACTGACCCCCTAATATGGATTCCGGCTTCTCTCTTTTGTTCAACTTGGACCTAACATATTCAATGACACACTTATTTGCTGCTGCATTGTCGACTGTGATGGTAAGAACCTTGCTGATTCCCCAATGAAGCAAACAAGCTTCGATCATAAGACCTATAGAATTCACACTATGAGAAGATATAATGCAGAAATTGATGATCCTCTTATGCATTCCCACTTATCATCAACAAAGTGTGCTGTTAGAACCATATAGTTCATGTTTTGAACACTAGTCCAAGTGTCGGTAGTTAGGCAAACCCGATGATGACTAAGATCAGACTTCAGCTTCATCTTCGTCTTATCATACAATTTCAGAAAGTTTGTCATCAAAGTTTTCCTGCAAGGGACTTTGAACAAAGGTACTGCCACATGACAAAAATGCATAAATCCTTGTTTTTCAACAAAGCTAAAAGGCAATTCATCAACAACAACCATTTCAACACAGGCTTGCATCACATTATCAGGATTAAATGCTACCATCTTCATTGAATTTCCTTTGCTTTTATCACCAGCAATTATTTTCTGATTCTTATCTACTACTTTCCGACCCAGATAATACTTGCAGTACTTTTTTATGTGTCTAATCATCCCAGAATTTCCATTGCTAGCTGAATCACAAGCATAGTCTCCTACTTTACCTTTAGGACAGTATATACACTTTGCCCTCATAGACACTTTCACGATATCTTCTTGACCCTTCACCTTAATTAATTTCTTATCTTTATATTCTTTAAAATGCTTCCAAACCCAACTGCGTTTCCTACTAGCCCGAGTCTCTTCTTCACTATCATTTAAATGAATAGCTTCTTCAACATTATGAGGCAATGATTCAGAGACAAAGGAAGAAGTACCGGTGGTCTTAGTCATCTGAAGATTCTGAACAGAGGGTAGGACTGCTTCTCCTGAAGAATCTGTCCTAGCTTTCTTCTTACTCTTTGTAGTCTGCATTAGAATGAAAGCAGTGTGAGCATACAATATTATGGAACCCCATTTGATTATGAAAGCAATATACTCCACATATAGATAGGAGATTCAAATACTCCACACGTATTCAGAGTCACTACTTCTTGTGTAAGACCAATTATTTCTTTGAATATGACCTTCTAATAAGCTCTGAGTTCATACAAGCATCACTTACAACCAACTGGGGTACGATTAGTTCAGCTACCATTGACACCAAAACTCTTTCAAACATTACACAATATCACCCAACTCTTTTAACTTTAAAAACACTAAGGGCACCCAAATCAATTTACTTTTACTTCAATCAAATTCCAGCTTTTCTTATCACTCGGTTCAAACCTTGACGAACCACCTAATGTGAAATTCAAAACTCACTCTACACACCAACAGTTCTACTGATCACTATCATGTATACACCAATTATTAATCCATTCAAATTCCAATACCTCAACATGAATGAACACCATTCTAACTGCACTCATAGAATGAGTTGATATGTTCCAACTCTTGAACGCAGTTTATATCATATAGAAATACTTATTCTTACGTCACCTCCCTGATTAACCAAACAATCAATCTTGATCTTTACATTTGATACTACTTGTAATCTACTCAAGCCAGCAAACACAACCCTAAGTTTGGAATACCTTTGATAATAAGTCTACTGTCCAAAACCCACTTTGGTTTCCTGAGCATGCATTATCCCGGTAAGAATTCTTCCTAAGTGTGATGTTGCAATAGATACATATATTCTAGGGCACATTGATTTGACACTAAGTATATAGCTTTAATTCATTTTCACTCACCTTTGTTACCTTAAATTATGCAACAGTAGCAAATTCTAGAATTGTATTAGATAGCAAACACAAAGGTAATAACTTAAGGTAGCGAGTGAGAATGACTTTTTGCTGGGAAATCATCTTCTCAATAGTTTTGTTCAGAGTAGTTAGTAGAGATGCATTTTAACAATATTTCATCTGTACTGACTCTCAGTCAGATTGTGAGTTTTCAACACACAGTAAATCACTACATTCTCATCGATCTAACATAGAGGTTCTGGCCGTTCTGCACTCAATCTTAGATCTAAAGAATACTGACAGTAATTAAACTTCAAAACCTAGTGATTAAACTTCAGATTGTAAACTTCAGATTGAGGATTAAACTTACTCCTAGTTTTCCCATTGAAGGAGAGCGACGACGAACTGAGAAAGCTCGGCGAGAGGAGAGGAGGCTCGGCGAGAGGAGAAGACTCGGCTTGGGGTTTCTTCGTTTCTGGTTTTCTGGTTTCTGGTTTTGAGTGGAGTGAGAAGGCTGTGGAGGTAGTGAAGGCGGAGTGTAAGGAGTTGAAGAAGGAGAAGGGGGATGATTCAAGAAGTGCGGTGGACAGCATTGCGGGTATCGCGAAGAGGAAGAAGAAGGTTGGGTATCACGAAGAGGAAGAAGAAGGTTGGGTATCGCGAAGTACAAATGACTGGTCCAGAAGTATCGGGTTAATCCTATTTAAGAAATTCGGGACGGGACGGGCTTTTCGGGACGGATAGAGCCTATACCGATCCCGACCCATTTAAGAAATTCAGGATCGGGTTCGGTATCGGGACGTTGTATCTGAAATTTTTGTCTCATCCCGTTCGTTATCGGTACGGGATGGACGGGTTCGGGATCGGGATTTCGGGTCCAAATTCCCACCCCTAGAAAAAACCATATAATCAAATAAATTTAACGAAAATTAATGTCGATACGGGGGATAGGGGCTAGGGGAAACGGGGCCCGAGGACGGGGGTGGGGAAGCGGGGGTGGGGAAAATTCCTCATTTTCCCGTCCTTATTCTGGAGGGAGATGGATACGTCAGCAACGGTCTCCCGCTTCTTCTTGTATCTCTCTTCCTTTCCAAATACACAGATGTGTTTTATTATGCCCAAATCAAATTTTGTTGATGATGATGCGTTTTCAGATGCCCAAAATTTATTGGGTTTTCCAATTACCAGAACACATATGGTTCAATCAGTTTCATGGGATAATGAATTTTGGGTTGTTGGAAAAAGTGGGTGGGGTTTAGGGCCGAGGCTAAAGAGTGAGAATGAGTTGCTCCTGCTGCTCCTTTGTTAATTTTGGGTTCTCTGATATTTGGGAATTAGAGTGGTCTTGTGGCGGTGGACTATCCCAAAGAGTACATGATCATCACTGTCGAGTACAGTACCCAAGGTGATGAGGGTGAGAATGGCGGTGGTGGCGGACTACCGGTGAAGTAGAAAATAAACAAATAAGTATAACATGTGGAGTTGTAGAAGCAACCAATTACTTGGCTGATGCTGCTCTCGAAGCCACAAATCTCACCTTAACTTTCAAAGGAGAACAACCAGGCTCATACCATGTCAAACTAAGATCTGAATCAAAGTTGGCTGAGAATCCATCCTTAGTTCGAACTATCCCAGAAACCGGTACTAGCATTGTAGCAATGATCTTGCACGTTGCAGACATTGAACTCGCAAGGTTGGTGGAAGGAGTTGCCATCACTGATGTTGTCGAGTTACTCAGCCAATCAATGGGGATGAACTTTGACCTTGTTAATGAAGCAGGGCAGCTGAGGAAGATGTAGTTCTGATCAATGTTTTCAAAAGCGAAAACGAAGGCGAGGGCGACATGGTAAAGCCCCATGAGGCAAGAGCCTCAAAGCGACGAGGCGATCACCTTTCCAGCAATAATTATTTTAATTAATATATATAAATATCTTTTTTTCCTTATAATCCTTGATGTACTGGTATTAAAAACCAACCTTCAGTTAATAAAAAATGGTGAAAACCAGCCCAAACTTAAAGCCTATGAAAGAATAGAGAAAAGAAGAGGAAATAGAGTGGTGCACGTGGTATTTATCGTGCAATTGTGCAAAACGGTGTCGTTTTCATAATGAACATAAGGAAGTTCATCGTCTTCATCCTTCGCTCTAGCCACCTGAAGCTTCGCCTTCTGCAAAAAGTGCCGCCTCGGCAGACACTTTTCCAGCAGCACGTGTCAGTTTGATGAGGCGAGGCTTTTTTGGTCACCTCGCATCAAAGCGCGCCCCAGGCTCACCTCAATTTCACCTTTGAAAACCTTGGTTCTGATAAAAAGAAGCAACAAAAAGAGAGCCTTTCAGGTTGAGGGTCAGAAGCCTTCTGCGAAGGCAACCACTAGGATCATAGAGTTGAATCTCTTGTGTGATATAATCGATTGCTCGAATAAAAAATTCTCAGAGTTTAGAGGTGTAAATCCCTGTGTATTATAGGTCAGGTCGAAACCTGCATAAGAGCAGTTTTTCTAAGTTCTGCAATTGTTTTTGTATATGAGTTTGATTGAAAATACAATTTTACCCCTTGATTAAAATATCACATGTGTGACACTTCAGCAAACAGACGGTTCCGTAACAGAAATTGGCCTCCGGCTTTTCGTTGATAGCGAAATGAAAATTTGGGTCCCACATAGATAGTTTTTAAAATATGGATACCACTATAACCGGGACACATAAGTTCGGGTACCGATGCTACTAAAAACTTTTTTTTACTTCTATAATGTTCTAGGATATTTGATATATATGTGTGTCTTGGTTCATGTCTTATATACGGGCTTTATGTATTAATCCATGTTGTAATGGGGTTTTACACATATCCATGTAATAGGCTCATTAGCCCATGTAATAGCCCAAGAGGCCCATGTATTTTCCTATATAAAGGGATTCATTCTATCAATAAGATAAGTAAAATTCATTCCCTCAATATTATTCTACAACACGTTATCACCACTTAGCTCTAACCCTAGAGAGCAAGTAGGCAGCCACCCAAAACAGAAAAAAAAAAATCTACCGCGCGCACAGCTGTGCATTGCCGAGCACCACTGCTGCGCACCTCGAGGGCACCGTTGTGCACCCCTGTGAACTGCTGCGCACCCCCTGTGCACCTGCTGTGTAACTGCGAACCAAGAAACCCTAAAATTTGCCAATATCGATAGAATAAATTTCGAATTGGTTTTCGTCACCAATAGAGAACTTGAAGATATTGTTCTCAAAATTCCACCGTCGTCAGCCTCAACCCAAGAACCAGCCGGAAAAAGGCACCGAGCTGGCCGTCGGAATACCAAGACCGACCGAACCGTTCAAGCAACTGGTTCGGGAACTTGCCGAAGTCTGATTTTCTTGAAATTTGGAGAGGTTATGCAAAAGAATGTCAAGATTCTTCACTTAAAAGGGTACCCCAGAACAGAAGTAAAAGTTGGTGAACCGGTTCTCTCAATGACTGTAACGCACATAGGAATCACTTTTTCTTGAGAAAAACATGTTGTATTCCTAGTTTCTCCTTGAATCATTCATACGGTTGATGTTTTTCAATGTTTTTCTACTCTTTTATGGCAAGTTTAACTAACCATATGATTTTTATGTGTTTCATGGTCTCCCTGCATGACAATTCACGCTGGAGTTACACGAACGATCGCCGAATGCGCATGGATTTGAGTATGGAAACATGAAGCGACTTATATAAATGTAGTCTATGTGGCAGACTAGCAAGTAGGCTTTTCTTTTTGAGTAATTTCAAAGTTCAATAACCTCGGGGAGGATAAAATCGGTTCCTCCCTTCTTCATTCCCATTCTATGACTGGGACGTTTGTCTTTGCAGGTTATTATGAAAATCTTAAAACATATGTGCACCTGGCTACCAGCACCGTTAGCCCAGCTGCTGCCGAGCACTGTGCCATGGCACGTGCACAGCTGCTGAGCACTGTTGCTAGGGCCTGCCCCTATGCAGGTGCACGTTGCTGCTAGGCACCACATGTGCACCTACCTAAGCGCTGTCATGCGCTGGTGCCAGGGCTTAACCCTATGCGCGTGTGCACTGCTGCCAGGCACCGTATGTACACCTGCCACGCGCTGCTTCCAGAGCTTGCCCATGTGCATGCGTGCGTTGCTGACATGCACTATACGTGCACGTGGCTACCAGCCGCCAAAGCTCTGCGCACCAAATGCTATGCACTGTCGAGCGCTGGTTTCCAATAGCTGCCGAGCGCTGTCGACCACCAGCTGCCGAGTGACAAGCACTAGTTGTAGTACACTGTGCACCAAGATGTGTTTAGGTCCATGTTGTGAGGTATCCAACATTGTTATGCTATTAAAGAGAGTTTAAAATTAGAGAATCATCTCATTCCTTGAACCCAAGTTGTGTTTGATCAACGTTAGCAAATTTCTCCGGGTTACAATCTCGTTAAGAACAAGGTAGGAGAATCAGCTACCTGTGCAGGATGCCCAGCTGCCGAGCGCCCAGTGCTCAGCTACCAAGGACCAGTGCTGCATAGCTACCGAGTGCCAGTTTCCAACCACTGAGCACCTAGCTGCCGAGCATGACACAGATTTTGCTCGAGATTTAGTCGCTGCTTCCTATGATTAAACTCCAACCAATAAAGCGAGATGACAACTCATGAGTCTCAACAGTTTGGTTTTGTATGCATGAGCTAGGCAATTTTCCGCTCACTTACATATTGACTCTTGAATGTCGCTCTAAGTCTCAAACGGATATTAGAAGTTGAGCAACACTGTTTTATGATAAAGGCATACAACTATTGAGTGCTGCCTAGGAGATGTCGAGCACTACAGCAAGCTGTTGTGCACCTCTGCCGAGCTGTCATGCACCTGGGTGCCAGCTGCCGACAATCACGTGTCTGCTGCCGACCCAACGTGTGTCTTGCTAATCATGTATGCTAGTTGCTGCCCCTTGATTGTTTTTGCCAATATTGTATGTCAGTTGTTGCCGCTGTGTGCCAGCTGTTGCAAGTTATGTGTGGAATGCTAACACCTATACGCCAAATGTCCATAGTTGTGTGTTTGTTGCTTTGTGCTCTACACATGAACTGTCGTGCACTGTACATTAGATGTCAAGCACCAAACACCAGATGTCTAGCATAGAACTCAAGGAACCGTGCACTGATCAACAATTGTTGTGCACTTGCATCAGAGGTCAAGCACTATGTTAGCTACATAGCACAGAACACTCATGGCCGTGCACAGGACACCGATTGCCGAGCACAGGACACCGATTGCCGAGCACTGTGCACCAAGGCCGAGCACTGTGCACCAAGGCTGAGCTCTGTGTAGCAGCTGTCGATGCTCTGTGTACCTCATGCTATGCACTTGACACAAGATGCCGAGCCCCTGTTGCCCCATACCGTGAGCTATATGCGTTGGCGGATGTGTAGCTACCGAATGTTGCCAATTGCTTAGTGCATCGGCATATGAGTAAGCTCTAAGTGCGTTGCAGAATGTTGCCAAGTGCTTAGTGCAATGACATATGTGTAGGTTTAATGCGCTGCCGAATGTTGCCAAACGCTTAGTGTATTGGCATACGTGCAAGCTGCAAATGCGGGCAACTAAAAACAAAAACAGTGAATATGCCACTTTCTGTACAGTAACTTCAGACGAGCTTTGTGATCAGTTCCAGATGAATTAAATTGTAAACCTTATATTACTAGATAGCTACGTCTGTCTATTTTTCAAGGATTTTCACAGTTTGTTCATATCCATTATAACGAAGGAGTTATGACTGTTTGAGTGAGCGAAGGTCATGCTGCCAGGAATTCTGCAATGCACACGGTTGCCTTCGGTTTTTATGTCTTTTTCTCACATATCTACCTTGTTCGATAGGTATGTTATGTGTAGAAATTGAATGTCTTGCAACAGTGTGACTACCCACATAATCCTGAGCAAATGTCATGCTGTCAGGAAATTTGTTGCACACGGGTTTGCATTTGTGCACCTTGTCATGTGTCTATTTTCTCACAATAGCTCAAGACATCCCAGTTGTAGATCCTTAGATCACTGGTTCATGATTGTCGAGCTCACTTGTAAGAATGAATGCATACAACAAACGTACAAAGAGAGTACGCAACATCAAATTGATGCCTCTGACATTTGATGTCATGAAGGACTCTTTGATTTTCTCCAAGCTGAATGAGACCTCGATAAAATCATTAGTTCGATAAGTGTATTCACACTATGACATGATCATGCATAGCCTCATGAAGGTGTGCCAATGTTCGTGGTTTAGTATTCACCTAACAACAGATTTTCCATCATCGGAAGACGTGGTTAACCTCGGCAAAGGTTACCTACTCTCTTGATTTTGGATTCCCCCATGATGCTGTTACCAAATGCCATCCTTCATGAATGCTTTACTTTTGGCTGAAAAGAAATCCTGCGATGCCACTTTAAAGTTGAAAGCTTCATCATATCAAAATCTGCGAACACAGTAAGTTGAACCTACTGTATTGTAACTTCGTCAGAGTTTTCTGAACAGCTCCATATGAACTAGAACCCAAATTTTATATCATTAGAAATCTACATGAGCCTATTTTCCAATGGTTTAAGCGGTTTGTTATACCTATCCGGACGAAAGATTTATGGCAGTTTAAGTGCATACAGGTCATAATGCCAGGAAACAATGACAGACTGTAACCTACTGTCCCCTAACTTTTTTAGAGCCCCCAGATCAACTCCGGATGAACTAGAATGCAAACTTTATATCATTGGAAATCTATGTGAATCTAGTTTTCAATGGTTTAAGCGGTTTGTTTATATCCATCCAGACGAGAGAGTTATTGTCGTTTTAGTGAGTATAGGTCATACTGCACTCTTCACAGATTGTGAATCATTTTTATGACTAAATTTGATCGGATCTTCACCATCGTTTATGACATGGTTGAATCAATTCTTGATACCTTTAGACTCGATGATCCAAGTCACAAATGCCCTTCTTATGTTGAAGAGGCAATCGAACATTGAAGTGTATTATGAACATACATACCAACGATTACCATGATGAGAATGGTAGAGACTTTTGTGTATACTTATCATGAGTGTCGATTGGAAGCATCATGGAGAAGAGCATGAGTCCTAAGTTATCGCTGATAAGTAGATTTAAGACAATTGACTCAGACAAGCTATGACATTTTAGCCATATTGGGAGAGATATGTGAGCTAGAATTGTTTGATATTCTTGGGCGTCCATTCCTCCGCTAACAACAAAACTACACCATGATTGTATATTGTGCTTGTGCACTGACATGATGTCCCCGGCAACTGCACGGTAGCAGTACTCGCTGTGCCCACAGTTGAGTTTGCTCTACTTGGTCGTTGACATTGTCCGACACTCATGGTTTCATTTTGTAAGGCTTGTTCTTTAGCTAAGTAAGGTGAAAGATCCTTTTATGCTATGCCACAAAAGATTTCATTTTTATTGAACATCCAAATAAGGATTATGTAGACCGATGCAACCAACGTATGGATACCGTATACGCTTTTATGGTGTTGGTTGAAGGACTAACAGACTGGTCATGTGTTGCACCATCGTCTACCATAATCTTCTTATGTATATATGGGCTCACTACCCATCCGCAAAAAGGGACATGCGGGCATGTATTACTTCATCCACGACTTACCATCATTGCATTAATGCATGACAGCTCATAATTGTGTGCTAGGATTGACACGAAGTTGTAATCCTTGAACTCAGCAGGATAGTAACGGATCTCCAAGCCTTTAGTTCCACAATGTGCCAAATTACACTGCCACAGTGCCCAATGATGATGTGCCACATGAGATGAATATGTTCTAAGGTTAGATAGGAGTTACTTTGGTACTCTCCACCTAAAGCTCCTTGACAGACGATCTTCTTAACCGCTACATTACGGATTGTCACTTTGAGACTGTATTCTCGACGTTAGGGGGAGATACGAACACCATTGTTCAAGTGAGAAAGACGTGAATGTCGTGGTTGGTCACCACTAAGTCTCAACATAATCCTAAAAGAACTATAGTGACGAGATCAATGTTGTATATATCTGTAAGAATTGATGTCCTACCAAGAGGACATGGCTCGACCAGATTAAGGTGGTCTTGATGTCATGACTCGGCCATATTGAGGTGGTCTTGACACTATCACCTTGTATGATGATATGAGGGCGCCATAATGTGGCAACATGGTGTCTTAGGCCTTGTGGCTCCTTGAAGGTTAGGGTTGAGGCTCTTGGGTTCGATACACACTCGCACTGAGAGAGAAAGCGACTATCGTTGGGGGACGCCTCAACGTCCAAATCCAATTTATAGAAAGAGATCTCTACAATGACTACACTAGTGTACATGGAGACGTGGGATGACGAGGATATCGGACCACACTTTGTTGATAAATCGAAAAAGTGTATTGACCTATATGGGAAGATGCGACCCAGACAAAGGAATATGTCCTTAGGCAGCTGTTGCCGATACCGCAAGCGTAAAACCTATCAAGTAAACCTTTGTGAGTTAGCGTAGTGAGAACAAGAGTCTTAGCCTCTCTTATGGTGCAAGGTTTCTCACAAACACGCACTAGGATCGACTACGATGAGAAGTACTCTCGTAATAGATGTTATTGCACTCTACTACCTTGTCAGTTCGGTAATTCCCCAAGAACTATACATGCAGCCCTATCAATATGATCATAGTGACGTCTCTATGGGATCTGAGATATGCATGAAGATCTTAAATAAACTTCATAAGCCCAAATCAAGTGGAGCTTGCATTGGCCAAGAGTTTTGGACGCATATTACATGACTCCTTGATTTCGGATGGGATATGATGAATAATACTATTGCATATTGATTCCGGATGATCGCTGTATATGTTGAACGTCCGATGTTAGAATGAAAAATATCTTGAGAAAGACACAATCTCATATTTAAGTCAATCGATTGTGTATTGATGATGTATTTCCATCAATCGACTTAGGTCCTCTGAAGAAGAGGGGAACCTTCATATACTCTCATGATTAGTCAAGGTCTTTACTACAAGAGAGAGTGGTCTGTTTAATCAAAAGAAAGACTTGACCTCTCTTCCATTCATTATAAAGCTAAGTAGCTTTGCGCCCACGTAATGCCAATGATATGGCAAATGACATCACTTAAATACTCTACGAGTATCTAACATATTCAATCCCTATGACATGAGAGAAAGGTTGTTACCTATGTCATCGCTAGCCATGCATGAATCAAGATGCATCGGAAGCGGAATCATGATCTAAACACCGGTCGGTTTAGTGGCCGAATTGCTGGACATATAACACGTTGCATATGCGCTGCCTATGCACGCTGCATGTGCGCTGCCTATGCACGCTGCATGTGCGCTGTCTGTGCACTGCTATCAGGCACTATACGTGCACCTGTGCACCAAACTACTGAGCGTCGTGCACCAGCTGCCGAGCGCTGTGCACCTAGCTGCCTAGCGTTGTGCACCCAACTGGAGAGCGTTGTGCACGCAACTGCTAGGCACCGTGCACATAGCTGCTGAGCACTGAGTAATGCCACATTTAAAACATGTTAAAAGAGCATACATATGCCAGGTTGTCAAGACAGTTCCGTGGTCGCTAGGGATCTGGAAGCGCCCTATGAATGATCTTAAGATCAGAGGGAGATGCAGATTTGAAAGAAAGTCTAGCATTTGCATGTCATCATCAAATGTGAAGGGTGTAGTTGTTTGTGTCAACCATGTTGCACTCTTTTTCCCGTAGTCTAAGCTTTTTGTCCCACTGGGTTTTTGCTTGACAAAGTTTTTAACGAGGCAACATTGCATGCACTACTAAGACCATTGATCCCCATTTGTGGTTGATCATGGCAGACTTGTTCAAGTCTTGGCTCACATCTACTCTTGAGAAACATGTTGGAATGCACCATTCATCAGGAAAATCTGATTGAAGCACACATCAGTGAGAACATCACATGACGAGTTCTCAATAAAGTAGTTGGTGCATTGTACTCTTTTTCCTTCGACAAAGGTTTAGTTTTCCCACAGGGTTTTGATTACTTGGCAAGGTTTTGATAAGGCAACACCATAAGCTCCATACCGGCATGAAGACACACGACACAGAGGGAGTGTTCTAGAATATTTGATATATAAGTGTGTCTTGGTTCATACCTTGTATACGAGCTTTATGTAGTAATTCATGTTGTAATTGAGCGAAAATACATGGGCATGAAGTTTTGAACAACAGAACATATTCTGCATTGTGTTAGGTGCTTCCAAGGTACACAGAACATATCCTACACTTCTCATTTAGCTTCAAACAATCAGTTTCCATTGTATCTGAGTTCCCAATTGCATACTACAAGTTCGACATACTAACCCAAAGCAGCCTCATATTCCCAGTGACCTCTTTATCCAGGACAACATGCTCACATATTAAGGGAGGGTGACTGCTACCTTTATCGCGGACTTTATCAAACCTGGAGAAGCATGGTTGCAGTGCATGGTGGCTAATCTTCCTTGAACCCACAATGTAATGCTTAAGCCTTTTACACAGTGAACCATTTATAACAATTTTACTCACAAACTGTAATTCAACATGAGTAATTTACTGAGAATTACAAGTTACAACCAGTTCCCTCATAAAGAGGCATGACATGCATGTTTGGAATGCCATATTGAAATTATGTTGCAATTTCCCCACAACCATTTGACATCAGATGCTTCATAGGAAGCTTTCCAATTTGACTTGTAGCAGGTATTGGCCGTTGTACGCTGCCAAGCATTGAGCTACAGATGATTGCCCAAAGTGAACAGAATTGCCTGAAAAACCAGCGAGGCCAATATTTAAATCTGGAGTAGACTGGTTCTGATCATACCCAATTTCCTTCTCCATTATCTCTTGTTCACTTTCATGATCAGTGTTGCATTTTCTCCTCTCCAAAGACAAACTCAATCCCTGAACATTTCAAATAACACTTACACCTTCATGCTTACGAGTACCATCACTGTCTTGCAACAAAGTTCCAAAATTTGGAATGCTAGTACTCGAATTCCTTACACTAGATAAATGAGCAGATACTAAGGAGCCAAATACAGCAGTAGCATTTCTTACAGTCTCCTTACCTTTTGAACTATGAACCAGTGCAATAGCTAAAGAAACAGTACTTTTTGCACTAGAGGTGACACTCCCAGGCTCATTAATCTATCTACCATCCTCAAGCCTATGACTCAATTTGACTGCAGTCAACAGACCCTTTCGGTACTTTGTCGCAGACTCCTTATTTCCCATACTAACATTCATGTTTTTTCTCCCAACATTCAATTTGTCAGTCATATCAATAGCAAATTTATCCACACTTGCAGATAGCACAACAGATAACATCATTCAAACCCAAAATCTCATCACTAAGAATCAAATTTAGGTTGTCTTAGGAGACTGGAGATTACCCTCATCAGCTGCCATTGTGGCCAATGATGTATCAACAGATGTCTGCACCACCGTGGTAGTTGGAACACACTTGGGAGTTGACAACAACGGCAGAGAATGCCATGAAGCCCTTAGCAACCGCAGCTGCTTGAAATTCGGACATGAAGGTATCTTTCTATCTCTTCCAAAAAATTTTGCATCTCACATAACTTAGCATCTGTGTGATCTTCACCGAAACCACGTTGTGGTGACGGTAGTTTTCCATTGCCCTGAAGTTTGACCGTAGACCCCGGTGTGAGAGAAGAGCGGTTAAAATCAACAATTGGAGCCTCCAAATCACGTACCTGGTCATTTTCATGGAACTTAAAGGAAGCTTATAGAGTTCAACCAGCTTTAGATATGAAATGTTCTGATTTGATAGTTGGAACCTCAAGCTGGGCATAATCACTTGAGTGGCAACAATCCCTTCAAGATAAATTGACAAGGCAACATATTCAGTAGTCTCCCCAACAATGCTTTAATTTCAAAGGCAGCCTTTAGGGACCAATTTTGACTAGTCTTATTCTGAAGGAATCAAATGGCAACCTTGATTTGTCACTTTGTAACCACGATTATAGGACTGATGAAAGAAGAAAACCTCTCAGAATTCGGCATGAAACCCACCAAGTCTATTTGAATACCACTAACTCTTCATATTGCATGTTCTCAAGCAACCTGCTATTCCAAATTACAATAGTACTTCACCTGCAAATTTCCAAACAGCTCAAGTGCTTCATTCCACATATCTTTGGAGGCATAACACGAGATGACTGAATTCTAAGAAATTATATCCCTTTGAGGCATTTTGTTAGACAACTGACAAGCAACATCCACAAGCCCCAACTTTCCATACTTTGGAGACCAATGAACTATGCATAACTAAATTCCACCAACTAGCATTAATGGATTTATGCACCGCCCAAATTTTCACAAGCATTGAAAACAGATGCATGTGAGATTATCTTGTCTAATCTCGCTTTTGCCCATTTGTTTGTAGGTAGCGAGAGGCACTTCCAAAACATCATTTGTAACATATAAAAGGGTGAGCGAATTCCCAAGTAGATGATGTAATATATTGGAATTCTCATTGACAATATGGGCATCGACATTAGATTACACCTCGAGTAAAATGTGACCAGCTCAGTAACCAAAAGGAACTCTGGTCTCAGAACCACATTATATCTCTTTACTCGGGCCCCACAAACAAAGTCATTCTAAGTATCAAGGTGCATCAATATAGTATGAAATCGAAAAGGGGCTTAGTTCTTAACTGAGGTACCTGAGATTAATCAGATTATGACAATGGTCAGAGGGCAACGCTGCGAGTAAACAGACCTGCGCTTCAGGAAATTGCAACCTCAATCACTGTCACAGAAGCAGCTGTCCAATCTTTTCTTAACATAAGCATCCGCTTATCAAACCTCAAGCTAGCAAAATCATTTGAAAGTGGCAACAATGGCATCAGTATAAACTGACAAGGCAACAAATCTCAGTGGTATCAATGAGTAAATTGTTGGAACCTCAAGCTGGGCATAATCACTTGAGTGGCAACAATATTTCTAATATAAACTGACAAGGCAGCATATTCAGTAGTCTCCCCAACAATGCTTTAGTCTCAGAGGCAGCCTTTAGAGACAAATTTCGACACGGCATAATCACTTGAGTGGCAACAATAAGATAAACCGACAAGGCAACATATTCAGCAAGTCCACAACAATGCTTTAATCTCAAAAGGCAACGATTTATTTAGGGACCAATTCCGACTAGTCTTATTCCGAAAAAATCAAATGGGGCAACCTTGACACCATTGGTGCTCTGTAACAATACTTTCGGGACTGATGAAAGAAGAAACCCCTCATAATTCGGCATGAAACCCAATCCAAAATGGTTCCTCAACCCCAAGAATTGAGGGAGCACCAATATTTTGAATCGATATTCCACGCATGTCTCTCACAAATTAAGGGTTTCATCATCAGACCCAAACTAATCAAGGGGCCTAATCGAGATAATGATGATCAAATGGCCAAACCCATTCGAACATCTGAAACCCACACAACCCACGGCGGCGGCGGCTTAAATCTGAAATTGAATAAAGGAAAAGCAAAATCAAAACCCTAGATATGAAATCGAACAGAACTAAATATGGTTATTGGGAGAATTCAATTGAATTGACAAAACTGGGAACAATCAAACGAATGAGAAACATAGGGGAAATGTTGACGAGTTTACCTTGTGGTGGTGAAAACCGGAGCACAACCGAACCGCGGTGCTGGTTGGCCGCACCAGAGCGGCTGTCAAAAACCTAAACGATTTTGAATTTCCAGAGAGAGGCTAAGAATTCAAAAAATGAGAGAGAGAAAGAGAAAGAGACGTTACTAAGGAAACTATCGAAACATTATATAACTCGGTAGAAATTATTAAAACCATTCCTTTTGTTTCCCAAAATAAAAAGACCATTCTGCCCACGAGAAGAGACGGTTAATGCACTCAAGTACGCCTCTTTTGGGAGAAACAATTATGATACCTGTATATTCTTGGTCTATACCGATTTATAGCCATTATATTACCTCTCTCTAATAGCAAAACTATATAAGTTTAACACAATATGTAAGGACATAGCCCAATATATGTTAAGTGAGTCTATAAATTGAGCATCATCTATCAATAAAGTACATTGAATTCTATTCTCCTACTATATGTTATCAAGTCACAAGCTATAACCCTAGAGTTAAGAAACCAAAAAACCAATTTTATTTTTTTTGAAAACCCAAAATCGGCTGCATCTGCCCTCGGCTGCTCTTAGCCGCACATGCTGCCGCTACCCCTACACCTGCCGAGACCGACCACCCGCTCGCTGTAGCGCACCGATTGCTAGCTGTCGCCGTTGTTTTGTGTTGAAATCTCCAAACAAGTTTGTGAAGATCAATTCGACATGAATGATGTTCAAAAATCCTAAAACTTTTTAAAGTTCAATAATCTCGGGGAGAATAAAATCGGTTTATCCCTTTCCCTACATCACTATATGCTTGGTTCGGTGTTTATGCAGGTTGTTTTTTAAGAAAATCCTAGATGACATGTGCACATGGTTGCCAACACACGCCTAGTTGTAGGCCTTGGAGCTGCTACCGGCTCTTTCCGAAAGCTACTAAGTGCTAATGAGGCTAAGCTGCTGAGCGCTGCCGGTTTCTACCAACATCTAGCGAAGCTAAGCTGTTGGTGTTGTCAAGCGCTGACTGCCAATAGCTGTCGTGTGCTGCTGATCAATGTCGTGCGCCAGCTGCCGAGCACTAGCTAGGCTATGCTGCCTACAGGTGTCGAGAGCAGTCACCACTACGAACGCTGTGTGCCGATAACAACATACAATTACTGAGTGCTTTTGGAAAAGATATTAGTGACAGCGATTGACATTGTTGGGTGGCTGTCGCACCTGTTGTCGAGTATCATGCGCAAGCCTGTGTTGCTAATGAGCACCACGCATTATTGTCTCTAGGTCCGCGTTGGATGTGCAATTTATGTTGATGAATGTTGTTGTTGCTGTGACGAGCGACTAGGAGAGGGTTGTGGCCGGATAAATGGGGTAGAAACAGGTTGGTAGGCCGACCGGAAACGTTTTAAAGGAGAAGGGTAAATCTCTGGATTTTTACCGCGGTAGATCTGGTATTTTACCATTTACCACGGGTGTGAAAGGACTTAACTGCCCTTGGTAGTTTGGAGTAATTACAGGGGTGCCATCAGGACAGAAATTCTGGAAATACCCTTGGTAGTTTGAGTTAATTACAGGACTGCTATTGGGATTGAAATCCCAGAAATGCCCTTGGCAGTTTTGTATATTTACAAACTGCTATTGAGGCCAAAAAGACCATACCGCCCCTGGTTGTTTTGTCTATTTACAGGGGCTGCCCTTAAGGCTGAAATCTTTAAAATATCCCTGACAGTGTAACATATTTACCAAACTGCCATTGAGGTCGAATTGACTATATTGCCCTTGATAGTTTAAGATAATTTCAAAGGTATCCTCCAATTGATATTACAGTTCTGCTCTTAGAGGATTTGTTATTTACGTAGATGCCACTATCTTACATATTTAGGTTTGGATGTTGAAGGTAATTGTGTGATTGACTTTATTTATCTGTTTTGTTGTGTTTGGATGATTTTGATACGAATGGTGAAATGTTCGGGATAATCCCGGTGGTTAGTGGGTGACCTGTCATAACATGACATGCAATTTAAAAAACCCTATCATTGTAGTAACTGTAAGTAGGGATCGTTCAAGCCGGGGACACTAGGGAAGGATTATATCTGCAAAACAAATCGTTAGTAACATTCACAAATATAATATAAACATACAAGTACAATTCTGTCACAACTATACAAGTATAAACATATATACAAAATATTATGGGGAATTCATATGGGTTGGTTCGAAATATAAAGAAAATAAAACAGAAATATTTACATACATTGGTCAATCAATACTCAAGCACAAGATATAGCAAACACCGATTAGAGAACACATAAGTTTTATGAAAGATTAAGTTATTATGTTTATGTTATCATAGATGCAAATTAATTCCAACTATTTAGACTTCTCATGTAACTTAGAACTTACGACACGCATCATCCTAAGTTTATGTGTCATCTTGTTTAATGCTTACGACACGCATCACATTAACACAAAATACACTTACCGTTCATGAGTCGTTGGAGACATGATCCTAGGTATGTCGTCACTCATCCTATTAGCATGTAAATCACTTACCCTAGCAACCCTATGCAGCAACTAAAATTGAGAGCCCGACCCGGTGAACTCAACCTAGAATACTACGGCAGATTAAACTCTCCCCTTAGAAACATCCAGGCCTAGACTATCTTCAGGTTCGATTACGTGATCAGGTAAGCAATAAATCAATTCAACATCTACTAAACACAAACATAAACAACTTAAACTAAATCAAAATCCTAACATGCAATCTAAATCGTTACAATTATAAACACAATCACATGAAAATCACAAAGAAGAACAAGTAAACATGTTTATAACGTAAAACCAAAAACCAATACAAACATATATATAAATAACCATCATCCATACAGTAGATACACACATAAACCTTGATTGTATTCATACCTAAACCTACCCTAAGAGTTGGCAAGGATTGAAGAATGGATTGGTGGCGGCAAAGCTATGCAATCGGCAGCAAGGATGCAGTCGGCAGCAAGGGGTTGGCGGCGGCAAGGCTATGGTGTTTCTGTGTAGGGAGGGTTTTTAAGTAGAGTTTGGCTATACTAAGGCTTAGAGCAATTGAAAACTGACGAGTCATGACATGACATGCTATTTAAACCCTATCATTGTAGTAACTGTAAGTAGGGATCGTTCAAGCCGGGGACACTAGGGAAGGATTATATCTGCATCAAAACAAGTTAGTAATATTCACACATGTAAAATAAGCATACAAGTATAATTCTGTCACAACTATACAAGTATAAACATATATACAAAATATTATGGGGAATTTATATGAGTTGGTTCGAAATTTAAAGAAAATAAAGACACTTATTTACAAAACATGGTCAATCAATACTCAAGCACACAACATAACAAACACCGAAATAAGCATACAACAATTTCATGCAAGATTAAATAGTGATGCTCGCACTATCATATGTTTTAATTGATTTCAACCTCTTATGACTTCTCATGTGTTTTTAGGAACTTCAAATATGCCTGAACCTAAAACATATATGTGTCACCTTGTTTAAACCATCAAATATGCCTAATCTAAACAAGATACACTTACGAACTGGAGTCGGTTGAAGACATGATCCTAGGTATGGCGTCACTCATCCTATTCAACATGCAAATCAATCACCCTAAAAACCCTTTGCAGCAACTAGAATCAAACTATCAAATATGCCTAACTTGATCCTAGATTACTACGGCTTATTAAACTCCCCCCTTAGAAACGTCTTGGCCTAGACTATCTTTAGGTTTGATTACATGATCAGGTGATGATTAATCAATTAACACATACTACACACAAGAACATACAGCAACTTAATCTAAATCATGAAACTAAAATATACTTAGAACGTTATACATCACACATGGTTTCAAGAAAATCACAAAGAAGAACTTAAGAACACATGCAACGTATAAAACCGAAAACCATAAAATAATTTATAATAAAACATGATAAAACACAGTAGATTATTACACAAAACCTTGATGAACTTCATACCTAGACTACCTATATAGATCGGCTAGGGTAGAAGGTGGAATCGGCGGCAGATGAAAGCAATTGACGGCGGTTGGTGCGGCGGCGGCAGCTTGTGCAGTTTCTGTGTTTAGGGTTTTTAGGTAGAGCTTGGCTATACTAGGGCTTAGAGCAATTGAGAGACACTAAACTAAGAGCTATACATGTCTATTTATACAGAAAATTTCGAACAAAACCCTAGGAAATTCAGGAGCTTCAAGGAGACACAACCTTTGTTGGACTTGGAATCCTTCTTGGACTTGGTTTCTTCTTTCTTCTTTGACAAGGATTTCGACTTGGACCTTGGATTTCTGATTTCTTGGACTCCTCTACATGTTATTGGATCCATGTAGGCCTCTTACACAAGTTCTTGGGCTCATAGGCAGCCGAAATCATTGGCAAACTCGGCAAGGACAGACTTTCCCGGTTTGACCGGAAAAGCTCCATACTTAGTTGTTTCGGCTGCCATGATGACTTCTTCGAATCTCCTTCTTCAATGCAGCTTCCCATGACTTCATTAAGCTTCTCTTAAGTCCTTTGACATGCTTGGGAAGAATTTTGGTGAAGAAACATCCTCCCAAACTCGTGTGACAACTTAGGCAGAAACTGCCCAGTTTTGCAGCTTGACCTCCGTCCATTGTTTTGATCATAACTTCTTCATCTGAACTCCAATTGATACGATTCCAAAAGATCTGAAAACTAGACTTTCGTAGCTTTCCAATGATATATGGCTCGTCCTCAGATTGCTCCTGTATCTTTAGATATGATTTTTCGAAGTTGATGTAAGGTTTCTGTAAATTTCTGCTCGGATCAAAATCTTATGTTTCGGAGTTTCTTCTTTTCCATGGCCTCTCTTGTTGTCCTCCATGAGTCCAATCTTCATGATTCTTGTACTCATATGCTCATTTACATGTCATCTACACATTAAACCAAATTCATCAAAAATGACAATGTAAAGGTACGGTGAATCATAAGAGAAATAACCAAGTCTTATCCAAAATCGGTTTTACAACACTTAAGCACAAATTTCTGTATAAAGACACATATTAACCATTACTCTACAGAAAAACCCTTTTGACTCAATATAAGTAAAAACGACATTACTAAGGAATAAACCAAGTATAAATGAGGGTAAAAACACATTAAAAACATAGCGTAAAACGCACTTATCAGTGGGTCGGTGAATACCTCAGCGGAGGAGGGGTTAAACTCCAGGTATGCTTTGAGTGTTTGTCATCCATTATTAAATCGACCGATAAGTAGTAAAGCGGTTTTTTTCCGGTTAGGACGTTAGTGAAAATAAGAGCTACGTGTGGCTTGATCCCTGAGTACAGGGTACGTAGGCAGCCTGACTGGGTTTCGGGGTGCAATCACAAATAATATTAGAACCCTAGATCCTTTAAAATGTTTGGTTTGAGATCCAAATGCGAAAATCGGGATAACCTCCGACTATGAAGTCTATTCCGATTTTGTTTGGATCGTTTGAAAATTGGTTTGGGAATCAGGGCTACCCATTCTCAAGAGGGATTTCGAGTTAATCTCTCTTAGGATGGGTCCCGCACGTTCTAACTCAGGTTTAGGAAGGTAATCTGGGGTCGGGGCGTGACAATTGGTATCAGAGCTTAAGTTCAAAAACCTCGGACCAAAGCTTTGGGCAGTTAAAGTCTATAAAATTGTTTGAGTGCGTTTTTAATTTCTAAGTAAGGCTGGGTGCCTTGTTAAAATATTCACTAGCAAGAATTGCCACCTGGGGATGAATTAGTATTGTTAATATAATTATAAAGTTTGCGACTTCAGTTGCATTTAGGGGTTGACTTTGATGTTTTGTTGGATCGAAAAATTGAGTGGTTCGTGAGTTTAGTATCGAGGTTATGAGGGTTTGATCCCTATCGAAGGTCATGGTTAATTTCCTCATCAACCAAGAAAGACTGGGTCAACCTTAAAGTTCATCGACCTTATCTGGTTAAACAAGGAAAAATTTGGGTGTTAATGTTTTTCATTTGGCAAAGTTTTAACAATGCAACACTATATGCATCATCCGGTATGACGACACGCGGCACAAGAGAGAGTGTTGTAGAATATATGACAAGTGTGTGTGCTCTTAGTCTATACTGATTCATAAGTTTTATGTTAATTAGAACATGGAAACTTTCTTGTAAGCTGAAAAACAATAATACTGAATATGATAAAGATTAGTTTTCGAAGTCACTCTCACAAAAATAGTATATGCTTCTAAATTTCAGCTCTAAAAAAATCCGATCGATATATTGAATTTAGGAATTCAAACTTTGGTATTGTTCTTGTCTGGAGTATATGTGTGAACTCCCACAGTCCGACTCCCATTCAGACAGAAAACTAGCGGTTCTACCAGTTTTGTGGCCGGCGGTGAGACTCAATCGGGAGTGTCCAATTGTCCTGGTAAGCTCATGGTTTTGGTTCTAGAGCTGATCAATATGGCTTATGGTTTCAGGGTAGCGGCCTCTATTTATTGATCACAATCTTATATATCTACACGTCACTCTCTTTTTAAACTACATATACATGCAGAAAAATACATTGTCAGTCCTTTAGGGTTGAGGTTACAGGTATGTCCTGGTGATTGTGGTGTAACGTAACCAAGCTCTCACCTAAACTTTTATAAGATCAGTATATATGCAAAAAAATACAACATGAAAAAGGAAACTTGCTCTTAGGCGTTTATTAAACCTGAACATCTGCTCTTGATCACCTTTCCTTCACACGTCGAAATTACGTAAACACGCCCACCTCCGGTACTCCGCTCCTCATCCCACTCCCTTACTCCACATACGTGGCACCACATCCCTCTCCCTTGCCCTTCAATCCCGTCCGTCCACTTTTCTCTTCTCCCTAGGTCTCTTCCTTTCAAATTCAGATCTCCGCCTCTTCTTCCCAAACCGCTTCTCTTCTTCTCTCAGATCCACATTTTCTCGAACCTTCTTCTCCTTCTCCTTCAACAATGGCGAAGCTCCTCCACTTCTTCCTCCTTCTTCTACTTCAATTCACTTCCTCTTACTCTTCACCATCTCCATCGCCTCACCCGGATTCCGATTCCTTATCTCCGTCCGCCGATTCACCTTCTCCGGCAAAATCTCCTCAGATTTCACTGCCTCCCTCTCCCTCCGGCGCACCGGCGAGTTCCCCGAATGCGGCGTCACCTCCGGCGCCGCCGTCGTCAGAGGCTCCCGTTCCGGAGCCAGGCAGCGACATCGGCCACAGCGATATGAGAGCCGGAGAAGAAGCTAAAACGGCGTCATCCGACGGAGGGATGAGCCCGGGGAAGAAGGCCGGGATCGGACTGGGAGTGATCGCTGGGGTTGGATTGGTCGGACTCGGAGGGTTTGTGTACAAGAGGCGTCAGGATAACATTCGCCGATCTCAGTACGGTTACGCCGCCAGGAGAGAGATGCTCTGAATCGGAGGGATTCAGTTAGTGAATTTTTTACTGTTGCGGTTATGTAGTAAGTTTCTTATGATTGGTTTGAGGTTTTGGGATGGTGAACAAACAGTGAAATTCAATTCGATTGCTTGGCGCGTGGTGATAGTTTAGATTCTTTGAAAAACAATTGGTTGTTTATTAGTCCATATACTTGGTCAATTGATTATCATGTATTTCGTTTCGTTAGAATAATAAATAATTAGACTCTTTTTTATTGTTGATTCTGTGACGCTTAGATTGTTTTCTGCTACTATCTGTTTGCGTTATTTTTCAACAGACTGATGAGCATTATTTTTGCACCTTCTACCAGTCTAAACCTAATCATTTTTCAACTATGAAAGGGAAAATTACACTGTTGCTTTGTATACAAGTTGAGGAACATTTCACATGAATCTTTCTATGCTCCAGTCACCATGTATTGATTTCGACTTATTCCCCTCTGCATTAAAACATAACGAGGACAACCTTCCTCTTATTCCCTTCTGTGCATTAACAATTTCTATACTTACTCCTCTGCGGGAGGGTCAACCCAGCGATCATGATCTTTTATTAGCTGGATCAAGGCATCAGTTGCATGCTCCATCTCTATCCCACGCTTCACCACGGTCTGAAACAAAATGCAACCTCAAATCAAGTTCACCCCTTACAAAAATTTCAATAAATGATAATTACTATGTTATAAGGTGCTTTTGCAGAACATGAGATGGAAAAGTAGTCTCTTGTATTCAACTGTAACAAGTGATGAACATATTTGAAGTTGGAATGTGGACGCACCTTCCCAACATAGAGGTCAATCTTTCCAGGAGCCCCGCCAACATACCCAAAATCTGCATCAGCCATCTCCCCAGGTCCATTTACAATGCAACCCATGATTGCAATCTAGCAAAGGAAACAAAGTATAAACTACAATCCATCTTTATTATTAAAAATGTAAGGTTCTACACTAAAGAATCAGGTCACTACCGAAACACCAGGCAAGTGCAATGTCTTCTCTCGTATTTGTGCACTTATTTCTTGCAGGTCAAACAAAGTTCTTCCACATGATGGGCATGAGACATACTCCTGAAATGAGGTTTATGCATGGACAACGATTATTCAATACGATCATGTTTTCATTTTATATCCAATGCTGAAGTCTTCATAGAGGGAAGTCCTACCGTCTTTGTGTTCCGCATTCTACAACCTTGTAGTAAATTGAAAGATGTGTTTCTAATGAAATCGAAATCCTTGTCTGGGGCTTCTAATAGGAGACCATCTCCAAGCCCATCAACTAAAAGGGCTCCCACATTGGTACCAGCACTAATAACCAAGTCATCCCTGCATGAATAGGAAATAAGTCATAAGTACTATTATCATAAAGTTTTGACAAAAGAGAAGAGAGTGAATCATGCAATTACCTATGAATTCCACTTGGAAAATGAATATGGTGTATTACAGGAAAGTTTAGACCATTATCTCCCAAATACTCAAACAGCCTAGAACAATAGAGAAAATGATATCATGTCAATATAGTAAATGAAAGACAAGAATTACAAATGGACACAGATAAAAGCAAATAACAATTCGTCATTGACGTGGTGTCTAAGACCATGGAGGGCTGGAGGCCTTATCATTGCAATTTTATCTCAATAATGATTTAATGGAAATTTATAATTTGTACCTCCTTGCTGCATGAACTCGGCTTATTTGATCTTCACTGTATGGAAGGTCATGGAGAAGCATTGTAACATCAAGGCCTTTGAGAAGTTCCAGAACTTCATAGGGTTCATCACCATGTACAGAGACAACCAAGCGTGTATCTGGGAGATAGTTAATTGACATGATAAGTTGCTAGCTAATATGTGATTCGGGGGTAGTGTTCTCCCCAACACAATGCCTTTCATATCTCTATATGAAATTAGACCCTCTTAAAAGAGGTAGCTAAATTGACATCAAAGGCCACCGGTAAAACATTTATATCTTTGCAGTACTAGATGACATTAAGTCAATTAAGCATCAGTACTCAAAGCACTGTAATAAACTGTACCTTCTGGCAAAAGCTTGTATGCACCAGTTGATAATTCCTTCGTATTTACCAGAACCATGGCATTTGGCAATGGTTTTGTGAGCTGCTCTGATAATGGTGTTATAATTCCCATACTTACATCTATCAACCTTTTGAGAGCTAGGCGCTGATCAAAACAAAGAATGTTATCACATTATTCCCACTTTTGCAGTGAGCTAACTGAAAGAAAATTGTGTTTATTGCTTGAACATTATAAACAATGTGTTCAACAGTAAATCACAACATATGTGTATAGGTGTGTCATGTGTGTGTGAGGAAGAGAGAGAGAAAGAGAGAGAAAGAGAGTAGCCACTATTGAAACTAGAATGAAGAAAAATTCAGTGGGTTCTCACAGAATCATCATCGTCAACAGGTGGTAGTTGTCTCAATAAGATCGAGTCAACTGTTGCAAGATCCTGTATCAACAAAATTGACATGTGAATGATCATCGTAAATTTTAATATTATGCAATCTATCATACTAAAAAGTGTAAACATTACCTTAAATGGCATGCCCACGACAAGTTTTGCAGCAAGTGACTTGTACAGAAGCTCTGGTGTCTATAAAGAAGGGAAAAGGTTAATGTACTTTCTCTAATATCAGAAAACATTTCAATCCCTACTCTTCCCGACTGACGGGCAGATAAACTAGGAGATAAAGAATGATGTTTGATGTCAACTGTACCTTCAACTGATCAAGGGAGACTGACATCAGAACTGAGCCATCACGATGCAGGACCCCTCTATAATCTACTTCATCACCCTGCATTTATTTATGTATCAAAACATCAGCTAAGAGAAACATTACGGGGCAGAAAGTGATTGAATATCAAGATCTTAGAGGCTGACCTCCTTTTGCACCGGCAGTTGACCAGATCGCCGCTGAAAATCAAAATAATGTCTATGTTTCTCTTCAAATGGAGCCTGATACAGGTAAAGCCGTCAAGAAAGCTGATAAATTTCAAATTTTTAAAAATAGAGGAAGGAAGTTATCAAAAGACAGGAAGTTATTGAATCCTACCACTCCTTGCTGGAGTTCAGCTGCTCTCATGCCAAGATTGGCCAATCTTTTGCAGGGATCTATCTCCTCCTCAGGTGCTTCAGTAAGTGAAACCCTAATTGTATCACCCAAACCATCCTGCACACATAATATTAAGTTCCATTATAGAAAATGTAGCACTTATTAGGCTAAGCTAACTAAGTAAAGTGCTGAATCACAACCACAGGGATGCTAATCGAGCATCTATTATAGGCCCAATAAGTAGCTTATAGAAAAATGCGACTTTTATCCTTAAAGTCAGCTACTACCTTAGATATCACAGTACTGGCACATAAACCAGAATAATCCCTTTAAAGTTGATGATTTAATAATTTAAACCGTTGACAACACCACAGCATGAAAATCCTCCCCAAAGCAGCCATTCTATACAATTACAGTCAAGACAAAAATCATACCTGAAGAAGGGTGCCAATACCAATTGCAGATTTCATTCGTCCATCCTCACCTTCACCAGCTTCAGTAACACCCAAGTGTAATGGATAATCCCAGCCTTGAACATACATTTCAGCCACAAGAAGACGATAAGCTTGTACCATGATAACTGGATTGCTTGCTTTCATAGAGAATACAAAGTTATGATAATCCAACTTCCTGCAGATCCTAGCAAATTCAAATGCAGATTCCACCTGTTTGAGAAATAAACATACATGACACCCAATGAGATTTTAATTACATCAAACCAGCTTGTAGTAGTTTCAGACAAAATATCTTGCTCACCATTCCTCTAGGTGAATCCCCATAATAACTCATTATACGATCTGAAAGGCTCCCATGGTTGGTGCCAATACGCATTGCTCTTCCATACTTCTTGCATTTTTCAACCAATGGAGTAAAAACCTGGTAAAGTAAGAAAGAAATTTTCAAAACATTAACAAGAACTGAATGCAGGCAAGTGCTCAGTAGTCATATCTAACGACGATAAACCCCTTTGCATGGAGCAGGTTTTATTTTAGATGGACCAGATTTGAAGCAAGCGGAGGCGTGATACAAAGTCACGAATGAAATGATTATCAATTTGTGAGAATTCAAGTAGCCCACTGATATAATGTACTAGTTGAAAGGCCCAGTTCATCTACACTGACAATAATTTATGTCAATAAAAAGCATCATTGTACTTCACAATACAGCAACATGTGTTTCATAGTTTGTAAAAAAATGCCTCTGTATTTTACTTGTAGTGTGCCTGGCAGTTAGCGTGGCACGTCCACATTATTTGATAAAAATATGATTTGTCTGATAGTTGGCAATGCCATACTAGCTGCCACCCTAAACATAAGGTGGTCTTGAGGTGGTACACCAAAAGGTTGTTCACATAGCATTCCTCATATATACGTACAAGGAATAAAATCTTGTAATCATGCAAATAAGAGACCATAAAAGAAGAGTTACGGTTCAACCTGCTCAATGTGCTCAAGTTCTTTCTCATAGTCGTCTTCTGTGTACTCTAACTTCTCAAACTGTGCACGTCTATCAGCTGCAACAAAAGACCTCAATGAATCCAACCACTGCTTCTATTTAGAGAACATAAATTGTTACATAGTAAAGTTGTTTACCGAAATTTCCAGGGTTGACCCGAATTTTGTCAAAGCATTCAGCAACTCGTAAGGCAACAGAAGGAGCAAAATGAATATCTGCCACCAGAGGTATATTGTAACTGCACACACAGATTACAACATGGTCAATCCTTATACAATGTATAAAGTTGATTCCAAATACCAAAAGAAATAAGATAAATCGGGCCTACTTTTTCTGCACCAGGGAATTTTTAATCTCAAAACAAGCATCTGCTTCTTTCTTGCCTTGAACAGTTATCCGAACAATATCTGCACCTTTGTCTGCTATTCTCATCACCTACCAACAGCAAGTCATTTTAATAACATTGCAGGTACCAGTAAGTCTACAGCTTTTATAAATCAAAATACGTTTATTGCAGGTACCATTTATTCTCTAGAGCTCAAAATTTAAACATTTTCCATTAAGATACACATTGTTAAGTCTTTATCCACAAACCGAAAAAGGTTTTACAATGCCAAGGATGTGATGCAAACACATGTTTAGCTACTTCAATAATGGTTTCAAACTTTCAACCATATCTCATCTTTAGCGGTGCAAATAAAACCTATCTCATTATCATCTTTTTGTACATCTAAACTTAAAACTAAAGATTTTCACAACTCATACTAGATATAGGAATGAAGTAACAAAAAGTAAATGCAACTATCAGAGTACCCCAAAGAAAGGAGATTATGCTATAGGATTAATAACGAGTTTGCTCAAAACTAAGTAGCTCCAATTACCTCTTCAACTGTGGCAGATACATCCTTTGTGTCACTTGTTGTCATTGTTTGAATCCTGATGGGATGCTCACTGCCGATAGCAACATTTCCGACCATCACTGTCCTTGTCTTTCTTCTGACAGTTTTGTGTATGGATTCACAATACTTTTGTCTAGGAACTGCATTAAAGACCAAAGTGAGAAAGAAGAAATTAGATAAAACAAAAGAAACCATAGAGGTAGAAAGAAATACATTGTAATGCTGATATCTGGTAGCAACTGCATCTTACTACTTAGCCAATGAACAGAGAAGTAATTTATTAATTGACCACTACCTGATATCATATTCAACTGAGGTGAACAAATCAGCCAGTATTAACCAAGATGAGCCTTAGTTCAATAAATCTGACGCAAGTACTTGCTCCAATTGAAGAATACCCTACTTAGTTTAGAAAACAGAATGTTTTGGTGTTCCTACGTAGCTTCTTTAGAGAGATATCCAAAGCAAGAAACATATTTTTTTGTGCCCAAGTGAATCATAACCACTTGTGAGTTACAATCAACTACCAATAACTTATCATTGTTTCTCATACAGCATTTTTCAGAAAGCAGGAAGCTGACCATAGCAAACATAAAAGCTGACCATAGCAAACATAGTACATATTTGCTTTCCCCTTCCACCAAATTATCAACTACCAAAAACAGTTCGAAGTACTAAAACACAACATGCATTTTAAAGCAAAGGTTGAATAATACTAATTGATCATGTGGGAGCTTCACAACCTAACAAAGGGCTGCCTTCAGATGCAGGCTTCAGTTCAGCAATATCTGATCCAGGATTCGAGTTCCTTATCACTGAAAGTCTAGTTCTGCCAAACTTGAACCGCTTCAAATCAGAAACCCTCACAAAATCCATGCTTTTAGTGAACCCCAACCTCGTCTCTCTGCCAGTCAGGCCCGTAAAGGACGCCGGTACAGCTCCTGTAGCCATTTCTGTAACACCAAAGCTTTACCCTTCACAAATTTCCACAAAATCAGCAAATCATATATCAAAATAAAACAGAATACAGCAATAGCTCATCATTTTTGGTTGCATGTCCCCAAAACACTAAATACCAGAAATTCATATTCTTATAACTTAAAAATTTGATCTTTCTCACTGAAAGCTCATCTTTCCCAGCAACCAAACACCAAACTGATTCACATAAACTGAATTCTAAATTTCATTGAAACCAACAGAACGTAAACTAAGAAAACAGCTACCTTGAACCAATTAAACTAAGAAGACATGCAAACCCAACAATCAGGGAGAGCTTAAAAAGATGCCCAATTGGTGGACACGTGGATCGTGTACTTGTGCTTGTTTAAGTTCATGGCTTTGCTTACCTTGGTGTTGATGTTCAGACAGGTACTGAGAGTGAAAGGGGGAGAACAGAAGGCTCTGGATTTTGGGAGGGACAGAGAAACTGGTGGTGGGATTAAAATGAGTTGTCAAAGGTAGAGGGACTTGTGTTTCTCTGAGGATTTGGATTTTTGGAAATGCAAATAATTTAGTGGATGCATTTTTCTGGACTCATGCAAAATGGACAAAACCGTTTCTTTTGGTATCTTCGTGTTTGGTAATTCCTCCCGTTTTAGGTATCTAAAAACCAACAGAAAATGCAGCCATTAATTTTGGTGCGTGTATTTTCACTATTTTGTTTGTTCATATGTTCATAGTAATTGGCATTGCTAGTATCATGATGATATGATTAATCATGATGGGAACAATGTGTATGTTTAGTGTTTGCTTGAGTATCTAGAATATATGAGTTGGTCTTACCAAAAAAAGAATATATGAGTTGGGATCGAGATTCATTCAAGACAAATTAAAATGGTGTTTATATGGTGTTTGTAAAGAAACTTGTCAAAGGATGTATGATTGAGTACCCCAGAAGCGTAGGAGAAAAGTCGAGGCCTTCCATTGCCTCAGCAATGGCACTGCAACGAATGGTATTCACAACACAATCATGAACACCAAGAAAAGTAGGGTTAAATGTAAAAACAACAAGTTAGAACGTCTCTAGCAAGTAGCAACACTCTGGTGTAGAAAACATGGTTTTATTCCAGGAGGCTATTGAGAAGTATGGCTCCCCAACAGACTCCTCATCGATACATATCAGGTGAGGATTGATTCAAGATTCATTTCACTTGTGAAATGATAACAATTTTACAAAATAATGAAAATCAAGCATCAAATATATTTGTCCCTAAGCTTTTGTTTTCAAGCCATCACTCGTAAATATATCAAAGCATCTGCAGGATGGAGGTTACGCGTGGTTTTAACTAGACGATCCTTCTTCTTCTTCCAGAGAATGCCTTTCAAGAATAGCAACAGTCTCTTCCCTTGCACTGCAATGCCAAAACATTGTACAGTTAAAATAAACTTGATACCGGTAGTCTGAGGGACCAATTTAGCTGGACTGAAAAACAAATTTATGGAGCCAAAAGCAAAAAAAAATCATGAGTAACAAAGCAAAGATAGTGAAAGGAACTTATTCCTTTCATGTTATAGGCAAAGCCGCAGAGGTCCAAACTTATCAGCTATGACAGAGAATTATGAGCCTTGTAGCTATTGAAAAAAAATTCAATAGAAGTGTCACTACTGTCATCTATAAGGAAGCACTTGACAAACCACCCCAAATATCTTTAAACTAGAATGCACTCAAGGGATGATTATACTTCCATACATAGTAACAGGCAAACTACTGGCTGTGGCCTGTCAACTTCAGATAGATCCAAATAATAAAGCATCAAGAGTAATGTCTAATAATTCCTTTTGCTCAGCCATTTCAACTAATGTAATTTATCTTAATCAATCCGACTGAATGCTTACCTTCCAGATCTAAGAATCTTGAACTTTCCTAGCCTGGTAAGGTCCACAACCGTTGAGCCTGCACGACCTGAAGGAAGCACACCACCCTGATAAACATACGCACAATGTTCCCAGAGGTTCTCAAAATCCTTGATGCTAACACTACTAGGCTGCCCGCTTAGGTTTGCACTGGTAAGGGCCAATGCACTCCCCAGTCCCCGGGCAATCCCCCTGATGAAGTTACAGTCCGGCACTCTAACTCCTATACTTTCCAATCCCGGGTTCAAAGACTTGTCAAGCATACTCGACTCCCCTGCAAAACACCCAAACTAGCTTTTCTTATTCAACACTCAACTTCAATGACCAAAAATAGAAACCAAGACCATCCCTATCGATTTACAAACCTCGTCTTAGCACGAGAGTAACAGGTCCCGGTAGAAGAGACTGAAGCAAGCCATGAGGCAAGTGATCAATGACAGCAAAGCGGGTAATGTCCGGCACATCCCCAACACAAATGGCGAGAGGACTCGTATGCTTTCGCCCTTTAATCTCATAAATCCGATGAACTGCTTCCACAGAACTGCAACCACACAAAACTATAGTTTTCTAAAACATCGACTGATTGAGGCATTTTAACAAACAGGTGGAGTGCATTGGAGTTTGGCATACCAGGCATCACAGGAAAAGCCGTAAAGCGTGTCAGTAGGGACAGCAATGACTTTTCCAGCTCTGAGAGCGTCAACAGCGTCGTCAACATGAGCTACAGTGGCCGGACGAACCACCCCCAACTGGGTAACTTCAAAGGCGGCGGCGTCGAGTTTCTCCAAGCTCCAAGCCATTGTGGGTCTCAATCTGCGGCTGTGAAGTATAGGCACTAGACCTGAAGCAAACGAAGAACAATGATAAGAAGAAAAAAATAGTTTTTGAAAAGGATGAAATGGAGATAGAGAGAGAGAGACTGACAGTTGGGAGTGATGAAAAAGCACCTCTGAGAGTAAGAGAGGAGCAGCAGCAGGAGGAGGGAAGGAGAGGAGCTGAATACAAGTGTAGGGGAAATCTGCCTGCGATTTTGGTTGGAATGTTCATTCTACTCGGCACAGTGGGGCTATTTTGAATCGACTCTTGAGGACGAGATGCTCTCCCACAAAGGTGCGAAATTTTAATTGTCGGACGTCAAACATCGGCTGTTTATGTTTATTTACATACAAATTCAATTTTAAAGTCTTAACCATCATTAAATTAGTTAAAATTTTACAGAAATGATCTACACAATATTATTTAGATACTAGATAGATATATATATATATATATATAGAATAATTATTATGAGCGGATGTCCGTTCCGTAGCTAAGAAACGAATTTCATTATTTCGCATACTTCTTGATCATATTTTCTCATCTTAACCGTTCATATTCTAGGTATATGTGTAGATCATCTCTACAATTTTTCAGCCAAATTGATAATCGTTTAGGTGTTCAAATCAATGAAACTTTCTGAGCCAAAAATTATATATATATAGGACCTTTCCACTAAGGGATCCTTTTTTTGACATATATGAGGAATTGAAGATTACACCAACTTTTTGATCACATATCAACATCTCATCCGTTCAATATTTAGATGCATATATTTAGATCATCTCTGCAAAATTTCATCTAATTTGGTGATCGTTAAGGCTTCAAACTAACTAAAATCAATTAACGGATCAAGTCTGCCAAACTTGAACCGTTCATACTTTAATTTTTGAGTTAAATTCACTTTAGACCCCTGAACTTTAGGTCTAAAATCAGTTTGATACCTCTTCTTTTTTTTAAATCAGTTTGATACCTAAACTTTCAAAACGACATCAATGTCGACTAAAATTTGAATTCCACACCAAAGATGACGTCATATGCTGAAGTTTTTGAGAGGTTGTTGTTTTCCGATCGAGGTATCCACTCAAATAATCTACTCAAAATAATTTTAGATAATTTTGAAGTTCATGGCTGAGCACTGTTCAATCTGCCGTGTTCCTTCTCAAATAATTTTGGAGGTTTGATCTAATTTTTTGGAAGTTTTTGAGAGGTTGTTGTTTTTTGGACGAATTTTTTGTTAAATTTGGGAGGTAGGTGTTAAATTGACGAATATGCCCTCTTTTAGGGTTTTTTGGCTGACATGTGGGCCATCGTTGTCTCCTTCACGTCAGCATATGACGTCATCTTTGGTGTGGAATTCAAATTTTAGTCGACATTGATGTCGTTTTGAAAGTTTAGGTATCAAACTGATTTAAAAAAAAGAAGAGGTATCAAACTGATTTTAGACCTAAAGTTCAGGGGTCTAAAGTGAATTTAACTCTTAATTTTTAATTCGCAGTTTTGAGTACCTTAACGATTACCAATTTAGATGAAATTTTGCAGAAGTGATCTAATCATATAGAACTATATATTGAACGGTGGAGATGTGATTTTGTGATAAAAAAAAGTTTGTGTAAACCCTGATCTCTCATATATGTCAAAAAAGGATCCCTCATATATATATATATGACCCTTCCAGTGAGGGATCCCTTATTATGACTTATATGAAGGATTGAACATTAGACCAACTTTATATATATATATATATATATATATATATATAAGACCCTTCTAATGAGAGATCCCTTATTATGACATATGAGGGATTGAACATTAGACCAACTTTTCGATCAAAATTTTCAATCTTCACCATTCACTTTTTAGATCATAAACTGTAGATCACGTCTGCAAAAATTCATTCAAATTGGTAATCATTAAGGTGCTTAAAACTGTGATTTACTTGAACGGTTTAGATTTGATAGATTTAAACCGTCCATTGATTTAAGCTAGTTCGTAGTTTTAACGACCACCAAATTTGTTGAAAATTTCCATAAATGATCTACTCATATATACCTTGAGGTTGAATGGTGGAGAATGAAAAATATAATCGAAAAATTGGTCTAATGCTCAATCTCTCATGTAAGTCACAATACGGAGGGACAGAAAGCTAGGCGGAGGTGCGTCTGGAAGTTTATAGAGAATGCTACAATGTCTGGGTCGTGAAGTAGCAATCAAGAAAATCAGCACTGGAACTGATCAGCGCTACAAGGAAATCTTCATGAATGAAGTCAAAATACTAAGCCCCTTACACCATCGAAATCTGGTGCAATTCATTGGATGGTGTCATGATCATGCGCGCAATGAGTGCTTGGTGGTTTACGAATACATGTCTTGACGAGCCATGGCCGTAGAGAAAGACTGCAATGGAATTCAACGTACAAGATAGCTTTAGGGTTGGCCAAAGCCCTTCATTATTTGCATGAAGATGCAAGGAATTGCGTCTTTCACAGGGACATCAAGTCGGCTAACGTGTTGTTGGACATAGATTTAACTACTAAACTTGGTGATTTTGGGATTTCCAAGCGATTAGATCCTCAGTTCCCAACTCAAAGTACTTTAGTTTGAAGAACAATTGCCCCCACCGCCACTGGACATGCACCTTCAGCAGCCCCTGCGTCAACTTCAACAACAATCTGGCTCGACTTCGGCGTCTCACAACTTCAGAACAAACCTTTTATAGCACCGCCGCCACAGGATGAAGTAAAAGAAAAAGGAATACGCCTTATATGAACAGCTTTTGCTGTTAATTGTCAAGTAATGGTGCTGGTTTAATAGTTGTTAACTTGTAAGTTATGGTCTCCGGAATGTTGTGCTTCGACTTTTGGAAGCCTATACAATATCAAGAGTGGGGAAAAGAAACAAAATTCCTGAATACATGACAAAACCATCAAATTTCTCAACTCAACCATTAATAATAGGATAATGGGTATGAATCAAAGTGCCTGCATTTTCTAGTTCAGCGACTCTGCCATCTTCTTCTCCATCTCAAAACCTCGACAATGATGGAACTCCCACTCATTGCAACACCCAGTCCGGCAAATGTTGCCAGGAGAATGCAAAGAACTGCTTGCACCCGGACCTGAAGCCACAACATAATGCAAGCATTCATACACATTGTTCTCGATATGTAATAAAACTACCATATATGATGAACAAATGAAAGATGACATGTTGAGGAGAGCCTCGTACCAACGAGTAAAATATATGTGCAAATAAAACCACCAGAGCAAACTGAATCGACGCATAGACCCAGATAAATCTTCTTTTGACTAAACACAAAAGATCCAAACGTTAGTGTTGCAAATCAAAAAACTAGGATCAGTATCTTTCATCTTAACTAACAAAAACTAGGACGAGTTCCCACTATTTATCCTTGCAACAACTAGAATACTTTACAAAGATTTACTGAAGATTTCTAACTTACCCATGGTCGATGAGGTCATTGATGAAAGGAGTCCCAGTACACATGAAAATGGAAGAGAGACGGCAATTGCACCCGTACCCATTTTCTCAACCTGTAGATGAACATATATCACCATGACATCAAATACAATAAAATTGACTGTTCTGTAGTTTAGACTTTAGATTTCTAATCTCACCAGTAGCTGTTCAAGAAAACAAAAGTAGGCAAGCATGCTAACAATGACAAGCACAGGCACTTCCTGCCAAACCCTGGAAAGAAATTAACAGAAAATATTAGCAAGGTAAGTGACTTGAGATAAATAAACAAGCATATATTATAGAAAATAACTGCAAAATTTCTTAGCTACTAACTTTTACTGCATATTTAACACTTGCCTGAATCCGTTAGCATCTTCCTGCTGAAATGTACTTCCAGTATTTCGAGCTCGAACACTTTGTATTCGTAATAGAGTGACAGGCAGGTTTAGAACCTCTTGCTTACATACATCACAGGTCTTGTTACCTTTGATACTAAACCATTTTATAGCACATTCTTGATGGGCCAGAGCAAGTTCACCTTTGCAACTGCATTCCATTTTGAGGGTCTCACCCCCTTCACAAAGTTCAACTAGACAAATTCTGCAGACAGCCTCTTCTTCAGATATGTCTTCACCATTTTCATCATCATTTCCTGACCATCATAAAAGTAAGGCAGCGGAGTGGAAACAAGTTAACCAACAAAGTCATAATTTAGAGAAGCTATTGATAGTAAATTACAATCAGTATAAGCAATTCATGGAAGAACTTAGGCAAGAAAGTTACCAGCATCCGCTCTTGGGGAGGTAGTTGATATTACATCCCCTTCCTTCACCCGAGGAGTGGAAGGAATTACACGGAAAAAGGAATCCATCCTCCTTAAGGCAACCTTTTCTTTAGGGTTGATTGGAACTGAAAGTGAGCGAGCTATCTGTTGAACTCCTTTTCTCTGAAAAAAAGAAGGAAAAATATCATCTCAAAACAAAATAACGCCTGATTGTATAGAAGAGCATAGCTGAGACAGTAACAGTTTGATAAAGAATTGAATAAGATCCTTAGGTCACTATCATATAGCCTAGTTAGTATATCGTTGCATAAAATTATAGATAATGAGTAGTCTAATGAAGTGCTAGTAGTGCTAGAGAATCTGGAGAAATAATGCAAGGAACCTACTGCTGAATTTAGAGAGCCACCAACACTTCCACCATGTGCAGAATCTGGGAGTGAAGGTGCAATAGGAGTTACTGGAAGAGATGATGTTCTCTTAATCCGCGGAGTGAATAGCTTTGTAAGGGACATTGACCTTGATATGGAAGGCCTTTCCCGTGGTGGTCCTGCAGGTGAACCTTCTGAAGCTGGGTTAACAGCCTTCTCTACATCTGAGGAACTTCGATTCTTGAAGCTTAGTTTCGGAAAAAGAGATCTTTTACAAGATTTTCCTTTGGATGAAGAGGGGCCTGGAGATCCACTAATTCTTGCATCACTTGATCCTGGAGTAAGATTAAAATTTACTTTCCTAGGGGTGGGACTTGGTGTTGGAGGCATCTTTACAGCCACAAAATCCAGAACTCCATCTTCTTCTGTTCTTGACGGTATCTCCAGGTGAAGATTCCGTCGCTTCCATGGATGAACATGAGGTGTTACTTGAGTTTTTCCTGCTGATTCTTCAACCTAAAAACAAAAGGATATAGCATGAATTGAATAGGATGTAAAGTTGGTTTAGATATTGCATTCTACAGTTCCATTAGTTGCCAGCAAATCTATGTTTTTCCTTTCAAGTTTCCAGCAATTTAATCAGATCATAAATCTAAAAATAGCAGCTCAGAAAGAGAAAACTATCCTGAACCATGCCATTCTCCAACTTGGTGGAGAAGGGTACAACAAATATACCACTCAAATCAAAGCGCAACTCACAGAGCTGGCTTCAAAACTACAAGTGGTATCCACCAGTCTAAACCATTTTCCATATATTTTTCATGTAAATATTTCATTTTAGGCATAGATTTACTAAAATGAGGGGAAGAGAAAATCCTGTAAATCCATGAGACATAATGTACCCGTTCAACTATTTGCTGCATTACAAGACAGGACTCTGCCTATTTTCATTTGCATACTGATTCCTGAGTTGTAATTCAATTACTTATAACTTTCTTTTACATAGTTGCAAAGTTTCACTATGATATTAGTGTTAAAGGCTTATCCTGCAAATTTCTGTCGCAGTGAATTTCATCCAGATGGAACAAAATTTCACATCAGTTCAACACTTGAATGCTGAACTGGCTGTTGGTCTCTGTGTCTAATATTCTAATGTCAGTGCGCAAATGATTTGAGTTCACCGAATCAATAAATCATGTCTTATCGTTTAGTTAATGAATTATTCAATCATGTCTACAAAGATTATACAAAGCCCTATAAACGTATGAATCGAAGACACTGATTTCAACACTGAATTTGTTGAAAATACAAAAACAGAGAGAATAGAGACAGAAAAAATTATAATTTTTGATCTGCTGACAAACATTACACATCTGACAACTTGATTAGTCATCCATGATATATAAAAAAGTTTGTGGAAAAATCGTAATTCACAGACAACCAAGCCAATGAGAGTGATTGCATGAGATTCATGAAATGGAAGTGAGTTTACATATGTAGCAGTAGTCTCATACCCACAACCCAGAAGCATACGAAACAAGAAGGCCAAACAAAAATCATATATTCATATAGTAAAAACCAAGAGAGCTCAATAATATTCATAATCAGAGAAAACTAAGAATCAATATTTTCAAACAAACCATATCACCTTTTCCCTTCAGATTAAAAAAACAGAGAGGGAGAACCAGGAACAATGAAACACACAATAACTGAATGAAAGAAAAAAGGAAAGCTATTACAGCAGAAAGATGGTACCTTTTGATGAACTGGAGAAGCAACAATTGTCCCTTGGCTTGGATTCTCATCATTCCCCTCACCTACATGCTTTTCCTCAGTTGCCATTCCCTCAGACAACACCAATATCAACCCAAAACAATCAAAACCCACAACACAACACTCTCAAGGAGCAACACAAACCATATATCCAACCCCAGAGAACTTAAAAAAACACAGAGAGAGAGAGAGAGTTATGTCATGGCAATGGGAGAGGTGGGAGAGATGTGGGAGGGAGGGAGGGAAGAGAAGTAAATAAGGGAGTTGAAATGAAAGGGGATGCTTGAAGGTGCAGCAGCAGCAGCATCATTTCATTTATGGCAAAAGGTGGTAGGGACTGACCGCCTAACTGTGAGAGCCTACTGCTCACCGCCACACCACTCACACTCACACTCACACTCACTGATCCCATTCTCATAGTGCGCCTCGACTCTGGTCAATTCGTTAGCTTAGAGCCATTAAATAATACCAAGTCGGAAAGTTCAGAGCATTTGGGATCAAATCATCGAGGATTTTACATGTTTAGAGCTTTGATTTATCCTAACACAACAAAAGAGATTAAACAATGCTCTGATCATACTAGTCCTCATGACTTGATTAAAGTATTTAACTTATAATTTTAATATTATGAATTTAAATATGAGTTATTAATAAATAAAATAAAAAAGCATAACAGCTATGCCTCCTTTCCTAATCAAGGTTAAGCTGCCATATTCGTTTTTCGATTTATCGTCTCAGTTTCTCGCGAGCTTTAGCATTTGGGTGCAGATTAAGGTAGGACAAAACAATAACTGCTACCTGTTAAGGTTGTACTTGACTACCGGTTACCAAAACGCATCAAACCATTAAAGCAGTTTCCTTCTTTTCTCTTTGTCACTTTTATTCTTCTATTTTGATTTCGTGACGGGTCCAAACCCAACTTTGAAGTTGTTTCTTGTCCAGAACTTTTACTTCAAATTTATATATACCCCTATTACATTTTCTGTGCTACAAATTAAAGCCTTGTTTAGAGTCGGTGCCTCATTCGTTATTTATTTATTTTTATTAAGAGAATGTGAGACTTTAAAGTAGGACTGGGATCGGTACGGGACGGGTCGGGATTTGACCTATCCCGATCCCGAAGTTAATATAGTAATCCCGATACCGATCCCGATCCCGAAATTCGGTACGGGACGGGTCGGGATTCGGGACATGTCGGGACCAATCTCGATCCTGATCCCGAAAATATGCAATTTTTAGTTTTAAATAGCTACATTTCTACTAAAAATTTGGGACGGTTTCGGGATCGGGACGGATAGAACCTATACCGATCCCGACCTATTTAAGAAATTCGGGATCGGGTTCGGTATCGGGACGTCGTATCTGAAATTTTTGTCCCGTCCCGTTCGGTATCGGTACGGGATCGGGATTTCGGGTCCAAATTCCCACCCCTACTTTAAAGCTTTTTTTCGTTTAATTGTGTCCATCAATGTTCTAAAAAACTTTTTCTAAAGCCAATTAATTATCGTCTAGACGCTAAACGGTATTTCATCATTTCGATTATAGTCTATTTAAAGAGTTAGAAAAGCGATTAATCCTCTAGATGTTAGTCACTGGCTGTCAGTCCAACTAGAGCCTAGCGTTTATAAGAACATTGGTGTCAATATGAAGCTCCAAAACTCATGGTAGTACTTTCACTCATGGAGAGTTAGAAAACCGATTAATCCTCTAGATGTTAGTCACTGGCTGTCCGTCCAACTAGAGCCTAGCGTTTATAAGAACATTGGTGTCAATATGAAGCTCCAAAACTCATGGTAGTACTTTCACTATTGATGAAGTTCTTTTCTTGATAATATATATTATAACATATATGTAGGATATTTTTTTACAAGATGGATAAATTTCATTGATCAAAAATATCACACAACCAGCACGACATGAAAAACTCAGGTTTTGAAAGCAAAAATATGGAAAGAATGTAGTGTATATAGTGATAATGAAAGTAAGTCACCCTAGGTAGGAAGATGAATGCAAAGATTTTATTATCTTTTTCATTTTGATATAAGATTTACTGATCATCGTAAGCCTGCTCAAGTTACATCATAAATGGGATAACTGGAAAAGGAATAAATTAGAGAATCCGAATTCAGAAAAGTACTAATCTCTCATTTTCGTGAGAAGATGAATGAAAATCATAAAGCATGGGTGGCCACAGTGAATGTGTACCCGGGCGGCAGGAGATGGTGGATAATGATGACTCACAGAAACGAAAGAAGATCACAAAGTGACCAAGGCACTAAATTTGCCTTACATTATCTCATATATCTATTCTGGAGGAACAGAAACAACCCCACAGCAGATAAATAAGAATGGAATAAACCCTCTATATTCATGCTACTTGTAATAAAGTTGATTGTTCAAGCTTCTTCATTACATAATCTTGTCCATATTCCTTTAGCATGTCGATTGATTATAGGTATATTCAACCGTATTCATAAACTGTGAAATTTATCAATTTTTAGATTTGTAAAATAATTAAGAAGTTAATAAATTTAAAAATTAATAATAAAAAAATGATAAATTATCAATTTTTTTAAAAAAGAATTAGTTAAAAATTAGCTAACGTAAAAGTTTAGCAATTTGTTAAAGCAAAATGCTTAAATATTGCTATGGCCGTCTAAATATTGATAAACTTAACAATATATTTATCAATACCGTTAGAAATACTCTTAAGAGATTGCATCACTGCTTGACAAGTGAACCAACAAGGGCAAATCCTAATCCATAATTTTTTCTATTTTTTTAAGAGTTTAAAACCTAACCTAGCTCAACAGTAAGTCTGATACTATTTATTTCATTAATATTAAAATTTTACAACAGAAAAGGAGAAAATTTTGTACCCTCCGAGAGGTACAAAATTGTGGTGTTTATTCCATGGTGATGTCTTTTATTGTCGTAAAAAATGGTGGCAGTGTGTTTCTCCTACAAGGCGAAACCTAACTTAGAATAAAACTCTTCCTCGGAGGGTGATTTTCACAACCCAATGATCGAATGCTGGATTTCTTTAAGAAATAAGTATCGAATTCACATTCACACAACTATAAAGCCTAGCCAGATTTCCGCTAAACCAAATCCATTGTCTAAAACATTAGCTTTTGCATCGGTGTCCACTATCGAATTATTGCTGTTACGAAGTTTGGGTACTTTAGAACAACCTTCCATTTGGCTAAAGTAGGTATAGATCATTGGACCAGGGAGGCTCCTCATCATTAAGGATTATTTAGTGTGTATATATATAGTCCGGATCTAGAGTGCACCGTGCGCACTTTATTAAAGTACGGACGGCCATGTGTTGCCATCTCCGTGTAGCGAAAAGAAAAAGCAAGAGGAAGCGTACGACGCAGATGACAACACGGGGACCGTACACACTTTAACAAAGTGCGGACGTGCGCTTCAGATCCGGCCTATATATATATCATCTCTGTAAAATTTCAGCTCATTTGGTGATCGTTAGGGCATTCAAAACTGTGATTTATAGAGATAACACGAACGGTTCCGGTTGAACAGATTCGGTTTGTTCATTGTATTTGTACATTTTCAAAGCTTTAACGATTACCAAATAAGCTGAAATTTGTAGAGATGATCTATACATATATATATATATAGATTATGAACGGTTAAGATGAGAAAATTTGATCTAAAAAAGTTGGTCAAATTAAAAAAATCCGCACCAAATTTATGGTAAGGATATCCTTAGCATAGATGGACTATATATATATATATAAGGGTCCTTCTACTAAGGGATCCATATTTTTAGTTTATTTATAGGGATAGGCATTTGACAAATTTTTCGATCACATTTTTCAATCTTAACCGTTCAATTCTTAGGTCTTAATATATAGATCACCTCTGCAAAATTTCATCTAAATCGGTGATTGATAAGATGTTCAAAACTGTGAATTAAAATTATAGACATTAACGGTTCAAGTTTGACAGATTTGATCCGTCAAATGATTTCAGTTATTTTAAAGCCTTAACGATCACCAAATTTGATGAAATTTTACATAAATAATCTATATATATGCATCTACATATTGAACGGTAGAGATGTTATGTGATCGAAAAGTTTGTCAAATGTCAATAGAAATGCCATAAATAAGAATCCTTCAATAGAAATGCCATAAATATATATAGAATGCTTTTTCAAGACCAAATCTCTGGCTTCACAGTTGATATTTTTCTAGGTACATTAGGCACTCGTAATCAAATTACTAAAAGTTTGGTTAGAAGCCCCAGCTTTTTTGCCTTTTCCATGCCACCAGCTTAGGACACCCTACTGTTAAAGTTTCATCCCCTCAAAGAGACTTGAGACCACAGTCAAATTCTCTCTTTCCCCAATATGACTTGAAGCAATCAAATACAGATCTTTCTACTTAGGAACCATCATAACAGAGCTGAAAGAGTTTCTTCATCCATTTACAGCTTTTATAGTTCTTCATGTACCTCGTGAGGCGTATAAAGTAGCTCGATCATATTCTTGCAAATCATGTTTTGAAGTATAGTGAAAATCGGAGTTGGTTTGTTGTTGCTCCCAATTTTATAAGGAATGACATCTTAAGTGATTGTCTAGTTATTGAATGAAATCATTACTTAAAAAAAACAAAGCATTCAACAATAACAGTAGGGAAAAAACAGGTATAGAATTTTTACTAAGAAGGTTTGGATGCTGCTACCTAAATCTGCCTAAATTTTGTTAGGTAATGAAAGCTAAGGGAGCTCTCTGCTGCCTAAATAGTACGTGCATTTCAAATTGAGAGTGCCGAGTGAAATTTTCTGAATTCAACTCATTGTATCAAAGATTAATAGCATGGGATAAGAAAAATCATACGAAATGTAGGTCTATTTCTTTTCAATTTGTGCTCGGCGCGTTAGGCTCACTACTAAAACAAACTGATAGTTATAAATGTGACTAGACTGAAAGAGGATGTACTGAGAGAAGTTTGTGTTTTTGTGTTACACACCAAAACACCCAAGAATGTTTCCTGACTTGCATAGTTAAACTGGAAACTCTACTTCTAGCTAGTTTTATTAATGAAATTATTGGAAATAAAGGCACATTCTAATCATATAAGAAGGTGGATGACTTTGCCCCCAAGGCAGTGGGATAGTTGTTGCTGTCACTATAAGAGAATCATCAGAAACTCATAGTGGGAGTAGAAAAGAACTAATAGAGTATACAGAGATCATGAAATTGTCGGAAGATGAAACCCACAGAGTGCCGTGTGTGGCTTATCAGTCTTCAATGGCTGCTTGAATAATAAAGATTAATGATAATAGAGAAGAAAAAAAGAGCCCCAATTCACACTTCCATTATAACCTAATCTTTTTTTCTTGCCTAATAGAAATCTTTTGAAAGGACCCCATATATGATATGTATTACCTCAAATTATTTGCTAAATTATTGTGAATAAAGTGTGCATGTTTCACAAAGAGAGAGTTTACATCAGATATATATTTTACCTGTCAGACCATGAATTTAAAAGAAGAGAAAGCAAAAGAGAGAAAAAGAACCATAAGGAAAAGCAGAATGAACTCATGAACTGCTTATGTTATAACCACAAGTATAGCCACCATTAGATCGGAACTAATCAACAAGATCATTTGAAGTTAGGACCAAACTCCAAAGGCATATATACAAGAATATAAATTCAAGTGGATAGTAGTAAATCTCTATTTACCGAGGGTATTCAATTTTACCATGAAGTGAACGTGTATGGTGGGCTGGTGGCTGTTTATCTAGCTTCCACTATGGTAATGGTAATTGTGTTTCCTGTGTTGCTTTTTCCTTGGTCTCTTGAGCTATCAAAATCCATGGAACCTCTTTCTATAAAGAATCCTGGCTCCTTTGGCTGAGGCAAAGTTGCTCCCTCATTGCTTAACATGAAAACCACAGATGACATTACTGGCCTGTCATTAGGCAGCTTTTGAACACACAACAGACCCACTTGAATGCACCTTAGCAATTCAAACTCAACATACGAGTCCTCCAGGCATAGATCCATTAGCTCCAAACCCTTGTTTTGTTTCCACAATGACCATGCCTGGAGAAATAGCAAACCAGTACGACTATAATTAGTCATAAAAATGGGAAAATCACTAGAGATTTAAAGTGGCAAGAAACCATAAACAAGTAACGGTTACAGAGATTCAACTTATCGCTAAAAGAATTTCAAGAACTGTGGCAAATCCAACTTTAAAATGTATTGTTCTACTCCCATATGCTATTTGGAGTTCCATATGCAACTTTAGAGCACATTAGATGCTAAAATGCTGAAAATTTTTGCACCAACTATTTGATACTTACATGTCCCAAGAGATTGTGATGGTGATCAGGATGATGAAACCCTCTGTTCTTTTTGCCACTTACTATCTCTAACAAAATCACTCCAAAGCTGAAGACATCAGATTTCACTGAAAATTTCCCATCAATTGTATACTCTGGGGACATATATCCACTGCAAGTTCACAGCAACACAGTTCAAGTACTTCTAGTCATCATAATTGGAAAGGAACATGGTTTAAGAACTCACTATGTCCCAATTACTCGTCCTGTTTTAGCTTCGGTCTGATTGCGTCTGAAAATTCTTGCAATACCAAAGTCAGAAATTTTAGGGTTCAACTCTTCATCGAGTAAGATGTTGCTACTCTTAAGGTCCCTATGAATGATTCTTAGCCTGGAGTCTTCATGTAGGTAGAGAAGTCCTCTAGCAATGCCTATTATTATGTCGCGCCGCTTTTGCCACTTGAGCAACAATTTCTTGTTTTCATCTGCACTTGTCATGCATGACATGAGTTTTGTTCAGTTTTCCTCTGATATAATTAGAATATATTTCTTGATTGCACAAATATTAGAGTAAGATTACCAAAAAGAAAGCAGTCCAAGCTTTTGTTCGGCATGTACTCATAGATTAGCATCCTTTCTTCTCCTTCAATGCAGCATCCCAGAAGTTTAACAAGATTCCAGTGTTGAAGATTAGCTATCAATGTAACTTCATTCTTAAACTCTTTAAGACCTTGCCCAGAATCCTTGGAGAGTCTCTTTACTGCTACAAACTCTTCTCGTGTTAACTTAGCCTGCAAATTAGAACAGATATTAGCAAATGGCTTCTTCAAATTGGGATCAACAATTGCATGTTACCTTGTAAACCGGACCAAAACCTCCCTCTCCTATTTTGTTTGTCCCGGAGAAGTCATTGGTGGCGGTTGCAATTGTTCCATAATCAAAAAGTGGCAACTCCGGGTCCTCCTCACTGGTTCTTGAGCCTGTGCAAAAAGTAATTTTCAGGTTTCAATTTTCAATATTTTTATTTTCATCTTACAAAGATTTTAAGTTTTTAATAACAATGAGAAGATATATAGAAACAAGCCTCTTTGTCAATGTTAGTATTTCCTTAAACTTTTTCAGCTAAGGAAACATGGCTTACCCCTCTCCTTTTCTTTCTTCGTCAGATAAATATACCAGCATGACAAACCCAGGAAAAGAAGCATAAAACATGCTGATGATATGGCTGAGATGAGCACTATTCTCTTATGTTTCTGGCTGGTATCACCTAGTAGGTCATGTAAAACAGAAACTTAGAAAGTGAATCACAAATATACATATTCGGTTTTTTATTTTCATATGGAATCTTTACCCCTAACTTTTTCCAAATCAGCAGCATTTCAAGCATTTAGGCATATGCCTAAATTGAAGCAGGCATGAACATACACAGCTTTTTTTTATGACCTATTAATTTTGAACATTGCAAGTTGCAACAAACAATTTGAAAGCATGCAGCTATGTGTTTGATGAGATGGGATTGCAGAACCTGGCTGCAGCTGTTCCTAATGTGCTGATTGCTAAGTGTTAAAGATTAAAAGTGCCGAACTACAATAAATCAGGAGCCAATCAACAGCATTGAAGCAGAATAGGTCTCTTACCTAGCTCAGAAGCTGGCATCCGAATATATATCTGATCACCATCTAATTCAACGATCTCCCGCATATCAATCAGCTTGCCAAACCACATCAGACATGCTTTGTCTTCACTGGTTATATTTGAATTTGCATAAGCCACACAGGAACAGTTCCTCAAACACTCTGCCTCACAATCCCCTCTGTGGAGCAAGTTTTTGTTGACCTGAAAATCCAACAAGTCTGGCAGTTTCACATTATTAATCTTCACAAACCCTTCCCCTTTCTCACAATGCAGTTCTGTCCTCCTCGTGCATCCTCTTGTCCAGTTAAAGAACTCCCATTCATTTGGAGAAATGGGAACAAAGCCCTGCAAGCATTCACAAATCGGTGAATTGTAAATCTTGCAAATGCCATTTGCCCCACACTCGCCATAAACATCACACTGATTGTTCTGCAGGGTGTACAAAACTGCCCACTCACTGCTCCCTTCATTCACCACAAGACGCTGAGCCAACCCGGACTCAGTCATTGTCACTCTTGTCAGAATAGAATCGTCAATATCCTCATATTTGTAGTACATCTCATTGCTGTTGTAGACAAATGTTCTTACTATAAATGGTTTGGTTTGAACAGCCGAACCAGGAATACCTGTAAATCGAAGACCATTCCAAGGCCCTGTCCTGAACACTTTCTTTGATCCTTGAGCAACAAGCTGAGGCAACTCAGGGTTATCAATCCTATAGGTATATTCTCCCAGGGAGGGATCACTAGCAGTTTTCCAACTAGTCAAGAAATTGTTTTGGCCAGTTTGGAAATCCCACCCCACCTTCATATCTGGTAAAAGCGTGTCTGATGGATGATCAAAACTCTGATATACATAGCTTTTGGAATCCTGGTCTATAACAACAAGATTTCCGGACCCCAAAAGCTGCGCAACTGGGTTTTCGGCATCTCTGGAAGAGTTGGAGGACCAAACTGTGTAGTTCATTTGATCTGAAAGAACAAGGGTGCCCTTTTCTGATAATGTCAATGCTCCATTCGAATCTGGAAGTGGGGTTTCTCTGTTTGCAACCCATACAACAACATCTGGAAACTTGTTGTACCATAGTCCTAAATACCATGCAGTAGAATTGGGAAGGGAGAAGAGTCCTAGTACAAATCTTTGGTTGGAAGAAACCAAGGGATTAGAGGCTGTGATGGATTGTGATGGAGACAAGGTATCAGGCAAGGGAGAAATGCAGGAACAGAGACATGAAGATGAAAATAAGGCCCTTCATCCCCGTCGGAATTTGCAGCAGCTATTTTGCAGTTTCAAATAGTATCTGGACAGTGCAGGAGTCATCACGGAACAATAGTATATAAGGTTTGACCTGCGGCGGCTGCCAGAATCCTTCAATGATTTCCCACCTTGTTTGACATCTACCATTGACTTCAACTATTTCCTTTTTGTTTTTGGGATTAAAAACGGAGGCCGAGTGTCACTTAGGCTATTACACTTGTAGACCAGCCACATTGGATCTTTTGAATTTATGATTATCATAGAAAATAAACACCCTAATAAATAGTCTTATTAGCTTTCTTTCCTTTTTGTTTTGTTTTTTGGTGACTAGACAGTATGAAGAACCATCACTTTGGTACGAAAAACAGAATTTTTGGGATGAGAATATCATGTTCAAGAATCAAAATACAAAAATGTTAGTTTTTTGTAAACTAGTAATAATAGTAGATGCTAAATTTAATTTACTGCCAAAATTTTTGTTGGTAAAAAGAAATCATCACTTGGATCAGTGGACAGATCCAGCTACAAGCATGTTACAACATTCCTACTATAGCCCACCTACCTCTCAAGTAGCATTACCAATTCGCAGTGGACAGTATGCGGAAAAAGGTCAACCGCCATTGCTTTTACAGGCCGAAAAGGCTCTGACACGGGCATAGACTTTGCCCTGTGCCGTGCCAGACCGGCACTGCTCATGTTTCTCCACGCTCGGTTGTTCTTGTTCTTTTCAATTTTATCAGGGGAAGGTGTGCAAAGCTCGATGGCATTTGCCACTAAGGTTTCAGGATTGCAGGAGATGTAGCTACACATGTAAGAAATAAAGTTAGATTCTGGTAAACAAATGAAACTTATAAACCAAAGGGGAAAAGCATGAAAACTAACACAAGCCTTCGTAATCCAGAATGAGTTCTCAGTGCTTTGATCACCTGCATATTAATGAACAATAATCAGGTTCAACAGTCTGCCTTCTAAACTAGATCCAGAATGTATCTTGGCATCAAAATACAAAATGCATTAATGACATTAGCCATTGATATCGTGGAGCCAGTATCATTTTGCAGTCCACCCGAAGGATATTATCATTATTATGTAAAGATGTCAGTTTAGGATACTGAATTTAAATCCACAAATGCTTGTTCTAATTACATTTCTCTAGAATAAATAAATATAGATCAACCAACTAACTTGTGGGAAGCATTTGAGATTTCCCAAGCTATATTGCATACCGAAATGAATGTGAGATGGAAACAATGTGAGCAAAAATTATGCAGAAATATCGAAGGGAATCGAGATAACACAACTTACTGTGGGATGAAGTCCACTGCGTGGCGGATCAACAATAGCTACAATGTTTTTGAAACACTGGTCAGGACAATTTTTGTTTTCAGAACTGCAACTTTTCTGAAGCTCTTGCATGCCATTTTCTAAAACCTCACATTCAGTTTTACCATTTTCAGGCTCATGGGCTGAACTCTCTTCAGGGTTGGGTTTTTCATCCTTCGTTATTGTTTTCTCTTCATCAGTGGCTACATCAGTAACTATAGCTTTTTCACTACCATCAATGGCATTCGTGAATTGTTTCTCAGGTACAGTAAGATACTCTTCCAATAAAGACCGCATGACATCCTCTGCCTATTCCATGATGGATGACAACAACCCACATAAACCAATTAGAAACCTTAAAGCTACCTTAGTTTGAGAAATTAGAACTTCAAACAAATAAAAATGTGTAGATTGGAGGGGAAAAGTGAATTTCTTATCTTGATTGCAGCAAATGTACAATGTACTTGTTCATTGATCAAAAGGTATACTAAATCTTATAATATATTAATGAAGAAATAGATTTGAATGACCATCCTTATTCTCACCTTTGAACACACAAATCTACAGTTCTTTATCCCATTAATTTCAGCGTTCCTCTGAGCATCTAAAACTGCCGAAGCATTCATTTCGATGCCAACAACCTGCAAAAAAATACAGGGAAAGCAAGTTTTAACAATCAGAGGAAAACCAAAACCAAGATTAGGGCAGGCTAGGATCTGACTATTACCATACCGACACGATGTGCTAAAGTCAGCCCAATTGTTCCTGTCCCACAACATACGTCAAATAGCAAGGTATCAGGGCCAAAATCAGCCCAATCCCCTGCAAGCGAGTACAGTTTCTCTGCAGCGAGGGTATTAACCTACAATATAATTGAATATATGAATAATTACTATTGCAAGATAAATCTTTCTGTTAAGCATGAAGAATACAGCAATCTGATACCCACCTGGAAAAATGCTGTTGGTGATATGCAGAAGCGAAGATTGCTTATATAGTCATGAATTTTTGGTTCTTCCATGTTGGTGTACTGGATTTCAGAACCATTCTCAGCTTTAGAAATACATAATGAGCGTAATGGAGCATCAGCTGGTGCTACATTTGATATTCCTTGGTGATCCTGCAAAAGGAAAAAGAAGGCTATTATAAAAAGATCATGCTTTTAATTGAAGATACAATTCATAACGTAGAAAAGACCAGCGCATTCTATTGAAAGAGGCTTTTCCAAGTGACCCAGCCTATCATTGAGCATAATTTCACGTGACATTGTTACGAGCTTTTGTTATGAGCAAGTTTATTTGAAGATACAATTCATAACGTAGAAAAGACCAACGCATTCTATTTAAAGAGGCTTTTCCAAGTGACCCAGCCTATCATTGAACATAATTTCACGTGACATTGTTACGAGCTTTTGTTATGAGCAAGTTTATAAAAATCTTGGATACAGGGAATAAGTACCTGAATTACTAAAGCTGTTAAAGGTAAAGATGGAGAATTTTCAGTGGCACCTGCAGAAAAAGCTTGTGCTAGCCTATCAAACTCACTGGTCACCAGTGCATCGTCAAATCCAGCAGTTGACACCTATAAAAAGATGACGGAGTGAACATTAAATAGGTTTAGTTATATCTTATATGATTGGTCAATGTTTTAATCACATTTTTTTTCTCTCCAGCTTTTAATTAAATTCACTACTGTAAAATAAGGGGAAGGGCAAAAGAAGGAAAAGATACTAGTAAATAACTAAATATACTAACCTGAACCATAAGCAAGAGCTCTGAAATGTTGGGCTCACACGTTTCAGCAACAGAGATGCCTGATCTCCCTTCTCGAACCTTAGATGACATATCATAACACCACATGTTTAATGATTGAAAGGATTACACCACTTTCCAGGTGCATAGCAGCAGATTATGCCTTTCTCTACTTGGAACAGAAGCAGTTATGATATGTCATACGGAAATATACTTACCGTCAATTGACGCCAGAAACCAGTATTCTTAAATCTGTTCCAAACTGGTAAACTTGACTGTTGCAAAAATTCCTGAAAGATAGAAGCATATTTGCAAGAAATTGCAGAAACATTTGGGCAGTCTAAAGGTTCTTCAACTGCTGTAACGCCTTCCCTGTAAAGAGTTCATTCAGTAAAAATGAAGCCAACATGAACCACCAAAACTCAATGAAATTCAAGTACCTGAAGTTTCCAAGCATAAACCCTACAGTAACTTTTCCGTGTAGAGAATGCCCAACCGAAAATTCACATTTGTTACGATATCCATTTACAACTGGGGATGCTAGTATACCCTCTAAAACGCACGGAAGACCACCTACAGTAATCAACATTTAAATCATAAGATAATGATGAATATATGATAGTGATCCAGGTTTGGTTCAGCATTCATCTTAAAATTTTAAGATAAGAGATCAATTATCTGTACAAGTGTATGATCATCACCTATTTCCCTAGACTTTAAAATCCATTCTGGAAGTGGAACTCCATTAGGACAAGCTTTGCGAGCATTCCTGGTCTGAAAATAAAAGTTCCGGTAGTTTAGAAGTCGGCTTCCAATGCGTAACGTATAAGGACAAAGATCATAGCAAGAACACTGCAACAGAGAACAAAAACAAATGCACTAACAAGTTTTTTGAGAATCTGCGCAACAGAGCTCTTTTTTTGCTCCAATTGATCAGCATAAGGCATATGAGCAAGGGGAGTCACCACAGTACGGGCACTTCGTCCCTTCATCCCATCACCATCCTCAACCCCATTTGCCGCCAGAGAGTCATCCTCCTCATTCTCCCCAATCAGTGGTAAACCCAATGCTGATTTAGTTTTCTTTTCAAACGATCGCGGAAGGACATCTGCAACCTTTACATTGTTGTTTCCAATTGATGTTCCATCCAACGCCTGTCACATTGAGATTTTCAAAGGTTGCTAGTGACTATCAGACATATAGAAGCCAATTTTATAAAATAACTAAACTCCACACCAACATCTGCCTTCTAATATTTGAAACTCTTAAGAACTTAAGATCATTAAACTCTTTTATATTTGAAGGTAAGCTACAGATATCAAAGAACACATTTTTGTCCCTCTAAATTCCAATACAAGTGTCTTGACATATTACATGGTTTGTACCTTGACAGCAGTTTCGAGTTGTTCAGCACTTTCGAAACTCATAAACCCCAGAGCCATGCCTTTCTTCTTCTTTGCGGATTTATATTGAATACCCTGCCACGCATTATCAGATACCAACTTCCACAGTTAAAATTCATAATCCAAAATGTAAAAACCAGCAAGTAGAAAGAAAAGAAAAATCACTTGCCTGCTCACTAAGGAACTCCTTCAACTTATCCGATTTCCAGTTCCTGGGCAAATGGACCAGGCATTTACTGAGAGAAGGATCCGACCCGTCCCCCTCACCGTCCTCGTCATCATCCTCCATCGCCTCCGTCATCATGACGTCATCAACTGCTGTGCATTCCTTATCCTCCCCTCCCGACTTGTGCGCCGCCTTCTTGGCCCGCTCGGATGTCGGGTCCCAGGTATTGTCGGGTCGGGGACGGAGCTCCGACTCACTGTGGGCGTAGCGGCAATCGGCGCCGTGGCCGCAGGAGGCGTCCTGGCGGCGGAAGAAGGAGCAGAGGCTGGTCTTCCACAGCGGGTGTTGCTTCTTCTTATTATTATCGCCGCCGCCGCCTTCCTCCTCCACGTCACGCTTGCGCTTGTCCCCTGAAACGGCGTCGTCTTGAGGAGGAGGAGGTTGGGTCTCCGGGTCGTGCGGGAGATCGGTGGAATCGTGGCCGTTGATTTGGGATTGTGGGGTTTGGATTTCGGGTACAGAGGGGAGGTCAGTTGGAGAAGACATTGTGTACTTGAGCTTCTCAGATTCCCTCAGTTGAGTTCAGTTTTAGGTTTCGTGTTTTTGCGCAATGACCCCGCTTACTTAAAAACGAACTCGGGTATGAACCGGATCCGGCCCATGGCCAATTTCGAAGAGCAACGCAAATATAACTTGTACTATTTATCATAGGCAATGGCATTATTCATCATATCTCATATGAAATCAAGTAGTCATGTCTTATGTATCCAAAACAGTTGGCCAATACAAGCTCCACTTGATTTGGGCTTATGAAGTCTATTTAAGATCTTCATGCATATCTCTGATCTCATAGAAACGTCATTATGATCATATTCATAAGGCTGCATGTACAGTTATTGGGGTACTACCAAATTGACAAGGTAGTGGGGTGCAGTAACGTCCATTACGAGAGTACTTCTCATCATAGTTGATCTCAGTGCGTGTTTATGAGAAACCTTGCGCAATAAGGGAGTCTAAGACTCTTGTTCTCACTACGCTAACTCACAAAGGTTTACTTGATAAGGTTTACACTTGCGGTGTCGGTAACACCTACCCAAGAACCTATCCCTTTGTCCGGGTCGCATCTTCCCATTAAGGTTAATACACTTTGTCGCTTTATCAATAAATGTGTGGTTCGATAAACTCATCATCCCACGTCCTCATATACACTAATGTAGTCATTGTAGAGATCTCTTTCTATGAATTGGATTTGACATTGAGGTGTCCCCCAACGATAGTCACAATTCAGACTAACATGAGACAGAGTGAGTCACTGATCAATGGATCAGTAGTGCCAAACTTGTTTTCTCTCTCAGTGCGAGTGTATATCGAACCCAAGGACCTCAACCTAACCTTCAGGGAGCCACAAGGCCTAGGACACCATGTTGCCATATTATGACGCCCTCATATCACCACACAAGGTGACAACGTCAAAACCATCTCCATATGGTAGGGCAATGGCATCAAGACCACATCAATATGGTCTAGCCATGTCCTCTTGGTAGGACATCATTCCTTACAGACATATGCAGCATTGATCTCGTCACTATTGTTCTATGGGGATCATGTTGAGACTTAGTGGTGACCAACCACGACATTCACGTCGTTTCCACTTGAACACTGGTGTTCGTATCTCCCCCTAACGGCAGAAAAACAGTCTCAAAGTGACAATCCGTAGTGTAGCGGTTAAGGAGATCGTCTTTCAAGGAGCTTAAGGTGGAGAGCACGAAAGTGACTCCTATCCAACCTTTGAGCATATTCATCTCACGTGACACATCATCATTGGGCACTGTGACAGTGTAATTTGGCACATTGTGGAACTCAAGGCTTGAAGATCTGTTACTATCCTGACAAGTTCAAGGATTACAACTTCTTGTCAATCCTAGCACACAGTTACGAGCTGTCGTGCATCAATGCAATGATGGTAAGTCTTGGACGAATTTATACATGTATGCATGTCCCTCTTTAGGGATGGGTAGTGAGCCCATAGATACATAAGTAACATGTGGTAGACGATGGTGCAACACATGACCAGTGTGTTAGCCCTTCAACGAACACCATAAAAGTGTATACGGTATCCATACGTTAGTTGCATCGGTCTACATAATCTCTTTTTGAATTTTCAATAAGAATGATATCTTTTGTGACATAGCATAAGAGGATCTTTCACCTTACTTAGCTAAAGAACAAGCTTTACACAACGAAAACATGAGTACTGTTACCGTGCGGCTGCCGAGGACATCATGTCGGCGCACAAACACAACATACAATCATGACGTAGTTTCGTTGTTATCGGGGGAATGGACACCTAAGAATATCAAACAATTCTGACTCGCATATCTCTCCCGGTATGACCAAAATGTCATAGCTTGTCTGAGTCAATTGTCCCAAATCTACTTATTGGCGACACCTTAGGACTCATGCTCTTCTCCATGATGCTCTCAATCGGCACTCATGAGAAGTATACACAAAAGTCTCTACCATTCTCATCATGGTAATCATTGGTGTGTTTGTTCATAACACACTTCAATGTTCGATTGTCTCTCTCACCATAAGGAGGGCATTTGTGACTTGGATCATCGAGCCAAATGCATCAAGAATTGATTCAACCATATCATAAAAGATGGTGAAGATCCGATCAAAACTTAGTCACAAAAAGAATTCACAATCTGCGAAGAGTATGCAGTTTCCGTGCAGTATGACCTATACTCACTAAAACGTCCATAACTCTCTCGTTTGGACGGATATGAATGAACCGCTTGAACCATTGGAAACAAGATTCACATAGCTTTCCAATGATATAAAGTGCGCGTTCTAGTTCATCCGGAGTTGATCTGGAGGCTCTGACGAAGTTAAGGGACAATAGGATACAGTCTGCCATCAAGCATCATGACCTGTACGCACTTAAACTGCCATAACTCTTTCGTCGGGACAGCTATGAACGAGCCGCTTAAACCAATGGAAACTAAGCTCACATATCTTTCCAATGATATAAAATTCGGCTTCTAGTTCAAAAAACTCTGACAAAGTTACAATACAGTATGTCAACTTACTGTGTTCGCAGATTTTGACATAAGGAAATAGACACGTGACAAGGTGCATAAAAAAAACCCGTGCAACAAATTTCCTAGCATCATAACCTTTGCTCTGGATTGTGTGGGTAGTCCCACCATCTGCAAGGCACTCAATTTCTCAAAGTAACATACCTATCGAACAAGGTAGATACGTGAGAAAGAGGGATAAAAAAACTCAAGGCAACAATCAAAGGCAACCGTGTGCATTGCAGAATTTTTAGCAGCATCACATTTTCTTACTCAAACAGTCATAACTCCTTCGTTAGAACGGATATGAACGAACCGCCAAAACCGTTGGCAACTAGACAGACGTAGCTTTCCAGTGATATATGGTTTACGTTCTAGTTCATCCGGAGCTGTTCGCAAAGCTCTTAGGAAGTTGTTGTTCATAAAGTGGTAGATTCACTATTTTTGTTTATAAATGCCTGAATTTACAGCTTGCACGTATGCCAATGCACTAAGCACTCGACAACATTCGGCAGCGCATTGCATCTACACATGCCATTGCACTAAGAACTTGGCAACATTTGGTAGTGCATGAGGAGCCACACATATGCCGGTGTACTGAGCACTCGGCAACGTTCGGTGGCTACACAATCGCTAGCGCCCATGACGCACGGTATGGGGCAGTAAGGAGCTCGGCAGCTTGTCTCAAGTGCACAGCATGAGGTGCACAGAGCTCGGCCCTGGTGCCCAGTGCTCGACAGTCGGTGTCCTATGCACGTCCTCGAGTGTTCTGTGCTATATAGCTCACTTAGTGCTTGTCCTTGATGTAAGTGCACAACCATTGTTGATCAGTGCACGGTTCGTTGTGTTCAGTGCTAACATCTGGTGCTTAGTGTTCAACACCTAATGCACAGTGCACGATAGTTCAAGTGTAGAGCACAAAGCAACAAACACATAACTATCGATATCTGACAAATAGGTGGTGGCATTCCTCACACAACATGAAGTAACTGACACACAATATTGGCAAAAACAATCAAGGGGCAGCAGCTAGCATACAGGGTTAGCAACAGGCACGTTGGGCGACAACAGACAAGTGACTATTGGCAGCTGGCAGCCAAGTGCACATGGGCTCAGCAGCGTGCATGGCAGCTCGACAACCATGCCGACAGCTTGTATAGCGTTCAGTAGCTCCTAGACAGCGCTCAATAGCTGCATGCCTTTAGCATAAAACAGTGTTGCTCAGCTTCTAATCTCCGTTTGAGACTTAGAACGACATTCAAGGGTCAATATGTAAGTGAGCGGCAAATGTCCTCGCTCATGCATACAATATCAAATTGTTGAGACTCGAGAGTAGTCATCTCGTTTTGTTGGTTGGAGTTTCAGCACAAGAAGTAGTGGCTAAATCTTGAGCAAAATCTAGGTCATGCTCGGCAGCTGGGTACTCAGTGGTTGGCAACTAGCACTCGGCAGCTATGCAGCACTGGTCCTCTGTAGCTAGGCACTAGGCGCTCGACAGCTGGGCGCTCAACAGCTGGGCAGCCTTTGCTCTGCAGCTTGACGGTGGTGCTCTGCAGCTAGACGCTGGGCATCCTACACCAGTAGCTAATTCTCCTACCATGTTCTCAACGGGACTTCTACCCGGAAAAATGTGCTAACGTTGATCAAACACAACGCGGGTTCAAGGAATGAGATGATTCTCCAATTTCGAATCCTCTTTAATAACAAAACACAAAACCAACTTTGGATACCTCACAACGTGGACCTAAAAACATCTTTGGTGCATGGTGCACGGCAACAAGTGCGTGTCACTCGTCAGCTAGTGCTCGGCAGCTGCCCTAGGCAGCGCTCTGTAGCAATCGGCAGTCAGCGCTCGACAGTGCATAGCAATCAATTAGTGCGCAGAGCTTCGGTAGCTTGTAGCCACGTGCACTTATAGTGCCTGGCAGCAGCGCACGACAGCGCCTTGGCAGGAGCACATACGGTGTCCGGCAGCAGCGTGCACACGCACAGGGGCATGTCCATAGATGGTGCCCGGCAGCAGCGCACGCGTGCACAGGGGCAAACCCTGGTAGTAGCGTGCACGACCACAGAGGGCAGGCCCTTGCAGCAGTGCTCAACAGGTGCCCGCGACAGCACTACAGTCAGTAGGTGCACGCGGCAACACATCTGTCAGTAGGTGCGCGCGCCAAAGTACATCACTCGGCAGCAGAGCAATGTGCTAGGGCACAACGCTCGGCAGCTGTGCACGCGCCAAAGCACAGTGCTCGGCAGCAGCGCACAGCAAGCGGCTAGTGGTGCCAGTAGTCAAATGCACATATGTGTTTAGGATTTTCCATAATAACCTGCAAAGACAAACGTCTCAAGCATAGAATGGGGATGGAGAAGGGAAGAACAGATTTTATCCTCCCTGAGGTTATTGAACTTTGAAATTACTCAAAAGTAAAGCTTACTTGCTAGTCTAACAAATAGACTGCATTTATATAAGCTGCTTCATGCTTCCATGCTCAAATCCATGCGCTTTCGGCTATCGTTCGCGTAATTCCATCGTGAATTGTTACATGTGAAGACCATGAAACACATGAAAAACATATGGTTAGTTAAAATTGCCATAAAACAGTAGCAAATCATTGAAAAACATCAACCATATGAAGGATTCAAAGAGAAACAAGGAATACAACCCGTTTTTCTCAAAGAAAAGTGATTCCTATGCGCGTTGCAGTCATTAGGAGGACCGGTTCACCCATTTTTACTCCGGTTCTGGGGTGCCCTTTTGACTGAAGAATTATGACATCCTTGTGTATAACCTCTCTAATTTTTACTGAAATCGGAGTTCGTTAAGTGCACAAACCGGTTACTTGAACAGTTCGGCTAGTCTAGGTATTCCGACAACCGGTTCGATGCCTTTCCAGCCGGTTCTTGGAGTGAGGCCGGCAGCATTAGAATCGTAAGAACATTATCTTCAAGTTCTCTGTTGGTAAAGATTGAGTTTTGAGGAGCTAGATAAAAAACAAAAAACAATGACAGCTTCTAGGCGGACAACTTTCGACCTCCCGCCTAGCTCTCCTGACCAGGCCATAAACAGAACGGTGCAACGCCCTCTAGCGCATACACAGAACGGTGCAACACCGTCTAGCACATACACAGAACGGTGCCCACGCCGTCTAGCGCATACAGGACCCCTAGTCTGCCCTAAACAAGAATTTTTAAAGCCTTGTCATACTCGTAGAACGTGTACAATCACTAACATGGTGTTCCTTTGTCTCATATTTTAGCAACTATTGCCACGTTTACTAACTTTAAAATAGAAAAATGTCATGTATACCGAAATAATCAGGCAGAATGTATACTCATCATCCTCTTAAGATATCATGTTAGTTATAAGAAATCAATTTCTTGTAATGAGACAGGATCTCTGATACCTATGCACAGCAATCAAATACACAGATCATTCAGATACCTACATATGATATTAACTGGATAAAACTTCACACACTGAAGTAAACCATGACAATAATACAAGTTAGGAAACCTTATGTAGTAACTTTTGGATTGAAATTATACTATCATGATGACATTTTTAAAAACTTTTGGTCTCTTGTGACCTTTTATCTGAATTTGATATTTTTATCATGATGACATTTTAAAACCCTATTATTTGGATATGACCCAAGTCATCCCGTTACGTAATAATGCTAAATATCAAAGCTGGGTGATTCATGCATTGGCCATTATTTCAAGTAAAAGAAAGTGCAAAAAATTACGCATACATATACACCACTACATATGTAATAAAACAAGAATTGAAGAAGCAGAATAAGCATATACAAGTTGATTTTCAATCAAAGATGAGACGAACCATTTTATTGAATATACATTCGTCTACTCTGTAATTTAATAACTGTGCAATAAATTTAAATTTAACAACAAAGCCAAATTCAGATACAGTAGGTCAACAAAAGCAAGATCAGTGCAAACATCTTAAGAAACTTGCAACTTGCAAGTAAGATAACATTGTGTTCCATATACAGATAAACTGAAACCCGAAAGGTTTAGAACAAGCCGGACAAAAAACAATCAATATAATTTGCCAACTCTATTAAGCACTCCAAAACAAGTAAATCTAACTACGGTCTGTGAAACTATTACAAGGGAGAAAAACAAGGGATTCTTGAAAACCAAAGAGACCATAATTATTTTTCACCATTTTATTCTTTTATGAAAAAATACAGTATAACCAACTCTCTGACACGAGGTACTATGGTTCCTAGTGTGCAATATACGTAGAACCGCACCCCTTGTAAGAAAGTTGGGCGTTGTTTGCTTTCGTATTGTTTTTTTTTCATTTTTAGATGGATTTACAGCATTTAGTCAGTATGCTAACCTAAAGCACCATCAGCTGCATTGTTCACCTTAATTTCCAAGAGCCGTTCAACTGGTTGCCTACAGACGGGGCATCTATTTGACTGGAACCTCAGAACCTTGGCACAACCACTGCACATGCACTGCAGTCACCAGAGAAAAATGTAAATAACAATAGACAAAATTATAAATAGATGAACCAAAAACAATTAAAGTCAGCCGCCGAAGGTGACTGATTAAAAAGGTGGGTTAGCTCATACAAAAAGGCTCAGTGTTTTCTACAGAAAACAGCAAATCTATTGTGGGAAAAAATCTACAGAAGTTAAAGAGGTGTAGAGAGAATGGTAATAATGTTATGTTGAGGGTCTGGTTCATATCTACAGTGTTATATACGTATATTTGGGAAACACCCTACACCGCAGCGATTAGGCTCTAACTGAAATGACCTTTTTTTTCTTTTTTTTGGACAACTACTCTTCAATTTATCAAAGAGTTTGGTTTAAAAGCTGCTTTCAATAAAAGTCATGTCTCAACTACAAGAGTGCACTCCAAAGGATGAAAGTAGAAGAGAAAGGAAGAGGAAAAATCCCCACGTACCATATGCCGGCAAGGGAGCACAGTTGTATCTCGAGGTTCTGTCAAGCAAATTATACATTCCTTTCCCGCTTCATTATCATTTTGTTCACCTTCAACTGCATTCCCAATACCATAGATCTCCTGCAGCTCATACCTCATATTATCCACCCATAGTATCTGTTTCATCACTCGCACTTTGTACTCACCATTCTCCTTCTTTTCAAACACTGCCTGTGTGATCTGAGAGTTCCCAACAGAATTTCCATCTGATTCACGTTCACCATCATTTGCTATGTGTGCTTCAGCCTTCACCACAAGAGGATAAACTTCTGCACCCTCCTCTTTTGTCAACCCTATCTCCTCTAACAATGAAAAGTCGAACCCAGTTCCACAATGTTGTCTAAACTTTTGACCAAGACCTTTGTCAAAAGGCACTTTAACAGGGTTAAGCAAGCTGTCCTTTGTCGCTATCAAGTTAAAGTCTGCATCTTCTTTAGTAAAAAACATGACGGTAATGCTGTAGCACCAAAACAGGGAATAAATATAAGCAAAACTGAATCCTGATTTTAAAAACATCATATGAATGTATCTGACACTGAAAGAAATCTCTGCTGTCCAGCATTGAAGGTAGCCTCTTAGTAAGTACAAACAGCTTTTGCTTAAACATTCTAATCTCTACCAAACAAGCATTCTGATTTTCTTCAAGATAAAAAGATTCTCTTCAAGCTAGACTACACATCTTTACACTACTCATATGTTTAAGAAGTTGACTTGATCAATTCAACTCACATTCAACTGAAGAGGGCATATAAATACTAGCTAACATGAACCCCACATCTTGCTTCAATTCAAAACAAAAACAAAAATCCAATGCAAGTCAACATCCAAAAACCCCGAAGTAAATACACAACGCTCAATGATCATATATCAACAAAATGATAACTACACATTCATGCAATTCAAGCCAAGTATACCTCCCTGGTGCCGCGGCATCAAAAGTGAAGGCAACAACAAACTTGCCAGGATTCTCCTCATCCGGCTCCACCCTCAAAGAATCCTTCTTGATATTCACATCATTCTTGATAGTAACCGTCTTCTGGTGCTCAACAAAGGGAGCACCCGGAAGTGGCGGTGGAGCACCATAAGGGTACTGCCCCGGAACCCAATTACCCGGCGGAGGAGGTGGGCCCATGAACGCCCCTCCGCGGTGGTACGCCCCCGGCACCGGCGGCGGTGGGTAGAATGCGGAGTAGTGGTAAAACTGGGGATTGGGTCCGGTGGGGTATTGGTGGAACTGCCCCGGATTGCCGATTGGTTCGTTTGGATATTGAGGTGGGTAAGGTGGTGAGGCACCAGGGTAAGGGTATCTCCCGCCGCCGTTTTGGGGTTGTGGAATAGCCGGAGGCGGAGGCGGCCGGAGCCTCCGGCGACCGGCGCTACTGCTTCCGATTCCCATTTTGGAGAAACTCAGCTTCAAAGCCGGAATCAATTCAGCTTGTCAAGATTGTTACGAAATCTGTCGAAATATAAATTCATCAAACGATTCTGATACAATCTGCAAAAACCCAGAAAAAAATTAAGCAATGGAAATTACTTACAGTATATAAACTTGGGTAAGGAGAAAAACCCAGGAAGGGGATTGCGATTGTGTTTGTGACTTTGCGAGTGAAAATGAATCTGGATTTTTTGGAATAAAAAGCGTTTGAAACTCTGGCTGGTTTTTGGGTCTATCACCACGTCATTATTTTGTTTCTTGATGAACCCGAAACGTGCACAGCTTTCTTTCGTCTTTGTATCAAGGAACGGAAACCGACACTAGAAACGGGGTTAATCTACCAACGAGGTTTGGCTCAGTTGGTAAGAGCGGGCTTGTGGTGGAGACTCCATCTAAGTTCGATCCCCGCTACCAACAGGCCTCATTGGTTCACGATCTGTAAATTCTCCTGTGAAAATCCATACCTGGAGGCTAGTGTGACATGTACGTGTCCACTGTAAGTCCTTTAGGATTAAGGTTGTAGGTTTGTACTGACGATGATGGTGTAGCGTAACCAAGCTCTCACCTAAACTTTTCAAGCATCAAATAGAAACGGGTTTATCTAGATTAGGGGCGGATAAAAATTCGGTTTTCAACAAAATATCAAAAAACTTATCTGAAAAAAATAGATCGGATAACCGATTCATTTAAAGTGGATCAAAAAATAAACCGGTTCGAATAAACCTAATTTTTTTTAATATATATCTTATATATTTTTTAATAAGTGTCACTATTTTATTAGCTCTTCTAAATTCTTACTCTACAGCCTCCCACATTTGATCACAGACCACTATATATAGGAAAAAAACTCTAATCCTGTTACTTTGCGCCTCTCTTTCACCTCTCACTCTCTCACTCTCAGTCTCTCTGAGTCTCTCTGGGTTTTCTAGTTAGAGGAGTGGTGTACTACAACAACCAAGCGCAGTCGCTTGGCGACGACACCGACGATCCTGAAACTGTCGTCGCAAGCCGCCACTCGGTCCTCCAGGAATTCAAGGAGTTTCTCCGGAACTTTGAGTCTCAGTCAAGCATGAATGTCTTCCCTTACAAAGAGAGCCGCATCGTCGGCATGGAGGATCTCGGCGACTCCGATCTCCTAGCCAAGCTTCTCTCCGCCTCGATCGATTACTTGCCGCTAGTAAAGAAATCTGATCCGATCTGATCTCGTAGAATTAGGTTTTTTGATTTCGTTAGTTTGTTGATTTTGATGAATTTTTGGTTTGGATTTGTAGTTTGAGAACACCACCGAGCAGGTTTTGGTGAATTTGAAGACGAAAATGACTGGAAGCGAAAGTCAGTTGGAGGAGCCGGTGTCAGGGGATGTTTAGATTTTGTTGACCTCTAGAGAAGTTTCTTTCATCAGTTTCTTGTTATGAACTTTTTTTTATTTCAGGACAACTAAATTTGCTTATGGTCTGTAATAAATTAACTTAATTATGGTGTGTATGTTATCTACTATTGGAACTTGGTGATGAACATTGGATGATTGGATTGTTCTTATGTTTTTGTGGATTGTTTTCAGGTTTGAAATCTGTTGGATTTTGAAATTGTAACTGATAGTGAAACTCTCCAAATTTGGATGAAATCCGAAACCGATCCAATTCAATCCTATTTTTCGATGATCTGAATAATCGGTTAACCGGATTTCGGATGCTGATTTTATAAATTCGAATGATTCAGATTGGATACGGTTTGGACTCAAAATCGGTCCAATTTGAATATGCCTATGCCTTATCTAGATCGACCAAAGTACTAGGTTATCATCCCTTCTACAAATGGGGAGTTTTGGTAACTCGGTATAAAACACCTGAATAAGTTTCATGTTAAATAGAAAATGTTAGGGATGTTCAACATGTATGTGAATGTGTCTTTCCGCCCAACCTTAGCGCAGGATGGACAAGGCCCAGATTTAGGGCCTCTAATTCCAAAAAGCCCTTATATATAATTTGATGTAAAGATATAGACAAAGATGTGTTAGTTTTGGTAGTAAGTTGTATACACTTCTTTTACCATATCCTATGATCGAGTCCCACTTCTGTTTTTTTTGTTTTAGCTTTTTCTTCTTGTCTCTCATTTTTTTCTTTTTATTGAATGAAATTTTGTCTCTCACTTAATTATTTAATATATATATAATGAGTGATTAAAATAATCTTTATAGTATATATATACATATATATTGATTTTTGCCGAATATTTATTATGCGAGGGGGCTGAAAAAAATTTCGCCTAAAGCATCCAAACATGCAGGGTCGGTCATGTGTGCCTTGGTCTATGCTAGTCAAAATCAGAGTTATAATTCCACATAGTAATAGGATATCAAGATATGTTTCCTTGTACAACACCTATTGATGCTATGTAATTATCTATATAAAAGGTTTCTTATCAATGAATAAGATGATAATTCTCTATTATATTTGCTCTCATACTCTATGAATAGTTTCTCCTAAAACACATGATACATCACGTGGGTCCTAGCTTAGAGCGAGTAAACCAACCGTTTGTCAAAAACCCTAGAAAACCCTAAAACGTTTTCCGGCTCCTTCGTAAGTCGTCGCCGTCGCCTCACACCATCTTTCGGCTGCACCTATCTCGGTTGTCGTCTGCCGTTGGTTTCTTGGTTTTCGTTGAATTCTTTAACTGATAGAGGTTTTTCAGTAGTTTTGCTATTCTTTTATGGTGATTATGACTAATTATATCCTTTGTTTTTTCATGATATTACCGAGCGACGAATCACAATGGAATTACGCGAGCAACTTCGTCGCACATACATGGATTTGAGCATGGAATTTGCAATAGCAGCTACTCATATTAAATGCAGTCTATTTGGTAGAGTAGCAAGTAAGTTTTATATTACAATTTTGCAATTTTAAAGTTCCAATAACTCGGGGAATAAAATCTCTTCCCCTTTCTCCTACTACATTCTATGCTTGGATTTGTGTGAATTGTAGGTACTAAAAATCTCGAAACCAAGAGCGTTCATGAGTCCGGGTTGTGTGGTATCATTGTTGGTTTTATTATTTAAGGATTGTTTGGTATCAACCCTACAAGTCCGGGTTGTGTAGTATCAACGGCGACATTATTATGAATTGTGTAGTATCAATACTAGAAACCGGATTGTGTAATATCAATCTGTATGACAAACCAATAAAGTATTGTTTTGTGACCTCTAAAGAGTCTCACATCAGCTTGGTAGATTTGACCTAATAGAAAAATGTGATCTAGAATTAACAAAGAGATAGATCCTTAGGCAGGTGATGTCGACACCGCAAGTGTAAATCATATCTAATATGTTTTTGTTAGATACCATAGTGAGAACAAGAATTTATACTCACCTTATGACACAAGGTCTCTCATTAACACGCACTAAGATCGACTACGATAATATATGTTCTCGTAATGAATGTCATTGTACTTCACTACTTTGTCAGTTTGGTAGTTTCCGAAAAACTGAACATGCAGCTCATGAATGTGGATATAATAACATCTCTATGGGATTAGAGATAGGCATGAAGGTCTTGAAGAGAATTCATTTGCCCAAATCAAGTCGCTCCGAACCACAAGAGCATATGTTTGCAACAGAGGTTAGAACACATACTAAGTAACTTCTTGATTTGGAAAGGATATGATGAATAATGCTCTTGCGTGTTGATTCCGATTTACATGGATTCTTCATGGTCAAGAGATGCCAATATGTATCGAATATCTGAAGTTAGAATGAAAAATATTTTGGGAAAGACATAGTCTCGTAATAAAAATCGACGATTGTATTGATGATGTTTTTTCATCAATGCAGTCTCATAAAGGAAGTCGATGATTATGTGTTGATGATGTTATTACATCAATCAGCTTAGGCTCTCTAATGAGAGTGAGTCCTACATAAAACTCTCATGATTATTCAAATTCTTTACTTTAAGAGGTAAAGAGATATCTATTTCATCTAAAGAGAGATGATAAAGAAATATTTGACCTCTCATTAGCTGAAAAGCTAAGTATAGCTTTGCTCCCACGCGATGCCAATTGAATGGCATAAAGACATCATTTGAATAATTAAAAATGTATTTAGGCATATTCTATCCCTACATAGGATACGACATTATGATAGAATGGATCTTATCTACACCATCGCTAGCCATGCATGAGTAAAAATGCATCTAAAGCCAAATCAGAAAATTTACAGCCAACTTAAACAAAGCTTTGGGATCAGTTCTGAATGAACCATAAGGTGTGTGGCCTGTGGTTGGAAATGTATGGATGTCTACTTTCCAGAACCGTTTATGGATCGTCTGTATTTATTTATTATAGGAAGTTATGACTTTTTTAGTCTCCAAGGTCATGATGTGTGAGAATCTAATTATCTCTGTGAACTTGTATGGATTCCTCATAATGATATGATACTAAGATATATTTACTTGTTCAACACCTATTGGTGCTATGTAATTACCTATATAAATGGTCTCCTAGCAATGAATAAGATGATGTTTCTCTATTCTATTTGCTCTCATACTCTCTGAATAGTTTTTACTATAGGAAAAAAATTAATTATAAAAATATTTGACGTTGTTTTTCTTCGAAGTACATTTTCTAGAGTTATTTAAGTGGCGCTAGTTCAACGAAGTGATGCCCAACATCTATGTTGGTATTTGGTTGAACTAATATTGTGATACTGCTGCTCGACAAGGGGTTGTTTCCAGGATTGGTCTATCTTTTGACACTTAGTAGTGGTGGTCGGCGACGGCAATAAGGCGTGCGGTTCGTCATCACTTTCTTGGTTGCCATGGATAATCTCTGGTGCCTTAATGGTCTACCGCAACTAATATATTTTCCATCCTACTTTAAGATTTGCACTCGTTACGCTTTCAGGATATTGGGTTTTCATTTTGGATGTAAATCCTATAATGTTCTACATCATGTATATTTTTTTTGTTGATTTCTTTGTACCAACCTTTATGTTTGTCACCCAACATATAGTTGATGGAAGGTGTTAAAAATGTAAGGGTAGATATGTCATTTTTAAATAACCTTACCCTATATATAGAATGAGTCAATGAGATGTGTTGTTCACTATTCACCCAAGAATACAAGATGTAGATATTCATACCATTCTTGTGTTTTATGCAAGATTTTTTACCATCCTAACCAATCAACTTATAGGTCATTGTAAACAATAGTCGATATATTAAGACTCTTTTAGTGAGGGATCTCTTATTTAACACTTATTTTAGGGACGTGGTTCTTTATGTTTTATGCAAGATTGTTACCATCCTAACCAATCAACTTATAGGTCCTTGTATACAATAGTCGATATATCAGGACCCTTCTAGTGATGGATCCATTATTTGACACTTATATGAGGGACGTGGTTTACACCAACTTGTCGATCACATTTTCTCATCTCCATCGTTCATTTGATAGGTCATGAGTAGATCAATACTGCAAATTTTCAACTACAATGATGATTGTTAAGGTCTCGAACTAGCTTAAAGCAATGGACAGATCAAAATATCAAACATGTACCGTTCATGGTATAATCTTAAATCAAAGTTTTGAGTACCTTAATGATTACCATTTTGGCTGAAATTTTGCAGAAATGATCTAAAAGCTTAACGGTTAAGATCGAAAAATGTGATCGAAAAGTTTGTCAAATGCTCAATCCCTCATTGAAGTCACAATGAGGAATCCCTTAATGGAACGATCCTGGTCAATATATAACAATAAATCATTTTATTCACTGTCTTGAACAAAAGTTTGGGGCCCTTCCTAGCTTGAGAAACCTTGTTCGACGGCACCATCCGGCGTCCACCTCAGGGCCGGCTCTGAAACTATACTATAGTCGTAGGATTCCACATGGCCAGAAAGTGACTGAAGAACAAAATCACAAAAAGCAACCCATATCAATCACTGAAATACTAAACTAGGCTCATCATTTCTCAAATTTGCGGAGGATGTACCTTTTCCTCTGCTACCTCAGTTTCGTTGATACCTTCACACTATTCGTACAAATCAGGATGACACACAAACCAAACTTAAAAGGTGGAAAAACTGTTAACCCTAAACCATAGTTAAAAAAGGGAAACAATCAATCAAGTTCAGCAGAGTACCAACAATTTGAGGTAGCTACAATTCAGGCTAAATTTTGTTGACGTGAGTCCTAATCCTAGTATGATTAGAAAGTATAATCAAACTAGGATTGTGTAAGTCTTTCTGTGTAATTAGTTTCCTTCTAGGATTGTAACTATTCTTATATATAAATAGGACCCAAGAGGCATAGTTTTAGTGGTGGTGTGATGTAGATCGTTGAGAGTTCTGATCTTAAGAGCTGAAAGCTATGGTAGATCATAGTAGATCTGTCCTGACTATCTTGACAACCTGAATCTGTTTTGAATCTGAATCTGATTTGTTCGCCGTATTGAATTAACCTTGAATTGAAGTATTCTTTTCTACTTGGTATCAGAGCAGGTTCAATCCTTTGAACTTGGTTTGCATCCTTTGAATCCTAAATCTCGAAGAACACCCAAACTACCACCACAAACCGCTGTGTACCACCACTACCACCATTGAAATCGAACCATCTTGAAACCTGAAAACCCTGAATTGAATTGAAACCCATAAATCCACCACCACCACCGAAACCGAAAAACCCTGAATTGAATTGAAACCCATTATCCACCACCACCATCGAATTGAAACCCTGAATTGAAATAAAACCCAGAAATCCACCACCACCGAATTCGTTTCTGCTGCACCCTAAATCCAAAACTTGATATCTGAAATCTGTAAATCATGGGAGATATGATTCCAAACCCTAACCATGGAGAAGGAGCCGCACTTGTCCACAACCAATACCACAACATGATTCAAGATCATTCGGTGTTTTCGATCGGTATGCTCTTAACTGAATCCAACTATTCCAATTGGGCTCCTCTCATGAAGATGCGTATTGGAGGATGTAGCAAGCTTGAAATTATTACTGAAGCTGCACCTGAAATTTCTTCACCAACATATCGTGCATGGGCCACTGACAATGAAAAAGTGAAATGCTAGCTCATTGATAACATATCCCTATCTATGATGAACAAGTATCTTCGATTGTCAACTACCAAAGTTATCTGGGATGCCCTGTACAAGATCTATTATGATGATTCAGATGAAACCTGACTCTTTGAACTTCATCGCCTGTGTTTTTGGACGAAGTAGAATGGATGACCTCTTTTTGCCTACTATAATGAACTTGTAGGATGGTTGGAAGAGATGGATCAACGTCTTACATCTCATTCCACTACAATAGATGGCATTGTGTATGAAGCATCGTATATGGCCCGATTGAGAGTTCACATGTTCTTAAGCGAATTAGATCCTGAATTTGATCAAGTTCAGGAAGAGATTCTGAGAAAGGATCCGAAACTGGATTTGGAGCAAAGTTATACATTCGTAGAGTCTACAACAATCCAATGTTGCACCTTGCAGCTGCACCTGAGGTCATAGTCATGACACCTGAACTTTATTACTCAGGAGGAGTTTCAGAGTCTTCCCTTCATGGGGAGAGCAAGTATGTAGGAAATCCTCTGAATATGGACGAATTTAAAGATTTAGAGAACCTAGAAAGTCAATTTGGGGTTGGAAACCAAGTAAAAGAAACTGCAAGCACACAAGTGGATCTGTCAACTAGACGAGTCGACTCGTCAACTAGCTTACGGTTGATGACTCAAGCGACTCATCGATTCCTCCCAGAACAGAGCTAGTCGACCTGCAAACGAATAGGGTTGACTTGATTACCGGACTAGAATGTGAACTTCCTCCAACTGAAGAAATTATGTCTGAAGACCCCCTTTCTACTCCATCAACTGAAGGACCCGTCCAGAATGTTCTCCCAGAGGATGCCCTGGCAGATCCAAAGTGGAAGCAAGCTATGAATGAAGAACCTTGCCCGACACGTCGAAAAGAGGAGAATTGAATACTGATCAACTAGTTGAAGATGTACATGCAAGACCAGTCTCTTCCCCTACATCAACGATCTCTCCTGGCTTGTCATCACCTGAGGATGCAATCAAGGAGGAGAAGTGGGCCAAGGCAATGGAAGTCGAGATGGATGCTCTCAAGAAGAATGGTACTTGGGATTTGGTTCCATTACCACCTGAAAAAAAAAGACTGTTGGTTGTAGATGGGTTTATACTGTGACACAATGCAGATGGCAGCAGTCTGCAGTCTGAGAGAGCTGGAACTTGAATCTAGTGATTCTGAAGACAACTGTGATGAAGATGATTCTGAATTTGAGAATGAGGTTGAAGCAATTTTCCTAAGAGATGTGCATGAAAATATAGAACGAGAGAATGTGATCCTGGAAGTGAACGGAATGCGATTGTCATTCAACAAGCAAACTGCAAATTGTGCAAGAGCTGTATTTTACTCCATGATGAAATTGGCATTGGAAGCTCTACATGAATCGGCAAGCGAATTGGTACAAGCTGCTTCCAAGGTAATTTCAGAATGAAAACACATGCTCAAGTATTACTTATTAGGCATAGATGAGGAGATAGAAGTGATTATGAAGTTTGAAGAAATGTGTTTAGAGTCTACCAAGGCAGTTTCGTCCAAACATTTAGTGACTCACTTGACAAGTTGGGCAATAAAGACCTGTATGCGCCAACTTGAGGAGGAGTGTTGACGTGAGTCCAAATCCTACTATAATCAAACTAGGATTGTAAGTCTTTCTGTGTAATTAGTTTCCTTCTAGGATTTCAACTATTCTTATATATAAATAGGACCCTAGAAGCATAGTTTTAGTGGTGGTGTGGTGTAGATCGTTGAGAGTTCTGATCTTAGGAGCTGAAAGCTATGGTAGATCATAGTAGAACTGTCCTGACTATCTTGACAACCTGAATCTGTTTTGAATCTAAATCTGAATCTGTCCTGAATCTGAATCAGATTTGTTCGCCGTATTAAATTAACCCTGAATTGAAGTATTCTTTTCTACTAATTTGACGTGCTTGTTCAGGCTGCATGAATCAAATCCTTCACTTTTTGCATAATATAATTAGTGAACTACCACTACTCTACTGCACTACCGTCAGTAGTTGCATGACTAGCTGCTACCTAGTAGCCCAATCCTAATAGTTCATATCTGGCAATTTCTCTCCACCTAAATTTAGTCCAAAAACCGTATCAAACAGGTTGCATCACTGATGATTTACAACAGGAAACCAAAAGCCTAGCAGCAGGCAATCACAAAATAGACAATGTCTGACCAGAAAAATACAACTCCAGGGAAACAAATCTTGAACACGAAAGAGAAATGTTACAACTTGATGACAACAGTGCAACCGCATCAGAACCTTGAGGTCAAGGGAAAGGTACCTCGACCACATTGTACAATACCCAAAACTAGATTCATCAACCAGCCTAAACTATGCATAAAAATCAGAGCTAATACCCTCATTGCTAGTAATGACACAGTACACATGAGAATCTGAGAATCTTAGGCAAGATGTGAAACTAGACAGAATATATCTAGTGCAAAGTGCAATCATTTAGGTATATATAAGAACAAGAACATAAACAATGGCAATTTCTCTAGCAAACAACCAGACATGCTCTCCAACTCTAATTTTACCTCATCAATCGGATCGTCAACAATGAATTTGATTTGAAAACAAAGCATATCATATATCAGGTAAGATACAATTGAACCAAACCTATAAAGAAAGTATCGAGTACGGTGAAATGGTGAATCAAGATAATTTTTCTCATCTTGGTCCAGAAAACTGGAAATAAATCTGTGACATATATAACGATGGATCAAGCACAAATTTAAAACCAAATCAATAAACAAGAGTCCCAATTTATTAAGAAAAAACTGTAAATGATGAACACAACTTATGACAGGGAGCAGCATACTACCCATGTGACCCAATTTAATTCTTCGGGAGCAAATCAGGATCTTGGTCCATGGAAGTGTGAAACACCCAAGATGCAGCAAGCATTAAGAAACGCGAACCAACTTCTGAGCCAGCAAACAATTAATTCTAGTCAATCAGATAGATGCACAGGAAGTACACTGAAGGGGGCGGGTCAGATTGCAGAAACCAGAACCTTCTTTGTTGTTAATCTAAAAAGAATCTTCAACAACCCATGACTGCACAGTTGTACACAAACACACCAACATTCTCTTTTATACCAATCACCTTCCAATCCAAGGTACCATTCTTAACCCCTGACCTTGGACACCATGAGTTCAGGACAATACCTTCACCTTCTGGACCTTTTTGGCCACCCACAACAAGAATTTCCTTTCCACAAGCCTTGAAAGCCAGACCCCAGCCATTTGAAAAGTCAGCCCTAACTGGAAGTCTTCCTATAACATCCCAAGTGTTCTTCACCTTGTCATACTTCTTAACATTATTGGTTTCATACTCGACTGCATATAGCTGGTTATCCACTACTGCGATAAGGGGAGGAGCCTGAGCTGCCCTATTGACATTTGGATACATACCCTCAATTTTCCTCCATTTCCCTGTCTCCAGATCATACTCCTCACCAAAAGTCAGTGAATCTGAGGGACTTGACATCCCACCAATGACATAGAACTTGTTGTCCATGAAGAAACCAGAGCACAATCTCCGTGGTGTGTGCAAATCAGGTAAGACTTTCCACCTATCTGATTTAGAATCATATAACTCTGCTGATTTCAAGACATTTCCATTTTTATCACTCCCGCCCGCAACAATAGCAATCGAACCGAGGCTACCAGACCCGAACAAGCAGCGAGGCTTGCTCATATCCTCACATTTAACCCAACTATGGTGCATCGCACTATACTTCCAAATAGCAAAATCCAGCACTTCACGACCAAAAACCAGCAACTGACCTCCCACAGCCAAAGACTCCTTGTCTGCATGGCTAAAACAATCATCCCAAGGCGCCTTAGGCAACGACATCCACTTCTTCCTCATCGGATCAAACGCCTCCCACCCCCGCAAATCACAAACCAGATACACCCAGTGCTCCTCAATTCCCAACTGCTTCCTCAACCCATACAAATACCCACTTTTAATTAACTTACTAAACCTTGTATTAGTACATGACAAGGAAGCATAATCTGATCTACCAGCCCAAGCAAGACAATGCAGGGCTACATCATCAACAAGACCAGGGAAAAAAGAATCACTTGATCCATATCTTAAGCGACCCTCATTCATTCTACCTTTCACCTTCCCCTTTATAATAGTATTTACTCCCTCTTCCTTCTCTTCTGTTGTATGACTATATGAAGAAGAAGAAGCCATGTATGCTCTCTCGACAAAACTTATCACTATACCCCAAAACACAACCCAGCCAAAAAACACTCCTGTCAAAAAGGCCCTATTAAAGCCTCAATCCCACACTAAATCAGCTGCTGCCAATTCCTTAAGAGCAAATTTCCAAACTTTGCAGCCAATGGATTCCCACAGTTATTGTCTTCAACCAATTAAACAATTTATGGTATAAACCAAAAGCGTACTTGGTCCTCCAGCTATGAAAAACAGCAAATACCCTCGATTTCTATAATCGAAAACAAAATTCTGATAATTCTCACATCCATCCCCAAATCAATTTAACAGTATAAAACGGTTTATATATCACCTGACGATCAATCAAAATTTCCTCCGCAAAATTCCATTAATCCAATATAGGGACCACCTGCATATTCAACAAAATAAAAAATAAAAAACAAATTCAAGATCAACAAAAACCAAAACTTTACCACACAAAGCCGCACAACCACAACAACCCAATAAGGAGCGAAACACAATAAAGGAAACACAAAAGAGATGAGGTACGATCCGAATCCAATCCCGGTTTAGAACAGCAACGATCCGAATCGGATTAGATAATCCGAGCTCGGCGGAAAAGGAATCTGAGAAAAAAAAAGTCTTGAAAGAAAAAAAATGAGAGCGAAAGGCAATGCATGGTTACCGGAAAGTTCGCAGAATGGGCATCGGATCTCAAGGTTCAGTTGGCCGGAGAAAGACGCCGGGAAGTTTTGGCGGCGAGCATGGTACCGGATTCCGGCGAGGGGTAGAGAGAAAAACAGGATGAGAAGGAAAGAGAGAAGGGGAGAGTAGTCTTGTGATATATAGTGAGAGAAAGGAGAGAATAAAAGGGTTGGGGTTGGGGTTGGGGTTGGGGTTGGGGTATTGACTGATTATTTTTTTTGGGTAACTCAAAATATATAAATGTTGAATAAGTCTAATAAGAAAAACTAAAACTACATCTAATGTCCACTACTAGCATCAAGAACATAGGGAGGTTCAGATTCATAATAGTACATTACTTGCATCATTTTAAAGCCCTTTCTTACAAGAGTATGAGCAATCTAGTTGTTGCGTTTTCGCACATGCTTCCAAGTAACCCATTTAAACTCAGTCATCACTTTACGAAATTTTAAAGCCCTTTCTTACAAGAGTATGAGCAATCTAGTTGTTGCGTTTTCGCACATGCTTCCAAGTAACCCATTTAAACTCAGTCATCACTTTACGAAATGCGTCCATTATTCCTCACATGTCGCTCAAATCAAGTCCATTCCTCCTAATGGTAGAAATCACATTGACTGGATCTTATACAATAGCCAACTTGGTTGCTCGAGTGTGCTTCCCAAATTTTATTTCATACCAAAGGGCTAGTGCTTTAACTATATGAGGTTTGAGCCCATCTCATGGGTATAGCCAGTGCACCCAACAAAACGCCATAATCACCTAACATCACTGCTCCCAGACCTACTGTGTCATTTTTACTATCACAAGCTCTATTATTTTCATCTTCATTCTTAGTTGGCTTCTCATTCATTACATCACTACACTTTATCAGTCTTTTTTTCTCAATGTTACTATTGCAAATTCTTGTTGCCCCTCTAAACATTTTGTCAATTATCTATCTTGGCTCCATTCCACGTTTCTCATAAAATACCTCATTTCTATCCTTCCATATCCACCAACAAATAAAAATAAACAACTCATTTTTTTAATATCTCCATTAGTATTTAGTCATTACTCGTTTTCAATAACAAATAAAATTGATTTTTTAATAAATAAATAGTGTTTCTAGCAATCTAGATTTGCAGTGATCAATGATGGTACTATTCTTGTGAATCATTTGTCTTCTTGCCTTTGTTCTTAACAACAACAATTTTACTTCTTTTCACTGTTTTGATTTATATTTTTACTTCGTTATAATAAGAAATTAGTTTTCTTACCTAGTTGGATGTGGTTTTTCACCTAAGTTTGGATCACCAAGCTGTCAAAGTGACCTTCCAGGCAGTCCCACATTTGGAAGGAATGTCATGGTTCCCAAGACACAACCATATAGGCAAACCAAAGAACCATGAGAAATGTAAGATTCTTCTAGCCCCAAAGATTTACCAAGTCATTCACACAATAGTTCTAACTTAGGCATCAGAGAGTCGAAGACTTGGCCCATCCCGGTCTTGACTCTTGACCTGATTGCTACTTATGCAGGGTAAGGGATAGCCGGATCAGTGGTATTCCTTCATTCCGAACTCTCGAAACAGGAGTAATAGTTGGCCCTAGAAGGAGAGTTTGAACCTCTGACCTTGTCGAAGACTGGGCCTACCCCGATCTTGATTCCTAACGCGGTTGCTACTTGTGCAGGGTAGCGGATAGCTGATTTAATGGTATTCATTCGTCCCGAACTCTCAGAACAGGAGTAATAGTTGGCGCTAGAAGGAGTTCCTACATTCTCCTACTAGCAAGCCACCTTTCCAGCCCATCCCCACAAATGGTCAAAATGGATGATAACCCTAATGACCCAGAGCCACAACTCGGGTAGTCTCTTTTCAACCAAGATGATAACTATAACCCATCTACAATCACCACCGATTATCATATGAAATGATGTCACTCAAACTCTCGGATCCCACAGATGATCCTCGTGAGAACCCAGACAACCAAGATAAAAAGAAACAAAAGTATGTCCCGCGGCCAACAGCCGCAGAGGAGACCGAGTGGGTGCCCCTATTTCCCAACAACCCGGACCATAAGATCCGTATCGGGATTGGTCTCGACTCTTCGTCATGACAGAAGCTGATATCTTTTCTTTAATCAAAGCGGGATGTGTTTGTTTGGTCTTATGCTGACATGTCTGGCATATCCCCTGAGATCATCACCCACAAACTCCATATCTCCACAAATTATCCCCCGGTTAAACAAAAGTGCAAAGCTTTTAACCTCGAAAAGTACTGGGCCATACATGCCGAGGTCTAGAGACTCAAGAAAATCCAGTTCATCTGTGACGTCTCCTATCTCACCTGGGATTCTAATGTGGTCATGGTCCCTAAACCCAATGGCACTTGGCGGATATGTGTGGATTATACCAATCTCAACAAGGCTTGTCCAATGGACAGTTTTCCTTTGCCCCGAGTAGACCAAATGGTGGATTCAACGACAGACTTTCGCGTCCTCAGCTTTCTTGCCACTTTTACTGGATATAACCAAGTCAGGATGGATACCCCAGACCAAATCCACACAATATTTGTCACAGATAAGAGATTATTTTGTTATAATGTCATGACCTTTGGACTCAAAAATGCAGGCGCCACTTATCAAAAAATGGTTAATGACATGTTTGAAAAAGAAATTGGGGGTATAATGGAAGTCTATGTTGATGACATGCTTGTTAAAAGTATTGATGTCGACAGCCACATTGCCAACCTTGATCGAGCCTTCTCCAAAATGCTAACTCATGACATACACCTCAACCCATAAAAGTGTACCATCGCTGTAGCAGGAGGAAAGTTCTTAGGCTATATGGTCAGTAAGAGAGGGATATAGGCTAATCCTGAGAAGGTCTAGGCCATTCTCGATATGCAGGCCCCGACAAAACGGAACGGGATACAAAGCCTTATGGGCAAACTTATGGCCTTAACTCGATTCATTTCTCGCTTTATAGACAAGTGCTACTCCCTATTCAAACTCCTTAAGAATCAATTCTAGAAGCAAATTGAGTGGGGACCAGAACATGAGGAAGCATTTAATAGTATCAAGGAATATCTGGCCACAGTTCCTTTACTATCAAAGCCTATTTCTGATGAAATCCTCTTCTTATATCTCGCAGTGCATCCATTGCAATCAGTGCTTCCCTCTCTCACCACGACATCGACACCGAACTCCTGATATATTATGTGGAAGAGGGTTCCTCGATGCCGAAACCCGATACCCAGTTGTCGAGAAGCTAGCCCTGGCTCTCGTAACTACCACCAGAAAGCTACGTCCATACTTCCAAGCCTATATAGTACACGTCCTCACGAATGAGCCACTCAAGCGAATTCTCCAAAAACCTCGAGACCACAGGATGCCTCGTCAAATGAGCCATTGAACTTGGGGAATTTGACATCCACTACAAGCTACGACATGTCATCAAGGGACAGGCTGCAACTGATTTTATAGTTGAAAACATCCCTTTAGTCACTGAAACCCCAAAAGAAACGACACCTCGGGACGATGTCTGGGAACTATATGTCGCCGGCTCAACTAATTTCCAACAAGTGGGGTCGACATCATAATCAGAGACCCGGAAGGAAATAATTATGAGTACGCTCTCCGGTTCGAGTTCAAGGCCACCAATAATATCGTTGAGTACGAGGCCTTAATAGCCGACATTCATATATGTCGAGAACTCGGGGCGACTCACCTCCAAATATTTAGCTACTCCCAGCTTGTTCAGGTCACAAGAGACTTCAAGACCACTCAGAGTAACCTGGAGTCAAACAAAGCACTGGTAGGGGCATTACTCTAGCGTTTCAGCTCATTCAAGCTGACTTAGACCCCTAGAGCAAAAAACGCATAGGTAGATGCCTTAGCTAGACTAGCCAAGGCCCCTCCTGACACCTCAACCACTAATGTGCACATTGAAACCTTGGATAGATCCAGTATCGCCAAGACTTATTTCGTGATCTTTCCCATCGATGCTACATCACCTTCTTGGATGGACCATTACACTGCCTTCCTCACTCATGGCACCTTGCCTAATGACAAACAACAGGCTCAGCGCATCCGCCACAAATCTGTCCTCTACCCCCTTAAAGATGACAAATTATACCGTCGCGGCCAGTCTTGTCCATTGCTCAAATGTATCCCCATCGAGGAATGTCACCAAGTGCTTAAATCCTTATATGCTAGAATTTGTGGCAACCACGCGGGAGCCTAGAACCTCATGTATAACTACTTAAGGACCGGGTACTATTGGCCCACAATTGAGGACGATGCGAATGCCGTGGTTAGTGCCTGCCTACAATGTCACAAATTCGCCAACTTCTCCCATCACCCTTTATCCCCCACTCCATCATCCACTCCCAGATTCCCTTCAACCAGTGAGGACTTAACATCGTGGGCAAACTCCCCAGAAATCAAGAACAGTTGAAGTACGCCATTGTCATTGTCGACTATGATACTAAGTGGATAGAGGCCGAAGTAGTGTCACTATCACTACTGCAAAAGTAATTACTTTCTTATGGCGCAACCTCTATTGTCGCTTTGGCATACCACAGACAATTATCATTCATAATGGCACATAGTTCAATAACGACACTTTTCAGGACTGTCTCTGCCCAAGGAATAACTATATTCTATGCCTCCCCGGCTCACTCACAGATCAACGGTCAGGTAAAAGCTGTCAACTAGCCCATCAAGAAAACCCTAAAAAAGAAGTTGGAAAATCACAAAGGGCTATGGGCAGAGCTACTCCCAGAAGTATTATGGGCACTCTGCACCACTCCCGCCACAGCAACAGGAGAATCTCCATATCTCCTCTCCTATGGTACTGAGGTTGTCATCCCTATCGAGATGGACATCCCGAGCACCCGGGTCGCGGAGTATGACCCCGAAACCAACGCTACCGGGCTACGCCTTAACATGGATCTCCTTGAGCAGCGCCGAGACAAAGCTCACATGCGCAATGTCAATAATAAGAAACGTATTGCTCGGCAGTACAACAAGAAAGTTGTCTCCAGACCACTCAAAGTCAGAGATTGGGTCATGAAAGCATCTATTCACCACCCCACATGTCTTAAAGATAAATGGGAAAGACCCTATGAGATGGTCGACATCTCGAGACCCGCTATGTTCTACTTGAAAGACACTAAGAGACGCGCCCTCCCACACCTCTAGAACTCACAACATCTCCATCTCTTCCCTGTCTAAAGTACTCGCACTATTTTTAGTTTTTACTTTCCCAAAGTGTGCTTTCCGACAACAACCCATCCCGAATACACCTCGCCCATAAGCGACAATTATAAAAAAAATTTTGTTAGTCTCCAAACTAAGTGTATTGTCCAACAGCGATCCGCCCCGTGTACACCTCGCCCATTAGCGGCACAGTGAGGGCCGAGTGACATCAAAAGTCAGCCGCATTCATGTCGGGGTTTGTATCCCGAAGGTCTTCAATCGTGAGATTGATATTGTTGTTTACATGAGTCTACGTACAATTGCTCTCAAAAGATTGTTTATACACCTTGTATGCAGCAATCACATGTAGAGGAGCTCGACATTACTTAACCTAATGGTCCAAAGATCCACACCAGAGGCACTATGTAGGCCTAGCATTGATCGGCTTCGCATTATGAACCGGTCTTGGAGGGGCACCGCGGCGGGGGCCGGGGGGTGCATCCTCTCTCCGCCAAACATTGGGGCTGCCTTTCAGCTTGCCACACTTTCTATTACGGGATCTGCACCGTGAGTTGTCCCCAAGGGGATTCGGTTCATGATGATCACACCACACTTTCTATTGCGGGATCCACACCGTGAGTTGTCCCCACGGGGATTCGGTCCATGATGTTCACACCACAAGGACCTATCCTAGCTCTGAGGCAGAGCATGTCTCAACACTAGTAAAATCCAAGAGGTGCGTGTTATCCTATTACTCCTGCAGCTAGTGCATCCCATTACTCCTGCAGCTAGTGCATCCCAGAGGGCTTGCTGCTGGTCTATGTCTAGATACTACCACCTTAATGTGGTGTCAAGATGTCGACGTAGAAACATGAGGGCCTTAGCTTTAGCGCTTGTTCCGCAGTCGGGGGGGAGGATAATATGCTCTGCATACAAGAATTCAAGCGAAATTTAGTTTTCTGAGGCCACGAGGGTTTGATGTTTTGAATTCAAAAGTGAATGGTGTCCAACAACACGGGTGCTTTAAGCTACAACTTTAATCAATAAGATATGGAACGTTGTCCAACAACGCGGGTCCTCTAAGCTACCACATTAATCCGTATATTCCCTACGTCGGATATCACATTACGCGGACTCGTGCATGGTTAGTGCTGAGATTTTTACCTGCATACACCAAATTCCAAAGCATAGAATGGAGATGGGGAAGGGAGGAACCAATTTTATCCTCCCCGAGGTTATTGAACTTTGAAATTACTCAAAAAGTAAAGCTTACTTGCTAGTCTGACATATAGACTGAATTTATATAAGCTGCTCCATGTTTTCATGCTCAAATTCATGCGCGTTCGGTGATTATTCGCGTAATTTGATTGTGAATTTTCGCACGGGGAGACCATGAAACACATAAAAATCATATGGTTGGTTAAACTTGCCATAAAATAGTAGCAAAACATTGAAAAACATCAACCATATGAAGGATTCAAAGAGAAACTAGGAATACAACCTTTTTTCTCAAAGAAACGTGATTCCTATGCGCGTGACAGTCATTGGGAAGACTGGTTCACCCACTTTTACTCTGGTTCTGGGGGTGTTCTTTTGACTGAACAATCATGACATCCTTATGCATAACCTCTCCAAATTTTAAGGAAACCGGATTTCGAAAAGTGCCCAAACCGGTTGCTTGAACAATTCGGCCTATCTGGAGATTCTGGTGGCCGATTGAGTGTCTTTCCGGCCAGTTTGTGGAGTGAGGCCGGTGGCGTTGGAATTTTAAGAACAATATCTTCAAGTTCTCTGTTAATGACAAAAACCAATTCGGAATTTATTCTGTCGATATTGGTTTGTGAACCCTGGGCCAGAATTTAGGGTTTCTTGGTGCGCAGATGCACATCAGGTGCAGAGAAGGTGCGCAGCGGTGCCCAGGGGGTGCGCAACAGGTGCACGCGGCAAAATTTTTTCTTTATTGTTTTGTTTTCGGTGGCTGTTTTATATAGGTTTGAGACACGTGTTGATAATGTGTTCTAGGAGAAAAAAACTGTATTATTGATATGATAAGAGCCCTTTATATAAGGAGCTACATGGATTAAAGTTTACATAATACATGAGTCATAGCTCTACTTGGGCCTATAAGCCCGTATACATAACATAGATCTAAGACACACACGCATGTTCAAATATCCTGAAACAATTTATGTTTTTAGTGTTATTTATATATTAAAATTTTATTAAAATATTAATTATTTACTATGTCTAAAACCAAAACTTGAGTTTTTAAGATTTGTTATGTCAACGTGTCAATGTATGTGCAACATAACCTGAAAATTGTGTATACCTAATTTTCTTGAAAGTTACCTAATTATCTACTTGGATTTGGTCGGCTTCAAGATAATCTTCAAACGCCAGAAACGTAATGGTCAAACAAGGGCGGTAATCAAACAATATGACGGTAAAAGTTGGATTAAGAATGGTCAAATCACGTGCGAGAAATATAGAAGTACCAATTGTCAAATACTTCATCAAGTCAATGTGGCGGCGTTTAGTGGGATATAAACAAATGTGTACACCAAGTACAGCGAGTCAGCAGTAGCGAAACAAAGCACACACACAGATGGAAGTAAAGGACGAATGTTAAAAGGTTAAAAAAAGACATTCACTTTCGTTCCCAAAAATGGCTAAATGCTTCCTTTGCACCTTTTATGTCCGTCTGGTATTTATATAAGCTTTCATATGGTAAGTAATGAAAATTCTTCAGTTTACCGAGTAAAATTTCATCAAGATGACGTGACAGTATTATAGCCATTCATTTTAGTTTGATTTTTGAGTTTGACTTAAACGGGTGGTTACAATGTTGTTACACCAGCCAAATAAAATTTCACCTGATGGACCAAAAAACCTCCGTGATAAGTAGTACAAGAGCCTTAACTCTTTGAACACCTAAGTCACAAACATCTCACTGAGAAAGGAACATTAAGGTCATAGTTTAATAATAAAATAATAAGTTCTCTTTCTTTTGAGCTAGAGTTGGATTATGTTTTTTCCATGAAGAAACAAAATACAAGAAAGCAACAAAAAAACCTGATTACACTTCCTATCAGATCAAACTGGAGAGCTTGCTACACCCAGTGGCAGACTCAGGATTTTATATATATGGAGGCGAAATGTTCATACGAAGCCAACAGAGGCTAAAAGTGGGGGCTTAAACATTAAATGTTAAGAAAATTTGGATAAAATCAAGATATTTTTACTTGAAGAAAAATGAATAGGAAACTCACTGAGGGCACCGGCCCTCACTTGTCTCAATGTAGGTCCGCCAATGACTACACCTACTGGGGAACTTAAGAAAATCAAGAAATACACGAATAAACAGAATGACTCATACTAGCTAAAACATTGGCCACAAAATTGGCTTCCTTCCGAATATGCTTGAATGACAAAGATTGGAAGTGTTGAGTAGGGTTATTTTATGGTGCCATGGCTATGACCATTATACTGACAAAAATTTTCAGTGAATCATAATTTGGTTGGTGTAGTATAACCGACAATATTAAAGTTATGGATTTATACCTCATTTACGTATGTAAAACTAGGTTACAGGGTTTTGATCTATGTCCCGCTGGTATCGTGATTGGGTGTAATCATAGGCAGACAGAGAAGGGCAAGTGGGGGCTGTTGCCCCTAGTGAACTTCATTTTTTGTTGAGCAACTGCAACTGCATATGTATATCTAATGTTTAGTCTAATTTTTCCTTAATTGTGACATTCATGCGTTTCTTTTGTAAGAATCTTCTACCATCATATTGATTAAATAAGAAAAATATCCAAGAATTTTGTCTTGTCGTTCTAAAAATGGTTTAAAATCTGTGAGATATCAAGATTGGTGACTAAAATTTGGAAATTAAAGGGGAAGAAAAAATTGACTGATATATTTATAAATGTTCCTTATTTTCACAATTTTTTGACCCACTTACATAGCTTTCTACGTCCGCTACTTGATGTAATTGTTCTATCAAAACGTAGAACATGAAGCAACTGACTATTACATCAAAGAACAAAGAAAAAACAATTGACTATCATGCCCTAACAAAGAGGTGAGGACAACAATCGTACATTCGTACCCATATGAGTTCAGGGTTGCATAATTTAAAGTTTCAACCAATAACCTTTATTTGTTGGCAAGAGAAATTGAAAGATTGTTCTCAGAAATGAAAATATATACCAATTGAGCAGAGAAATTTACCGATGTAAAAAAGGGCACATGAGCGCCGCCCTTGGGGGATGGGGGAGGGAATGGGGTTCATTATCCATACATGGAAAGCATTAATAAACCAAGCCAAGTTAAAGGGTGGAGTGTCAGAAAATCCAAGTGGCCTCCAATCTCCATGGCCTTTTTCTTCTGATCGTTCTCATCGTCACTCCTGACCGTACTGACTGACATTATTAGTTGGCCGCTGCTGTTTCAGCCACATTGTGCAGCCGCAACCCCAATCAATCATTTTCGTCGTCCTCTTCTTCTTCTGATCTGCCAGTCTCTCAGGTCAGGTGGGACTCCAGCCTCGATCTCTGCCATACCTGCACTGCAGCACATCAGGGTGATGGGTGACCAGACCAGTGAAGGCTGTCAAAAGCTCATTTACCAGTGAAATTACCCCAACCATTGAAAGTGGTATAAATACATATCTCAATTATCAACCCATATTGTATATTTTCTCTCAAAAATAAAAAATAATAATATTAATATAACCTGATACAATTCATGTCTAGAATTTATAAATAAAAATTATTTATCACAAAGTAAAAGTTTACATGAGATAACTCTATATCCATGTTGGAATCTTGTGGATGCGCGCTGATATATTTTTGGTGGTAAAGGGAGGGTATTCTGAACAATATCATCGAACAGAAATTGGTTTCAAAACAAGTTTGAGAAGACCAAAAAGTTCATGGAATTTTTTCTGTATGGTTGAATGTTTCTACCACCATATTGAAAGTGAAGTATTCAAAAGGTCAAATGATCGCACACTTAAGGATCTTTAAATTTATTTTCCAGTGACAACCGTGCGAAACAAATTCAAGACAGTCAGGGTACTTCAAAAGCTGTATGTTAGAATACCTGATTTTAGAGGCACCATATTCTGATCTCCTCTTCTTGAATTTTATACGTCAATAGTTATGACTAAATGGCATCGAAAAAAAAACATGAATTTAGTTAAACTCAAACTATACATCATTCAAGAAGAGAAAAACAAGGTAGCTCTCCAGGATATGTAGGTTTCAAACTTCTTATCCTTTCTTATTGTCAGCTAGATATTGTTGTAAGAACATATCCATTATTGAGACATTTATTATCAAAATAAAATATGTTAAATCATTATTAATTATAAAAAAATATAGATTTTTATTATTAAAATACATTACATAATTAAAAATATTTTATATTTAACCCTTTTTTGTTAGAACACGTGAAAAATTTAATTTTGAAGATTGAAAGTATTGCCGTAAATTTGAGAAATTGATCTGATTTTTCATCTCTTTATTTATTTTGAAGAACAGATTGAGAAAATTGTTTAATTGAAAAATAGCTAAATATTCTTTAAAATTAAGAAAAATGTAAAAATGTGAAAGTTGATGGACATATCTAAACTTATACTGAAGGAAAATCCCACCTCCTGGATCAGCATGCCAGGAAATGAAAGCAGTAACTGAGGTAGATGACCTTGAATTCATAATATTCTGGGGTGGTGGTTGAGACCCTCAGCCTAATAGTATAGAACGAGTCAACGACATGGTTGCATTTGCAAATTTCCAGTTACCCAAAACCTTCGTCAAGATCATTATCATCATCTTTTGGAACAAAATCCACGTGTTGTTTGATTTGCAGTCCAATTTCAAGACGCCGAAAGAGAAAGAAACAGAGTCGTGGAGAATATGACCATATACATGCCTGTATCTTGTTGCTTAAGCCTTTCAATAACACGTCGATCTGAACCTATTTGTCAAAAAGTGAATCCCACTCTGTGTTCTTAGGGAAAATTCCAAGCAGAGCCGAGAATCAAACGTGTGAAGTGGTGTTGCGAAGGAAATAGTTGCCGTAAGAGATTGTATCATGTCTTAATTTAAAGAGTGTACGCCATCCGATCTCTTTAAAAAAGAAAGTGGATAATTTTATAAATAGCACATGATAAATGGTTTATTTTTAATTTTTATGTTTTAAGTTTTAGAACAATGAACATGGTACATGACATTTAAAAGATGATACACTTTTAGTACATGCCGTCAATAGCATCGTTAACTTTATATAGTTTTTCATTTTTCAAAATGTGATTTCGGATTTTCTTCATTTCTTTTGTTTATAATATGTTTTTTTCTTTGTCAATTTATATATTTAATCTTGTAAACTCAAATCATATTCTCAAAGACTGTTGCTTTGAGTGTTTTCCCTGATCTAGTTTCGAGTTCAGGTTGCTTTTCCGGTTTTCTTTCATGCTATTGTTTAAGTTTATTTGCTTACGATTCGTTGTAATCCAACTTCCTCCTATAGTTCTACCTCTCTATCACCATTTTTGTGTTTGATGCGTTTCAAAGGGGACGAAAAAGAGAACAATTCTTTTTTCCCCTCTTTACTAATTATTAATTTTAATAACTTCTACTGTTAAATTAATGAGTGACGGATTTGTCTCTCAAAGTTTAACAGAAAACATGCTAGATAACGGAAAATTTAACGATATGTACATATTTTGGGTTGAGATTACAAATTCATATACCATTATGATTGTTTTGAAATTTGAAACATTAAAATTAATATCGGATCATTTGTCATATACTTTTTTTAAAATTTTCCTAAAAAGAAACTGCTAAAGAATACCTGTCTTCATCGAAATAACTGATCAGAGTAAAGTGGTCAACAAATGTAACATCAATAAGTTACGATTATCATTATCTACATTGTAATTACCTTTAGAAATCTGAGCTACATGATTTTACAAAAAAATAAGGTTTTAGGAACATGGTTAAACATGGTGAATACCATGAGTTAAACAATGGTTACTCAATTGCTCCCATTATTCTGGCAAATCGGATATAGATTGAAGGGTGAAGGAACAAATTGGCCTGAAGAAACGCTCCAATATGCAGAGAAAGGCACGCAATAAGAATAGTAGGTCAGTTTAAAAAAGAAAGCAGTTGATAGAAAGGTCATTCATAGCTTCTCTAAATTCTTACAAACTACAGATGCACCAGTACTGTTTGATACACACTTTTAATAAGTGAAAAATTATGAGTTTAACTCACCATTTTTTAATAGTTGATAAAAAACTACAAATGCACCCCATTTTCACACCAAAAAGAGTATTTTACATTCAAATACTCCTTGATTCTCTCGGAAGCTTGGTGGTGTATGCTTACCATAACGGAACAAATTTACTCCCCATACAGCAACAAATACCGGAAAAATTCAAATACAACAAACACAAGGTGGCTCAAAATCATGAAATGGTAGCCAAATGAACACAAAATAGAAGGCTGTCTATAATTCGAAAGGCTCATGTCAATTCGTACAGAAGCCGTATGAAATGTAGAACACAGATTTTCCCATCAAATCCCAGAAATTCCAAAAGCAAACCAACAAATAAACAATCCTGGCAAACTAAAAAACCAACAAAGAGCCAGAACGTCTGCCTCCTTTTTTGGTCAAGGTAGGCTGTGAACAAAAGTTTCTGCGAGTCTAGTTTTCATCATTAACCATTGCAGATCAGATTGCAAGTCCAAAGAGAAGGAAAAGACAATAACAAAACCGAACTTTTTCACTATACATAAAAATTATATATAAAAAAACAACTCCCTAAAAAGTCTAGTCAGTGTGGGTTATGCTAGTCATCTTTTATCCCATTAGATTCCTCTCTAATACTCAAACTCTTGCGACGCCGTTTGCACCAGCACAAATAATGAGGCATTCTCCCATCATTTCCAACAACCCAGCTATGTTCTGCAACTTCCTCCAAAGTCATTCGCGATGCTGGGTCTGCATAATGAAACGTTAAAATCATGAACATACTGATAATGGTGGCACAATCAGGAATCTGAAATTTTTAACATATAATATATTACATGTTAAACGTTAAAATCATGAACATACTGTGATAATGGTGGCACAAATCAGGAATCTGAAATTTTTAACATTTAATATATTACATGTTACCGACCTTTGCAAAGAAGCCCTTCAAGTAGATTCTTCAACTGTGGGGTCATATTCTCTGGAAGTACTAAAGGGTTATTAACAATCTGCAGAGCAATTAAACAACCATAAAATACAACATGGTCAATACAATTAAACAATGGAATGGAAGCATATAATAACAGAAATTTAGTAGTGTTGTCCAAAAGGAATACTGAGATCCCCATACCTTGTCATATGTATCCTGCAGAGTATCTCCAAGGAATGGGTATTGTCCCAATACCATACAGTACAAAGTAACCCCCATTGCCCATGTGTCAGCAGCTTTACCATGATACGTCAGCCCTATTGGTAAGCAGAAAACATATGTAGAATAAGAACAGGGTTGGCAATGACCTGAACAAGAATCAAATCCAGCTATCACGGTTGTTTCATCATTTTCAGAAATCTGACATTTTAAGTTGAAAATGAAGTCCCAAAATGGTAAAACAGTCACAGCTGAGTCATTCAAAAATTAATTTTGCCTGTGTTTGTATGAGTTATATTTTTGCTAGGAAAATTCAGAAACAGATCACGTCAGATGGATTTGAATCTATTCTACATTTTTGTTAAGGGAGAATGTGCAACTTAAGCCCAGAGGCCACTGGAAGACCTACCTTCCTGTTTTTTTATTTTACTTAAAAAATGAAAAAAAAGATCTACAACATTCAGGTGCACTCCCTTATCTTAGAAGAAATTCCAACCTAAACAACATTCGGGTGCAGTGAAAACTGGAGTCCCAGGAGATCGACGCAGCTCATCATTATCATCCTGCAGATGGACCATTACAATGCCTTTAGTTTTGTAAAGAAGAAAAAATATACTATGTCAAGAGTGGTTCAAGTGTCGGCAGTTCCATTACCTCAAAAACCTGACTGACGCTAAAATCCCCAATCTTCACCGTACCATTATGACTAACCAGCAGATTATCAGGTTTGATATCACCGTGTACTATGTTCTGTTTTTGAAAGAAACACAAATGTTATGAAACCAATCATTGTACATTTTAGGAAGCTTGTACACACGCGGACACACATGAAAACAGCTACAATACTTCTGAAATATGTTATGCATTAGAGCATAGAAAGTTAAAACATCAAAAAATCAATCTCCATGCCTCTTCTTAAATAAACAAACAGCTTCTGTATTGAATAGGACAGTGCACACCAATTACATCTCTGCTCCAAACCAGATACAAAGAGCCATCTCAATCTGGTATTCAATTCAATTCTTCATAGTGTACTGTTATCAATTTGAAATAAAGTGCTTGTTGTATTGGTGATATTAGAAACATAATAAAGTGAAATAAAAGACAAATTGCAGGTATTACTGAAACCCCTACACACGTCTAATATAACACGGTTCATATGCTTCAAGTTTAAGGTAAGTGGTACTTGTTATCATTTATCAATAGCATAATTTACTAAATCTTTTCAGTTCATGAGAGAGAGAGAGTTCAGCCTAACATATGCACAAAACCAGAATTTAATCATACATGATCATGGAGGTACATTAGCCCTCGAACTATATCCCGCAGGTACTTTCTTGCAGTAGATTCTCCTAAGCCGCCTGGTGGACCAGAACCCTCACATACCCATTTTCCTTCCACATATTCAAGAACTGAAAACAACATGAACAATGAGTTTAAGACTTACAGAAACATGAGACCAAGATTTTACTTGAAAACAATCAACACTACGCAAAATCAAAATCTTTTACTAAACTGTTACACAATCTTTAGTCAATTATTTCTCTCTTGTACAAAAATGAGATTTTAGGATCTCTTTCAGTGTGGTCCAATAATTCAATGAGTTTCCCAAATTCAATATCTAAGTTATGATTTGTGTTCTCAGTTAGTTTGATTGGGTTTATTACATCTTACAGACCAGTAAAAACATTGGAATACTCAAACTGATAGATATTACAATCAAATCATTCTTGCGACAAAAAGATTAAGGAGTTTGCAAGAGAAATTTTCCTGCGAGTAAAATTTAGATGTCAGATTGGTGCAGCCCAAACTGGAAGAAGAGAGAAGCTTGAGCCTGCTGGAAATTTCTCTTGCAAATCATTCAACAGATTTTTAATTAGTGGTGGATGAAATCCAATCTTTGCTCCTGCAAATTTTATTTGGAGCATCAAGGCCCCAACTAAGGTGAAGATTTTGAGGTGGCTTGTGGCACACGGGAGAATGAATACATGTGATGTTCTTCAAAAAGGCGATGTTGTTCCTCTCCTCACTGTTGCAATTTGTGCAAAGCGCAAGGGGAAAGTGTTGAAGGCTAGGTTTGGTGCAGCTGGTCTTATAAGATATAAGCTGACTTTAACTTTTTTGCAGCTTATAGGCAGAAGGCGAGTGTTTGCAGCTTCTCCTTTTTCCCTCAAAACACTATACTTTTTTAAAAAGTAGCTTATTTTTGGACTTACCAAACACCAAAACCTTTGGTGCTTAAAAGGAAAGGGGCTTATAAGCTCTCCCAAACCCAGCCAAAATGTCTCTGTGCACTGTGAAGTGGTTACTTTCTTATGGAAGCAGTTATTTTAGGAGGCAAGAGTGAACTGGACAACTCTATTAGAGAGTGATTTGCTAAAAGTAAATCCTTCAGCTATTGGTAAAGTGAAATAGGCCAGAAAATGAAAACTTAGGCTTCTACTTCTAAGGTTTTTGTGGTTATATGTATGTATATATATATATATATATATTTTCATTATTCTTAACTGGCAAGCAGTTATAGTATCCCAAAAGCCCAAGCTTTGAGTTAGCATTAAAAATGGGGTGCTAAGCCTCTTACCCTTGCTACCCTCTTTAGCTATCTAAAGCGGACTCCTCCACCTCCATGTACATTGCTGTTTGTTTAAAAAAACTGTTCCTTTCCTAAAAAAAGGTAAAGAAAAACCCTCTTTGTAACACTAGCAACACAACATATGGAGTGAAAGTACGCCAGTAGTTTCCGTAAACTATTTAAAATAGCATCTTTAATTTTTCAACTTTTACGGGTGTTCTTTGGGCTGCAGTTTCAACTTTGCCTTGAAATCCACAAAATGTTGGAACCCATTTATTGAAAAAGTAATATTATACACAGAACATTCAAATAAGTGTCTACACTAGGGAACAAGATTTAGAAATCCCTTTTCCTGGGAAAAATTTGGAGCAAAATAACATTAATTAACAAGAAAATGAGTTTTAATAGTAATTGGGACTAACAAGAAAAAAAACAAAAGAGAGAGAGGATAAGATTAAGTACCCATGTAGAAATGATCTGTGTCTGGGTCGTCAATCACCTCAATGAGGTTAACTATGTTAGGATGTTCCAACATTTTCATAATAAGAACCTGTAAGGTAAAAAATATAAGATAATTAACTTTCCCCCTTGATGAAACAAAAATTGGGAGAGAGAGAAAGTAACAATTATAAACCAGAGTCAACTGGTATATAAGCATGCCAAAAAAATAACAAACACAATAAAATAAGACACAATGCAATACAAGCATCTTAATACACTGATAATTATAACAAACAGAAAGAAACAAGAACAGATGACAAACCTACTGTTCAAGAGTCAAACAAGAACAGACACAAAATACATACCTCACGAAGCACATCTGTCATAGCTGTTTCCGAAGGTGCAACCCGGAGTTTTAATAGATGAGATTTATGAAATGCCTGCATAATTGAGTATATATTAAGTAAACAAGGACCCTTGACTATGTAACATTAATTAATGAAATTAAAATCAACCAGAAGTGCTTTTCAGTAATTTTTTATAAAAGAATCTTGATTTATAGCAGACCAAATCTACAGTTTTAAAGTTGTCATCCAAAAGTTATTTTCTAAAAGTCCAAAACTTAACAGTAGAAAGAGGAAACATTCCATATTGATAAGCACCATAACTTGTCCCGTGTAAAAAAAGCTGATGCATCACAGTTTCATGAACCATTATCTTGATAATTATTTCCTTCATTCAAAACATCCAAGGATGAAATTTAAGAAAAAGAAACATCACCTTCAGTGCATAATGCTTTCCATCTACAAGGCTTCGATACAAGACCTGTTTCATATCAACACGACATGGCTAAACAATCCTTTACGGTAAGTAGCAGAAACATAAAAACATTATCCATTAGAACTTACCACTTTCCCATAACTGCCAGAACCAATTTTACACTCCCGAACATACTCATTGACCATCTTATTCCCATCATCATCCTGAATTCGAATGCAAAATCATATGAGTGGTTTAAGAAATTGGTTTCAAAGTGGACAGCTAAAACTGTCCAAAACAGTCTAGATGATTAGCAACCCATCACCCAAAACTTGATGCATTTCAGTTGTTTCCAAAATGATGGCATTAACAGCTTAGGACTATAATTGACCCTTTAGTATTACATCAAGAAGTCAGCCACAATCCCAGATATACACATTATCAAAAAACAAATCGGCAGATCTTGCAAGTTTCAGGATGACTAGAAGTACTGATCATATCATACATAATTGAAAGAGTACCAAGCACCGTACTAAAATTTGAAACCCTTGAGCTTCTTGTGACACAATTACATACTTTAAAACAATCAAGACAACACTAAATTACCTCGGTGCGAGCAACTTTGTGGGTTTCCTTCACAGGATACTGCCTACAAATCATTCCATTCTGTTCTCTGAAACTCAGTATTTCATCAGGACGTTTAGCACGACTTTGCTGCTCACTTTCCTCGGCATTACCCATACTTGTAGCATCATCATTATATGAATAATCATCATCATCTTCTAAATCATCCTCCAACAAATGCTCCTGTGAAGGGTGACTACTATAGCTATAAAAAGGCTTCCCTTTGGGTTTGGGTTTACTAGCAATTGAGAAACCAAAGCAACTGCAGCAGCCCATCATTCTAGCTACAGAGAAACTCTTATGGATCATTAGAAACTTGTTGTATGAAATAGTTACAGTAGCTCCCAACCAAAATCAAATCTTTTTCCAACACCTGCAAAACAAGATACCAATTGTTAGCTTTCACAATTTTCATACAAAACACAAGAGAAAAGAAGTCCTCCAAACATTGAATTGTTTTTCCATGATTATATAATATTAAACTAAGACATACACGTAATCCAAATTCCTCATATTCGATTACATATTTACAATTGCGATTCAGTGGATGCAAACCTGATTTTACAGAGGGAGGGGAGAGGGTTTTAATCCCGAGTCAGCTCTGCTATTCAAGTGGATGCCACTCAGCCAAATGAAAGAAAAAGCTCGCAATATTGAAACCATCACGATTCAAACACAGCATAGCGATGACTCCAGTTTTTATATATCCACTAATGCAGGCTCAAACCACACCACCCCAACCGACAATAAGTTGACCTTGTCCTGGATACATACACAGAAGCACAGAATCTTAAATAATTAACAACAAATATATTAAAATCAGCAAAACCAGCAACCTATGTATCAATAATAAGATCAAATTCTTAAAAGGACAGGTTTGCGTGGAACTCTCAGACGCCATCAGGCAATTATGCGAACCATATCGTTTGAAATTTAAGCGCAACAAACAAAAGAATAACAGTTCATTCCATTTAGTTATACAATCATAATATGGCTCCTTGTTGATGAAATCCCAATAAAAACTTCATCTTTCCCACTACACAAATCAATCAACCATCAAACTTCAGAACTGAGAAGAAAACTGGTGCAAAGAGAAACTAAAATCCACAAATTCAGTGAAACTAAAAACCAAAGTTTCAGAGAGAAGCATATGCATTGCTGATTGCAAATCCCAATAAAAACCCAATCTTTCCCACTATAGATACCAATCAAGCATCAAACTTCAGAAAGCCAGAACAAAACTAACAGAAACAGTAATTAAAACCCAAAAATTCAGAGAGAAGCAGATGCATTGCCCATTGAAAATCCCAATAAAAATCCAATCTTTCCTACTACAGAAACCAACCAAGCATTAAACATAAAAACCCAGAAGAAAAAAAAACAATTAGAAATCTAAAAAAACCCTAATTTGTAACCAAATGAGAGGCAAAAAGCAACATTGAGAAGAACAAAGCCTACCTGAGATGAGATGGCACAATCGCGAGAATTGAATCTAAGCGATTAGGGGTGGGGATTTTGGGAGCAAAATTTTTGGGGGAAAGTTGAGTTGGGGGAGAGAAACAAAAGAAAAGGGAGCTGGATTATTTGAGGAGTGTTTGCATACATAGGACAGAACTTTAACGCAAAAGTCGGGTCTGGTTGGTTTGCTATCGTTCATCAAACGAGAAAGAGAGGAGAGTGGAATAGTGGGTGAGCTTGTTGACGGGTTATGTCCTATAGGGGTGATGGGGCTTTTGGGGTTAGGAAGTTGGGGGAACAAAGGACACTGACACCAACAATACAGTTGTGTACGATTTGTCTAAAAATGGTGAGGTTCACGGCAGGGTGCCACCCACAATGTTACTCCTGTTTTGGTAAATTTCCAATGTTACGTAAAACAACCATGATGGTAAATCGTCATCGTCTTCTGTACGCCCAAGTATACAAGTGCTTGAGTTAAACTATGGATGTGAGTTACACGCGCTCGTGTTTAGCCAGCGTAATCCCCCCTGGATGTAGCTCGTGTTTAACACAAGTAATGACCCACCTCTCATAGCTTAAGCAACGACTTTATGAGAAGGTTTTCATACTCCTCGGCTTCAACACAACAAATGTGTTCTTTTCGAAGGATATTCCAAGATGCTGATTGATTCTGTAAATGGAAAATTTGCTATTTTATGGTGTATTAAGTTTATTGTTTAGGAATCAAGCACCTAAACCCTAATCTCCAAGTCACACTCTCTCCCTCGAGAATACGACCCCAAATTCTAATCTCTTTGCAGTGATCACAACCTCTATACATCCCTATCGTCATCATAGTCTTCAACCTCACATCACTTATATTCACATTCATCAGAAAAAAACCCTAACAAGGTCTATGTTGAGGTTTTCTCCTCTTGATCAAAGACCTCTATCATGAACTTCAAAGCCAGAGCTGAAGCCTTATCCGTTAGTAAAGCCACGAAATCCATTGAGAAGAGACGACACCCATTAGGTTCAAGATCCACAGTGGGCAAGAAGAAGATGTAGAAGCCTCCTACTCCTCCCAAGAAGAAGATAGGATGCCCTATTGGAAAATATAGTGCAAAGTGTTGGAAGAAGATGTAAGAGAAGAGGAAGATGCCGACGTCTACGGATGTGGAGGCGAAATCTGGTGTGGCTTCCCAAACATGCTAGCCCTAGCCTTAAAGGCAAAAATGTGTTTTAATTTTCTGGTTTTATTTTATGAACAAATACTTGTGTTTTATCATGTTTTTCACATGGTAGTATGTTTTATTTTATGCAATTTCCATGTTCTTTTAGGTTTTGAATAATCACTCATGGTTATGTGTTTTTCACATGAAACTATGAGTTTTATTTTTCATGCATTAGGTAGGAATAAGTGCATTCAATCTAGAATTTATAAGATTATAGACTCATTGTGATACTTGGTGAGCCTTAATGTATAGAAGAATACAACCCGCATATGAGTTAGATGATCTTGCTTGTCTTCTATATTCATGACAATGAATCGACTCATATCATACCCTCTACTTGCGTTTATGAATGACAAAACTGTCTTTGATTAAAAAAAGTTTATTGTTTAAAACATCCTACAGTTGGCATCTCAGTTCCATACTTGTTATTTTCGGCATGTTCATAAATAAACAAATTTTGTTGTTGATAAAATAACTAGGGTTTACTTTTTCTACTCATATTGTATGATTTTAAAGTCCTCTTTCTGTGTCCCTATTATTCTATTTGGATCAGTTAGGAAAATAGTTTTTGGTGGTTTCATATTGTAGTTATGTACTTTTTATTGAATTGAAAAAGAAAAAGAAAAAGAAAAAAGTAGTAACCCACTTCTAAAAAATTGTTCACGCATTTTTAAGAAACTAACTGCATTATTTATAAACAGGCCTTTGGAAGTGACTAAATTTGAAAAAGTTCACTTTGTGCTGGCAGATATGACAAAAGCGCAATGATGCTGTGTTTTGGAATAAGATTTTCTCTCCTCATGCAACGGTAGCCTGTGCTGCTTCTTACTACTCTATACGGAACAATTCTCACTCCAGCAGAACTGGTCAAGTTAGTAATATCAAACGGATTCCTCCACCCAGGATCAGATCAAGATCAATTTTGATGGTTCAGTTATTCAACAAACCTCTAAGGCGGCAATAAGTTTTATGTTGAGAGATAATGCTGGTTGTCCGGTGGTTGTTGCTGCGCGAAAGATTAGGAAGACAAATGCGCCCATTGCAGAAGCTACTGCTCTTAGAGATAGACTCCTTACAGCTGTCAAAGATTTGGGAATCAGAGACATTATAGTAGAAGGAGATTCCTTGCTTGTTATTAATGCTGTTTTGGAGAAACCTAAGTGCCCCTGGAGACTTCACCAAATTGTTCAAGACATTAAGTAGATTGCAGGCGCCTTCCATTGCATCACTTTTCAGCATACGCTTCGTGAAACCAACTTTGTGGCTAACTCTTTGGCCAAGTTCGGACACACTCTTCTTAACCTTGTTTCTTGGGATTCGAGGTTTTCTTTGGCTGTCATCCATGCTTTAAACTTTGACATCTTTAGAGTTAGTTGTTCCAGAAGTTCTGCTTCGTAATAGTCAACGTAAAAAAAACTACATTACCATCCAAGACTGAAAATAGTTGGTTTTGTGAGAAATCTTGGCCCCAATTCCACCATCCTCCATCACCTAAGAAAATTTCCCCCTCAAAAGCAGATTATGCAGTCTCTTATTGCACTACCGATTTAATCGTATTTAAGTGTGTAAGTAAACTCTGTTTAAACAGACAACCCAAACGAGACAGGTCGTCAGAGCCTTGAAGGAGTGCATCCTAAGTCCTAACCATGAATAACCAGAAATTTGAGATATTGGAGAAGGATGAGAAGCAGTGACGGAGCTAGAAATTTTAGGCTAGTGACGAGACACAAATAATAATAATGATATATATATATATGTGATAATTATTTTCGACGAGCGTTCAAATCGTAGCATAATAGTCTACAATGTTTATAGCATGAAATAATATTTTTACATTTACAATCGCAACTGGTGAAATAGATATATGTATATATATTGAAATATTTTTACAAATTTTTTTGTATTTGACGTCCAATTCTATTACTAAAAATCATTAGGAAAAAATGGTAAAACAATTATAATTTATGATTAAAAGTATTACTAAATTGAGTGGAAAATGAAACTATTGTATAACTATAATAATAATTAAAGATGAAACAGAACAATTTTAATTTTTCATCAACTATTAAAGGAAAATAATCATATTTAAAAAGAAAGGAAAAAAATGCAGCTAATCAACTCTATTTCCACTCTCCATTCATATATATCATATATATGGTAAATATTTTTTATGATTTTAATAATGGAGCAGTGGTTAAACACTATTATATCAAAACTTGACTATAATTAGATGAGTGGGTCACGAAACCCGCTAGGTCTCTTACTCCCTCCACCCCTGATAAGAAGGATGGGCATTCTGTATTGAAAGGATTATGAGAGATCAAAAGGTGGACCCAACATGAATCGAAAGCATAAGGAAAATGGTACTTCTCATCGCCAGGACAAAATAGTACAAAAGAATAGTAAGCTAGAGGAGAAGCTCCGCCTATTGTCAAGCCAAAGATCCATGTCACAACCGATCTAAATCCGAAGAAAGAGGGGAAGGAGGAGCATATATAGATATAGGGGAGCGTCTAAGGTGCACCTGATGCATATGCATTAGGTCATCGAATGCTCATTTAATAAGGTTACAACTTTTTAAAAATGACAGAAGGAAAACTGAGCTCGAATCGACGGTAACAAAACCAAACAAATAAAAATAAAAAATAAAATAAAAATCTAAATTTATAAAAAAATTTGTGTGTGGTTGATATGCACTAGTTGTATCCTAGAATTCTCGCTAGAAGTAGCAGGGGGAGGTTGAAGAGAAAAGCTGGACTTTTTCTCACTAGCAAAAATATTTGTGCTTTAGGAGAAATTAATAAGAGTGTACTCTCTAATTATTTGAACTGCAGATTGCCCCTTCATAACTTTAAACACTACTTTTTTTGGTCGTTAAACACTAGGCTCGTGGGACAGTTTGAAAAGCACTCAGTATATATTGAAAACGATGCGCGCATATGCAATTATGCATTGCCTCTCATATTCAAGGGCATTACAAAAAATGGCATTACTGTGTATTTTGCAAATGCCATATTCAAAAGGGCCAGAACATCCCTCCCCAAGTCCCCATTTACTTAACAAGGTAGGGTCACTCAGTAATCTAAATATCTAATAATGCAGTATCATCATATCTTATCTTATGTTGCTCGACTTGATAGGTAGATTGCAGTATCAGTTGATAGCTTGAAGATAAGCGTGGAAGAAGCATATAGGATATATACTTGCATTTTTTTAAAAAACCCGAGCTAAGGGCTAACTCAATAAACCATGTATATGTGTGTTTTGATAATATTCTTTTAACATCATCAGTTGTCGTTTTAGTGCTATGATTCCTGATTTTAGTTCGTGCAGAAATGCAAACTCACTATCTTTAAACCAAAATATAAAAAAATGAAAAGATAACAAGAGAAAATTATAGTATGAGAATGTAATCGTGCTTATGGATGTAATTCGATATACTTTATTGATAGAAGGAACCTCTATTTATAGAGTCTCACTTAACATACATTGGGTCTTTTTCCTTACATATTGAGACAAACTCATATAGCTTTCTAAGTAAATAAAGATAAAATAAAACTCATTAACCGAGATAGACCAAGAGCACACACACATGTCATATATCTTGCAATACTCCCTCTTGTGTCGCTTGTCGTCATACTGGATGGTGCATACATTCTTGCCTCGTTAAAACTTTGCCAAATGAAAAACCATGTGGGAGAAAAACTAAACCTTGGTCGAAGTAAAAAGAGTACAACGCACCATGCTACATGATCGAAAGTCTGCAATGTGGGGCTCCCCCTGATGAATAACTCAGAGACTTGACAATCTTCGCATTCTAATACGCTTCACATGCTTATCAAAAGTAGACTTAGACAGAGATTTGTCTGAAGAGATCCGCTACATTAGCCTCTGAGCTGACTTGATTCACATAAATGTTGAGGAAGGTTTGCTGTTGTTGATTGTAGAAGAACTTAGGTGCAATGTGTTTAGTGTTGTCGCCAGCCAAGCTTCATTTGTTCGATGTAGGCAGCATTGTCTTCATAAATGTAAGTTGGCTTGTTAGTAGTAGGTTTCAAACCGCTTGTTTCTTTGATGTGACCGATGATGAATCGTAGCCAAATACATTCACGAACAACTTCATGTAGGACAATAATCTCTACATGGTTTGATGAAGTTGTCATAAGTTTCTGCTAAGTAGACCTCCATGAGATAGTCGTATTTCCAATAGTAAATACATATCCTACTATAAAAAATGCAGCTAACCAACTCTATTTCCACTCTCAATTCATATATATCATATATATAGTAAGTATTTTTTTTGTGATTTTAATAGTGAAGCAAGGGTGGGACACTATTATATCAAAACTTGACTATAATTGAGATAATCGTATTTCCAATAGTAAATACATATCCTGTTTGGGATCGTCCCTTGAAGGGTGCAGTTGTACTTTTTTTCCCTTACACCAAGATTTTTGTCTCATCGGGTTTTCTCTTGGAAAGGTTTTTAACGAGGCAACATCACATGCACCGTTTGTCTCTTGTAGACCATTGATTAAATGAAGTTGTTCAAGAATGATCGAATTCTCAATGAAGCAGTTGATGCGTCGTTTTCTTTTCTCCTACGATCAAGGTTTGGTTTTCCCACAAGATTTTTGTTACGTGACGAAGTTTTGACGAGACATCATCTGAAACACCATCGTCATGGAGGCACGTGACACAAAAGAGAGTGTTCTAGGATATTATGTCATATGTGTCTTGACCTAATGCTGTTAGGATATGTACCTAGAATATAAATATGTATTTATTTCTATATTGATACTCTGTAATACCCTATTAAATAGTCTTCTATTAATGAATATAATGATAATTCTTCTCTCTATATTCTCAAACCTATTTTTCTTGTCTAGTATATATATTTTTACTCGCGTAAGTTCATTTTTTATCAGATCTAAATTTAGAAAATATAAAAGAATGTGTAATATACCATCTAGCGGCATAGCCCTCCCTATATGGGAGATCGTGAAAGAGTGACTTTTACATGACAAAATAACAAATTGGATATTCAGAGGATCCGGCCCAGAAGCTAAAGAAAACCACACAAAAGAAGACGCGCGCTTCACTCATAAACTCTCTTGTTGTCAGCCAAAAGTCCCTGAAGCTTTGCCTCCGACCAATATGGCCATCGTCGGCGTGCTTGCTTTACAGGGCTCTTACAATGAACACATAGCAGGCATGTCTTTCTTATCTCTTCTCTCTGACCCATATACATGTCTTTTGGGTTTTGCTGTAAATTCTTTATTGAAACCCTCCTTCTGTGATGCAGTGCTGAGAAGGCTTGGAGTGAAGGGCGTGGAGATAAAGAAACCAGAGCAGCTCGAAAACGTGGCCTCACTCATAATCCCTGGAGGAGAGAGCACCACCATGGCTAAGCTTGCCGAGTATCACAACCTGGTATGTCTATCACTCAGTCTCAACAATTGGTGTAAAGATTTTTACTTTTTTTTTGTTTTTACTCCTGGACTGAGTATGTAGACACCCTCTTCTGCAATAATGTCCCTAAATGGGTATTGGGTGAAATTGAAGACTGTTCTTTAAACGGTGTGATTTGGTTATTTGGGTTTGGTTCTTTGGTTTTTTGTGTGTATAAGAGTCTGTGGAATTGTGAACTAATCACACATGAGTGAGAAGGTAAAGGAAAGAAAGTAGATTAAAGCATTATTTGAGCATCCTGTTTGATTTTGTTGTAGTTAAAATTTGATTAGAAAAAGAAAAGCATTAGACTTGGCTCAATGTACCCACCAAGTCTTCGTTTTTATATGAAATAGCATATTCTCAAAATGCTTGTTTATGGCCTCATTGTTTCAATAATTGATAAAGAACAGTTCTTTGTATACTTTAATATGTTTTTACTTGGCAAACAAAACGTTATTCAAATGAACGATATTGATTCTGACTTATTTGTTTGAAATTGTTACAGTTTCCTGCATTGCGTGAGTTTGTGAAGATGGGGAAGCCTGTTTGGGGAACCTGTGCAGGGCTTATTTTCTTAGCAAACAGAGCCACAGGTGCATTTACTTCTTTTTTCTTTTAAATCTTTTTTGTAAGTTAACATTGTAAAAGTGAATAAGATTTCACAGATACCGTTTAAGCAGCCAAATATTGTTTAGTTATTGAGACAAGTTGAATGTGTTTACAGGACAGAAGATAGGAGGGCAGGAACTTGTTGGAGGCCTAGATTGCTTGGTTCACAGAAATTTCTTTGGTAGTCAGGTACCAGAATGACTTCTGCACTCATGCATAACATTGGCAAAAAACATGTTGCATTGTTAAAGCTATCGGTATATAATATTGAAATGTAACCAAGTGGTCTTGGCTTTGATAGTTTATTTAAGGAGCCTGTCAAGCACTGAGGATATAGTATGGAAATTGAGGTGGTTATTCTGTTTAGGATTTGTTCTGTTTTTTGTTGTCTCGTTTATATACTCTGTACTTTTTGTTTAATCACTTATCCACTGCAATGGAAACTTTGTTATTACTAGCGTAGGCCTAGAGAATTTATGTGATGTATACTTCTTAGGGTTTATAATCAATGGAATGACAATTGAGCAATCTACTTTATTTTTGGTTTCACTATTAATGAAAGATAGAGAAAATGGTTAAGAGGAACTTACTTCTTAAGGGATGACTGATATTGTTTTATTATTATGGTGTTTTATTTGTTGATTCAATTTTGGTTTCCAAAACCTCTTCTTTTTTCAAATTACAGATTCAAAGTTTTGAGACAGAACTTTCAGTACCAGAGCTTGCTTCGAAGGAAGGTGGTCCTGAAGTATTTCGTGGAGTTTTCATCCGTGCTCCTGCAATCCTTGAGGTAGGACCAGAAGTTGAAGTCCTGGCTGATTATCCTGTCCCAGCTAATAAGTGGAAGAATTCAAATCCTGGTGTTGATGGCGACGAGGTTTGTGATTGTTCTGCAAACAAGGTTCAATATAATCATTTTATAGCGAAGCCCTTATTGATTTTATTTAGGTTTGCAGTATTTATGTATTCTTGTTTGCTTTTCAAAAAAACATTCTTTTTCAAATTATCAAACTTTGATGTAAATGGTAAGGTTAACCAACTGTATAGTGTTTAGCACCTGATGTGTCACAGCACAATTAAATCATAATCCATCCATCATCATAAATTTGGTCAGTTTGTTATTATCAAACTGAACTTTGTAGGGTTCAATATAATCATTCTATAGTCAAACACTTATTGATTTCATTTGGCTTGCAGTATTTATGTATTATTGTTATTTGCTTTTCAAAAGACATTTCTTTTTTCAAATTATCAAACTTTGATATTAATGGTAAGGTTAACCAGCTGTAGTGTGTAGCACATGATGACACAGTACAATTAAATCATAGTCCATCCATCATCATAAATTTGATCAGTTTGTTATTATCAAACTGAACTTTGTACCAGACGGGTAAATTTAACCACCGGTATTCAGTCGTAATCGAAAAATAACCACCTCTATCAGTGAACTGGAGAATATCCATTTTTCAGTGTTAGATCCAATTAAGACTCGTTACATGATAAGCTGTACGTTTACCATTGTTGAGTATTAACACTTGCAGTTACGGTTGAAAATTGTTGAATAAAATCAGATCTGAGATTACTTTGATGTTCACGAGCAAATATTAGAGTAGTGACACTCCAGTAAGTTACCTAGCATCACATTTTACCGAATCGTCTATCTTACCTTTAGTGGTCTTTAAGAACTACCAGTCACAAACCAGGTTGTATAATGTGACTAAAACGCCTTATCTTTTAGCTTCCAATCTGATGTGAAACTCTATTTTCAATGACCATGTTCCTGGTGCTAACCTGCACTTCTAATCCCTCAACTGAGTCATCATTTTTTCTACATTGAATTTTCCAAAGATGATATGCAACTGCAACAAATTAAGTTGTGTTTCACCATCATTTGCTGCTATTTTCTCACTCAGGATTGGGTATGTCAGGAAAATTCTGGGTCTGAGAAGAAAGTTATTGTAGCAGTCAGACAAGGGAATTTGCTAGCGACTGCCTTCCACCCTGAACTGACAGCAGATACGCGATGGTATACTTCACTTTCTATAGGCTATTTCTCCTAACCTAATGCAGATGAGGTGCTAAATATTTTCCTGTGCAGGCATAGTTACTTCCTGAAGATGGTAGCTGAAACCGAAGGGGCCTCAAGTAGCATTGTTTCTGTTGGTGCAGATCATGATTTTAACAAACAAACAAAGATTGACCTCCCTGTATTTCTATAGTGGCGATGAGATTTATGATCAAGGTATTCTCCTGATTTATGAAGTATACAATAGTTTCAGTCTGTTTTTCCTGGTTATGTTTTATGACAAGGTGATGTATGATATCTGTAAAAGATCTTTGATTGTTACCAAGTACTTTTCAGGTGATTTCTGGGACTGGTTTAGTTTTAGGACAAGAAACCAGTTTTGCATTTCAATTTATTGATGGTGTATATAAAAAAATAAAGCTGAAATGAACCATAGTACCTTTTCTATTCCTAATAATAAATCTTGAGAACGGCTAATCTTGAGCCAGTTTTACTGTATTGCGTTTACCTTCCTGTGTTTGTTATTATCCCAGCTTCGGAAGTTTATCATTTCGGCCATGAATTTGTACTGGATCCACTCTGCCATGGAAGTGTTCTCGACCTTGAATTTTACGTTTTACGGTCAGTGTCGGGTGATGATTCGTTTTGTAGCTCTGGTACACGGTCACTGTTTCTCATACGAGCGCACAACTCACGTACAACTCTACAAGAGTACGGCTGGGTAAAAAACCCAACTCAGCAAAAAAACCTGAATCGAACCGGGCGGGCTTTTTTCAGTCTGGGCCCATTAATAACCGGGTCAGGCCTGGTCTCTAAAAATTAAAAAAACTAAAACAGACCCGATAGTAATACCAATTATATATATCGAAGCTAACTCTTTTCCTGTTGAAGTCAGTCTTCCTCTTATCTTCTTCTTCTTCTTCTTCTTCTTCTTCGTCTCTGGCTCTCTACCTCTACTCCCTCAGCCGGTCAGCCCTCTACTCCTCTAGTCCTCTACGCGACTACGTCGCTGTCGCCTCGTTGTCGCCATCATACACCTCAGCGTGATAGCTCCTCTGACAAGACACCAAGTCGTCTCTGTTTCGGTACGAATCTTCTCACTTTCTCAGTTCTCATCGTTCCTTGTTTCGAAATTCAAAATAGATTTATGTGTCGATTCGATTTATGTTTCGAATCGTTGGGGTTGTGTTTTACCTTGATGAAATTGAAAACATTTCGATTGATAAGTTTATAAAAGTTGTCGATTCTATAAAAGTTGTCGATTCATGAAATTGAAAACAATTAGATTCCATTTCGATTAATGAGTTTATAAAAGTTGTCGATTCCATAAAAGCTGTCGATTGATGAAATTGAAAACAGTTCGATTCAATTTCGATTGATGAGTTGATAAAAGCTATCGATTCCGTTTCGTTTTTGTTTCGATTTTATTGGGGACTTTGGAGATTTGTTTCGATTTTTTCTGTTTTTTTTCTGCTAGATTTGAGATGATGGTGGAGCAATAGATTAAAGAGGAATACATATACTAGGTTTACAGTGTGTGTTCTTGATTGCCTTTTCAAATTTGGGAATTGGGGCTGTTCTTGATTGCTCAAAGGCTCAGAGCAGAAAGTAGATGGTAACTCGGTATGGGCCAGAAAACCGGCATGTCCAAAGCCAGTCCGGGCTTTGACCAGTCATAGAAAAACTTTCGCCCGGTCTGTGTTTTTACCGGGCCTTCACTCTGTAAAACTGAAAACCAGCCCGGACACACTTCTATCGGTCTGGGCCCGGTCCCTGAAAAATCTGACCCGGTCTAGGCCCGAGCCCAGCCTTATACAAGACAGTAAATGGATAGTAACAAAAATCATTTTTGATTTATTATGCATCCCAGAATCAATTTCATCATTCTCATTTCCATTTCAATGTAAATGCCGGAAATGAATTAGCAATTTACTTTCTTAAGTATCTTCCCTAGTTTATCTCGTGCAAATATGAATTTATCTAATGTCAAGAATAATGATCGATTTAGTTTTTAGAACGATACACTTTGTGACATCATATCGATGCAATGAAGTTAACCATCGTCCTATTCATTTTATGGTCAGCAAAGAAATAAATATTCTTATGGTTCAAGAGTTGATTGGCTCATAACTATATTGTTCATGATTGATATAAACCTTGTATTAAAAAAGATTAATATAAACCCTAATCCTTAATTTTGGTACTACGATATTGGCCAAAAAACATATCCACCCTTTTCGTGTCAAAGTGCGAGCGACAAGCGTGGTCCGTGGATCATCATTTTACCGATGTTGTCCCAACTTAACCACCTTTAAAGTGTTGGGTTTTAATCACAAAAGATATCAGTACAATTAGGAATGATTCACCCACATATATGTTATATTTTATTTGTCACTTTTCTGATGTGAGATCTCTCCCTCACGTGCAACCTTACTTTTAGAGTTTTAGGTCTGCACGTGAAACTAATTAAGAAACTAAACTCGGGCCACATGGTTAACTGAAAGAACTCCAAACTTTGAACTATGACAGAACCCCAAACTCCAAACTCTGAAACTAATCTGAAACAACTTCAAACTCTAAACTCTGAAACAACCAAATCAGAGCCATGACCTCTGAAAGAACGCACCTAGGCTCATGGTGATACCATGTCAAAATGCGAGCGTGAAGCGTGGTTCGTGGATCATCCTTGTACCGATACTGTCCTAACTTAACCACCTTTAAGATGTTGAGTTTTAATCACAAAAGACCTCGGTATAATTAAGAATGATCTACCCACATATATGTTATATTTTATTTGTCATTTTTTATGAGATCTCTCTTCTCTAACACTTCGCTCTTCGCTCTTGGGGTTTAGACATGGAATCTTGCACCGGCCTCCATCTGGTGGCTTCAAAATGAAAGTCGTAGCTGTTGAAAAGTTTTCTCATCCCGCAAGTATGCAAATCAGCTATCTTGATGATTACTCTCTAAAGCTTTCTTGAAGCTAGCTTGCTCTCTTTGCTACTCACTTCAAACTTAATTCACTGCCTGCAGCAGATTGCCTGAATCTTGAAGCAGCTAGGCATACTGCCGGCCAGTTCCCTTTCCTCGGAAGGAAAATTTTGAAAGTTCCAAGTTTTCACCCACTAGATTTAGAATAAGACAAAAAAAACAGGTCATACCTTAAATACGAACGTATGTTAACGTGTATATCCGTATATTAAGAGCCTAACGAAGAAGAGTGCATAATTGCATATATCCTAGTAGGGTATTAGAACATGTCACATGTACGTATTACATGTCTTTGGTACGTAGAGCGCAATGTAAAAAGTTGTACCTACACATTGTGAGACTTCCAAACTACTTACCTAGTGAGAAGTAGTTTAGGAGGCAAATTAGGGTTGACAGACATGTATTCACATGGGGTATGTTAAACTTAACTGTTATGAATTAGTATAAAAAAACTTAATTGTGTGATTTTACTCTGAAAAATAGTAGAGATATATGCAATAAAGAAAGATTTTATTGTCACCCCACAAATCACTTTACTCATCATACATTTTTTTCACACTCATTTATATATTTTTAATTAGAAGACTACTTTGTTAACCTAGTTACTATACCTAAAATACCATTTTTTCTAATTCTAAGGGTTCACTCATGTAAAGTTCTTTAATTAGAATTCCACTTAGAATAGGATTGCAAAATAGGGTTCAAAAGCAAATTTTGACGAACTTAGAAGTGTAGTGCATGGAGTGGTTGGTTAATATGAGTCATTCAGGTTGTAGTAAAAGTTAATACATTGGTACTAAGGCTGTGTGCTAATGTTATAGAAACAACGAACATGAACAAATTAAGTTCACTAAATTATTGATTGTCAGCTTAATTATCTAAGGACGTATCAACATTGGTACTGTTTGGGTCAAAATAATATCTTTCGACGAATGCCTTGTAGAAGAGCCTATTAGACTGATTCTTGTGGTCTACGTTATTATAAATATTTTTCATTTTCGTTTGAGTTCATGCTTGGCAAAGATTTACAATTGCTTAAAGATTCTTTTCATGCACGCTTTAAGCCTGGTTGTTCGAGAAAAATCTATTTTCACACTGAACAGGTACAATTATCATCAGCTTATTATTGATCTATATATTCATGTGATTTGCAATTTTCATCATATATATATATATACACACACAACAAATTAGCAATTCGAGTGTGCCTTAAGAGAGATGATATTAATGTTATATGTAGAAGTTTAGTAATCTTAAAAAGTAAGCCATTCACATGAAGCAAGGATGAATTGAAGGTTAGTACTCCTAAATAGTCGTGCTCAATCCTAGCTATTAACTTGATTACAAACTCAAGTTACCAATAAGTACGACGTATTGCCATCACTAGCGACGAGACAAATGATGTGGCGAAATATGAAAGAATAGGAGATTGAAATCCATCAATTAGTTTTGATCTTGAATCCACGAGAAGAACTAGAATCTACCAGAAAAGTTGAGATAAACTCAAAGGGGTTTTTAAAATAAAATCAATGTTATCAAATACAACTGATCGAGTCTCATTATATAGGAGCAAAAAACCCTATGACTACTAACAACAAAATCTAAAAGCCCATGAATTAAAATAAAATAAAGTCTAAAACAAACTAATAAAAAAATAAAACTCAAAAATAATTAAAATAGTCTTTTAGAAGCCTAACGAACTTAGATGTCCGTAAATAATTTGTCATGATCAAACGGTTCTCCAATCTTTATTTTTCGTCAGAAAGTGAGTCTTCCTCGTTCTACATCAGCCTCTTCTACTTTAAAAGAACTCGACCTCGAGTTCATCTTGAATAAAGAAGAATTAATTGTAGAAGACAAACTCAATAATAAATCCAATAATTGAACATGTGGTTTAGAAGTCTGAGACTGTGTAAACTTTAAAGGCACAACTATGAATCCAACATCATAGATGAGTTTGTCAAATGCAACTTAGAAGTCTTCATGATTTCCAAAATTGTCTTCTTGAATGACCTTTGACTCCGGTTCTTGAAGATTCACTTGTGGCGAGACTTCTTCAATACTGACAACCGAGTCAACATGAGCAAATTCTTCTTTAATCTGCGAAGTGATTTCTTCAAAATTCTTTCAAACTAGCTCTGATACCAATTGATGTAGCGGAATATAAAGGGATAGATTGATTGGAATCCATCAATCTGTTTTGCTCTTGATCAGCAACTGTTTGCTCTCCTGTTCTTTTTTGGTGCAAATTAAACTGCACTTTTTTTTGCTTCTGAATCTAATCGATAGATCACTCACTAGGAATCCACCAAACACTGATACCAATTGATCCAGTAGAATATAAAGGGATAGGAGATTGGAATCCACCAATCAGTTTTGATCTCGAATTCACGAGAAGAACTTGAATCCACAAAAAAAGTTGAGATAAACTCAAAGAGTTTTTTTAATAAAATCAAGGTTATCAAATACAACTGATAGAGGCTCCTTATATAAGAGCAAAGAACCCTAGGGCTACTAACAACAAAATCTAAAAGCTCATAGATTAAAATAAAATAAAGTCCAAAACAAACTAATTAAAATAAAACAAAACAAACTAATTAAAAAATAAAACTCGAAAATAATTAAAAGAGTCTTCTGGAAGCCCAACGAACTTAGATGTCCGTAAATAATTTGTCACGATCAAACGGTTCTCCAATATTCATTTTTTGTCAGAAAGTGATTCCTCTTCGTTCTACATCACAAGAGCAATTAGTGACGGGAATGCAATTAGTGACAGCACCAAGTACGACGCATTGCCACCACTAACGATGGGACAAGAGCAATGCATGTGCAAAGCGCAGGGAGCCTGTTTTTACAAGACGCTTGTTTGTCCGCCGAAATGCCCTAAAAGAAAGCCTAAAAACATCAAGAAAAAAGGTTTTGTCAACTGCGGAAGCAAGTGTGAAGTCACTTTCAAGAGTAAGATCATATTTCTCCATAATTTACTGTGCATATATATACATATATATATATATATATATCAGCGTTTTTTCGGAGCGGAGGTTAGCATTTTTTTTAAATGTGGACTTTTGCAATTTTATCCCACTTTCGATCATGATTTCTCATCTTAACCGTTCACAATGTAGATATATGTGAGCATATCATCTCTACAAAATTTCAGCAAATTTGGAGATCATTAAGACATCCAAAATGAATCAAAACTATGAACGTAATAAAACTGTTCAACCAGAACCGTTAGTTTTTTTCCGTTCTAAATCACATATTTGAATACCTTAACGATCTTCAAATTAAATGAAATTTTATAAAGATAATCTACTCACATATATCTTCATTGTGAACGGTTAAGATGAAAAATCATGATCGAAAATTAGATAAAATTATAAAAATCCGCATTTTAAAAAAATACGGACTTCCGCACCTGATCCGCACTATATATATATATATATCTAATAGATTTACAGAACTTGGTTAGATATTTACGACTTCCTCTCTTGATCTTAAATTTTTGGCAGTTAGAAGAGGAAACTGTGATGGGTATGGATCTATCTGCTCTGACCCTTGATTTATCGGTGGTGATGGTGTTAATTTTTTTTTGCTTTATTTTTTTTAAAGAGGATCAAAGGATTTCATCCTTAATCTCATGATGACTCGAACTCATAACATCGTTAATAGGTAGTCGATGCGCTTACCACTGCTCTATAACCACTTCATCATAATGGATTAATCTTTATATATTAAAGGAAGCGGGGGAGATTACTGTTCACATGAACAGTCCCCCAACTGCCACTTTTTTTTTCTGTTCAGTTTTTTTCTTCAGACTGCCACTTTTTTCTATTCAGTTTTTTTTTCGGGTCAAGCCTTCAGTTTTTTCTTTTATATATATAGATTCAGTTTTGCTCCTCAATTTAATTTGTAAAATTTGTGATTAAATCTAATAGGTTTGAAATGCATATTAAAAAATATATGACCAAATCTTGAACACATTAGATTTAAGGTTTAAGGGTTAGAGATTTAGGGTTTAGAAATTTGGATTTAAGGTTTATACATATTAACAAATATATGACCAAATCTCAAATACATTGAATTTAAGGTTTAGGGGTTATGGATTTAGGGTTAGGAGTCCAGATTTAAGGTTTAGGGGTTGTGCTAGATGTCACTTTTTTTTCCTGTTCAGTTTTTTTTCCCAAGGCTGCCACTTTTTTTCTATTCAGTTTTTTTCTCAGGTCTAGCCTTCAATAATAACTACATTTACCAAAGTGACAACAAATTTGTTGTTATGTCAGTAAATGTAGGTATCACAAATATGTAGGTACCCAAGAAAATTCTGTCTTTTACGTCTAGTTCAATTGAATATTTTTTTATGGAAATGAAATTTCTTTCATTGATCAAGGATCATTACAATCAGAGAAAATAATTACCTCCACATGCCGAGGGATTACCAGAGAAAAACCTGGGTTCATATGAGAAAGTGGAGCAATCTGAGCTAAAGCATGAGCTACTAAATTAGCTTCTCCTTTGACAAAATAAACTCTAGCATTTTTTTAAAATAGTTTAGGTAAGAGGGAGAGGCTTCCCTACTTACTAGGGCCAGAGTAAACACTGTGACCTAGGTCCAGAGGCTTTCAGATTTGTGACTGGGGGGGAGTTTCACCCACGTTTGCGAGAGGTGGCACCCTCCTCGAGAGCCCGGAGGCATGTCTCAAGGAGACCACACCCTCTCCTAGCGGCCTAAGAACTTTTTACAGCCCAAGGATCCAGAGATATTTTACAGATTACCCACCAATGAGAGATTGTTGGTAGCGGGGATCGAACTTGTGTGGGTTTACACCTCAAGTCTGCCCATAGCCAACTGAACCAACTCTGATTGGTATAAACTCTAGCATTTAAGGCAAGATGAAGGCTCTCTTTCAAATCAGAGAGAAGAAAGCCCAGATTAGAGCTATCTAAAGAACCAGAGTGGAGAGCCTCCATCAAAGCTTGACAGTCTGTTTCCACGATTAATGGAAGGAGATGGTGCACCCGCGCCCAACCAACCCCTTCGAGCACAGCCAAGAGCTGGCTGTGTTGGGAAGAGCTAGTCGTCATGCCGAACTTGATTGTTCCGTCGATTTGTTCCGTCTCATATCATCACGTGCAAACCTTGAGTCTGGTTGCACGTGAGAGGACGTATTGGAAATATTACAGAGTAATAGATGTCACATCAGAAAAGTAACAAATAAACTATAATTCATAAGTGAGTAGATCATTCCTAATTGTACAGAGACTTTTTGTGATTAAAATCTAACACCTTAAAAGTGGTTAAGTTGGGACAATATCGATACATAGATGATCCACAGGCCACACTTGTCACTGTTTAATAATCCAGTATGGTAACAACATCCACCTGATTGCATTGTAGATGTACTAGAATTTGACTGTAACCATATTTAAGCTCATTTGAACAAATTCGTTAGCTTTGATAAAAATGGGTTGATTATTCTTGATGTTGACTGTGAGGATGTATCGAAGCTTCTCGATTATGTTAGGTTATGGTTGAACCATTTTCGGTTTTTGTCCACTATAATCACTTGTTTAGGTACGAAAGAGTGTGAGGACTTTATATCAACCACTAAAATCCCATGACTATAACATGTGGATTATATAATACTGTAAAACCTCGTTAAATTAATACTCGATTAATTAATAACCTCGCTAAAATAATAATTTTTGTCTGTCTGAGTCGGGTACAACGTGGTAAATTAATAATTAGCTAAATTTAAATAAGATAATACAAATACGAGAATTCACATAGACCCTAATGAATATATAAATTAATAATGCATTAATAAATATAATTTATTACACATTTATGTAGACTTGATCAATAATGAGTCAATTGTGACTTGTTTTTTTTTGAAATTGTGATTACCTTGAATCTCATCTCGAACTTTTTTTATCATTGTAAAAACTTGTGGTGTTTTCTCATGGTGCATCAAAAATTTGTTTAATGTCATCGTTGCTTTAAGAGCTTCCAATCGTGACGGGAGCTCCATAATTGAACTATCATCTTCAACTTCATCATCTTGATTAGTTTTCATGAAGCTCATCATCTTTACGCATTTCATCTGTTATCGTTGATTTTTAACTCTTTTAAGCTGAGAAGTCATTTTTGTGTTTCTAATGTGTTGCATTGTGTAACTATGATTTTTGTTTATTTAGTGTTCATCATGTGAATTTGTATAGTATATCGAACTTACATGGTACGTTGAATAATATAGTACATCGAATAAAGTAACTCATTCAATAATGTATATGTAATAAATTTGATAAATTTTTCTATAAATTAATAAGGCATTAATTAATCGATAAATTAATAATTAATTTATCGATTAATTAATACCTCATTAAATTAATAGATTTTGACAGCAATACCTTATTAATTTAAAGAGGTTTTAGTGTATATGGCTACTCAAGCTTTGGTTGATGTCACTATTTGCTAGTCAAGCTATGGTTATTATGCATCCTTATGTTGGTGATAGTGAATTGAGATAAGAAGCTGTGCACCTTTTTTTCGCTTCTTCTTTACAGCTATATGTACATAGTGCATATCCGGAAAAGTATTCAGACAACACATATTTAGTTAGGATCGCGCTTTTGTTTCCTACATTTCATATTTTGAGTAGAGGATTAACCACAATGGTGATTACTGTACTTAAATCTGTTGTAATATAATTTGGCAATAATATGCTGCGCTATTGGAGAACCTACTATGAAATTTATGGATTTTGTTTTGGTAACTTTTAAATCATCTCACTTATTAATCTAATTAGATTTCATTTCATGTGACATCCCATGCGTTCTTGCACACGAAATCTATGGCAAGATATATAGTTGTACATAGTATTTGACATCGGGAGTCCAACTATAATTTGGTGTGCATTACAAAATAAGCATGTCCAGTTCTTGACCTTAATAAAAACAATTTTAATGAACTGGCCGGCATGGTGGAGAACTTAGGCGGTTGAGTATCCGGACACTTTCAAGTGATTTCATATCTACGTTTGACCTCTCGAATAGGGCACTATCAAATAAGAAAGACTAAAATTTGGAATCAAAGGAAACGAAAATTTGGAAGCCTTTAGCAAATCTCTTTAAATAAGGGAGAACATGTACGATTGCATGGTAAGGAAGAGGAGTTCAAAACACCTCTAACAACCGGCGAAAGATCACTTATTCAAGCTAAAACTACGAACTGGAAAAACAAAAAAGAAATCATTGGCCAAAGATAAAACAAAACTAGAAATCAAATAACATATCATCCAAACCAAAGATTTCAACCTAAATTGACTTGAAGCCTTAGACGCATTGGTGTAACTTCCATCAAGAGAGCAAGCTAGTTTCAAGTTAATGTATGATAGGGATCTTTCCTGCACTCACTAGGAGAACTACTCTCTTTCAGCCTCGGAGTATTACCCACACTATGTAAAACATATGATTAGCCGTAAATGTTTTGGTGTAAATACTACATTGTTATCTTTCAATGCCATCTTTCAAATGTGAATGCTATTGTGAGTATTGTCAACTGGTAACAGATGAAACAAGGAATCATGTTATGGTCGTCTGTGGCTTTGGAAAAACTTTAATTAACCTGTCATTCAAGTTGCAATCCTCTGTTTATTCTATCACTTTGATGAGGCCGTAAGCCATGCAAATGTGAATAGTGCTGTATAGGCAACGTTCACCATTCAACTTGAAGCAATCGAGGAGTTGAAGGTTACCCCAATTCTAAAAAAGTCATGTTAGGTCGTCTACCACATTACTAAAATACTGATTATGAAGCTACAACCTCATTAAGTTTGGATCCAAAGCTAATACCGATGATTTAGGGATCTTAAAAGATTAATTGTTCATGAAGTTTTGTATGGGGGTACAACTCAAATATAGTCAACAAGCATTTGGTAAAAAAATATGACTTGTAGAATAATAGCTGCAGAGCTGGTCCTAAGCTGCGTTATTACATAAAGAAGCAATAAGCACAAGGATTAAGCCGAATCCCAAGGCTTGAGTTCCCTTATATATCTCTTTTTGAACCATTCATTTTCATATATCCTTCTAGCTCATAATTCAATTAAATCTACAGAAGGAGAAGAACAAAATATAGAGAAGTGCTAGCCAGAAATGGCTACAATAAGAATTTCACATACATTGGTGGCCATCCTTGTAGTGCTCGTTTCCATGGAAGCAATGTGTCTTGTTCTGGGCCAAGGCAATGGAAATGAATCTGATGACACTGCAGTTTCCCACTACAATGTATTGACACCGTTGGCATCCGGACAGGAGAGAGGCTTCTGCAAAGCAAAGGGTGCCTGCTATTACAAGACCCTTGTGTGTCCATCAGAATGCCCTCAGAGAAAGCCAAAGAAGAACAAGAAACACAAGGGTTGTTTCATCAACTGCGGCAGCAAATGTGAAGTGACTTGCAAGTGTAAGAGCCTCCTTATCCAGTTTTGCTTTAACCCTTATTTTTCCCTTCTACAGTTAAGCGGTTCTCATATATGTAACATATCAATATTCAAGATCTAGAGTATGCAACATGTATAACATGTTAAATGCATGACAGAAAGTTTAATCTTTCACTAATAATTATATTTTGGTTTTGACAGATAGGCGAGCCAACTGTAATGGGTATGGTTCTCTCTGCTATGATCCAAGGTTTGTAGGTGGTGATGGTGTAATGTTCTACTTCCATGGAGCCAAGGGAGGAAACTTTGCCATTGTTTCAGATACCAACCTCCAAATCAATGCACACTTCATCGGAACTCGACCAACAGGAAGGACTCGCGATTATACATGGGTTCAAGCTTTCTCAATCATGTTCGATACTCACACCCTTGTAATTGCAGCAAAGAAGATCACAAAGTGGGATGACAAAGTTGACGCACTAATGGTAAAGTGGGATGGTGAGTCAGTCACCATCCCTACTGATGGAGAAGCCGAATGGAGGATCATGGTTGAAGGAAGAGAAGTAGTAGTTGAGAGAACCGATGATACAAACTACGTAAGAGTTACAGTTTCAGGGCTGGTAGAGATGGACATAAGGGTCAGGCCTATTGGAGCAGAAGAAAACAAGGTTCACAACTACCAAATACCATCCGATGATTCTTTTGCTCACTTAGAGACACAATTCAGGTTTTCCAACTTATCAGATCTTGTGGAAGGAGTTTTGGGAAAGACTTACAGGCCAGGCTATGTTAGTCCAGTTAAGGTTGGAGTTCTGATGCCAATGATGGGCGGCGAGGACAAGTACGAAACTCCATCACTCTTTTCACCCCTGTGCAAGGTTTGCAGGTTCCAAAGGCAATCTGGACTTGCTGAATACTGATAAATTTGATACTGTTTCTGGTTTTGAACTATCATATGCTCATTTTATTTGTGTATCTAGGTTTTACGTAACTAGTTTGGCACTGCAGACAAATTAATGAATAACAAATAAAGGCTGCAATATAAGCTTGTCCAGGACAGATTCTATTTTACGTATTGATCTGTATATTGATCAATCTATGCTTTGAATGTATCGTGTTTAATCAATAATTTGATGTGTAGCTGCATAGTATTGCTTGTTACTTTGTGTCTACACTTTTTGACCAAAACTTGTGTACCCTTTGCTAGTAGTTTAGTAATCTTAAGTTCTGACTGACGACCTTTTTGGAGCCACATTATCAATTTTCCTGTAGCTCTAAACAGGCACAACTCTAGTGAGATTGGTTAAAGACATATGGAAAAAATATTGAGAATATTATTGATATTAATTTCATTCACGAGAATAAGCTTATTCAATGAGAGCTAGACATACTTGGGGATAATGTCTTCCTTTATCTCCCAGTGTCTATTTACAAGAAGCTTCTACTGCTAAACTCTTTGCTAGTCCTTTACATGGATCACCAAATGTATTAGTTGAGACTTCGATGCTACAACTCTTTGATCCGACGCATGCCTATAACAATTCCACTCGTCAATAAACCAACAAAATTAATCATAGAGAAGAAAAAGTCCTAGATTGCAGTGACTTTTATCAACATAGCAAGCAACATCTCTCACCTTCTGTACAATGGATAGAGCCTTACTGCTCCTGCATGAGCCATGGCTAAAGCTCCCGCAGGTCCCACTAGGCCTTCCGTAACTTGCAAACTTGATTGAAGAAATGACTTGATTAGGGAATGGGCACTCAAGTGATAGCCTAGGCCGTGATTTGCTTCCTGCTTTTGAATCTGAGCTCCACATATCTACAGGAGATGGGTGAGACTCTGATACATGAGAGCACAAACTCTCTACCTGTCTTGTGGCAAAAGATAACTGTGTCGGATCACCCCCGACTTCCTCAAAAAATACAAGAGTATTGCCACTGGATTTCATCCATGAACGAGGAACATGGTACCTGTTGGAATAATGATATCAGAATCGAAGTTTCAATTCGAGTTATTTCCTTACATTATCCAGCACGTACATTTTCTGAGATGGCATGCCACAGTTCTTTCGGCATTTGTCTGAACTATAAGCTCCTCTGTAATTGCAATCAGTGCAACCACTTTTTGGAGCAATATTAGTGGGCCAGTAACGTCCAATGCTTTGTCCATTCACCCATGCCTCACCCTTCCCCATTCCTGTGAAGTCTATTGCAACAGGGTTACTGCCACCAGGGGCATCAAATTGGGTCTGAAAAAAATTACTTCCACTGGTTAGTACATGAAAGAATTTAATCATATCACTCCTAGTAATCATTTACATAAATTGTGATTAGCCTAGGGTAAGGAAACCCAGTTCACCAAAATATACAACATATGCTATAGAAAGCATGTGCAAATGCTTTGCAGTAGGGATTAGATGCACTCATGCCCCAGCATTTCACCACAACGTCACATTTATTCCAGTACTTTTTTCTAACCTTTTGTCTTAAGGTCAAGTTGATCAAATTGATACATCCCTTAAAACAGTGGACAGAAAATGCACAGCTAAAGACATATCACTGGTGCTTTGAACTTTATAGACCGAAGTAAAAATAGAATATTATAATAAATTACCTTGTACCACGTCAAGGGCTGATTCTTGGGCAAGGTAGGTTGTGAAATCCATTGAGAACTCCCACTCGGAAGATCTTCGTCTTCACCTTTAAGTCCAATCTGCAGCCACAATAATGAAGACAGATTGTTAGTTTTATCCACATGAAGGTACCTATTGTTTATTCATAATGAGAAATTGGATTTCTTTTTGCAATCAACACCCATCTTCTCTTGGATTTATAGAATGACCAAATCCACTGACCTGATATGTCCATTTCTGAGAAGAAAGATCAATAGTGGTGCCATTTGCTGAGCCTTTCAGTTGTACAGGACCAGTGATCCCAGCACCCACTAAGTCAAAGAAAGCTCCATAATTCTGATTGGAAAATTAGTGGTTTTTAAAATATAAGATGAGAACTACCATACAGCATAACGTATGAGAGTTCCTTTTAACAACAACAAAAAAAGAATATCAATTTATGCAAACCTGAAGCCCAACGGTCAGACTCAGGAGATCAAGTGTGTTCTTCCCAGATGCAAATTCAACAGGGATCTCCACAGAAATCTTGGCATTGCCACTGTTGCCTGTTCCACTCCCTGAAAATGATTAAATTTGAAGATAAGTCGATAGAACATTCAAAATAATACAAAGTGACTGCAGTAGTAGCTAGTCAAGAAGTCTCTAACTCTGAATTCATGATTGCAAGTATCTAACCATTTGACCAGTAATTTACAGATGAAGACCTCAGTTTATTTGGTGGATCTATTAGAGGCACAATTTTGAAGATCTGTTGCACTGTAGTTACAAGATTTAATAAACTTTTCCAAGTTTACGACAAAGAGTTTGCTTATAAGAATTAAAAGTTTTAAACTAATTTAAAAGAAGGTAATTGTCAAACCTCAACACTGTTCTATAATTCCTATCTTAGGAACGATTTCTCAAGATAATATAGATGTATTGGCAAAAGTAACCAAAGCAGCCAACAGAATGACACTAAGGATCTCAAGCAAATGCTAAAAATGTATAAAGTTGAAATTTGACACTTCGAAAGAGTGGATGTACAACCAAATAACATGCAAGTCAAGGTACTTGATTTATAGATCACCTGCAAGCTTTCCATTGACAAAAGCATGAAGAGCATGACCAAGCGATTGCACATGAAGATCACCTTTATATCCACCATTCACATCAATGCTGCCAAAATTATGTACAAAGGAAATTTAAATGTTGAAAGAAATCAAGACAACTAGCTAGGGAAATAAATACATCTTGAGAAAGCAATTGCACAAAAATAAGCTTCCATACCTGGTAGAGTACCATAAATAGTCACTTTTATCAGCTGTAGTGTTTATCTGCTCCAATAATCCCACTCTGGTAAATGCATCACTCTTTGAGATACCCACTGGTTCATTTATCCAACTCCAGACTGAGCTGACAGCTTCAGTGGGCTCAGCATCAGCTGAAATTGATTGACGTGTGAAGCTTGGAATCATAGCGGCAGTGTTAATCTGTCACGAAAATAATATTTAGTTTGTTCTGGAACGAGCATACAATTTTCTGAACACTCTGAAGGAATCATGCACATATAAGCTAAGGAGGCAAACCTTTGCAGTGTTAAGCACTACATTTTTGCAGTCAGGTAAGATGCTCACAGACCATGCAGGCAATTGATATGAATTGCCATTGAAAGTCACAGTGGCATCAGATTTGGTGTCGACATTGGCAAGAAAAGCAGAACATACTGATCCTGTTTTGTAAACAGCTGCCTGCATATACAAATAAATAAAAAGTACATTGATAAGCTAAGCATAAAGGTAAAGGCTAGAAGATGTCAGATCAGTAGAACACTGACCAAATTTATTTTATTTTATTTTGGACGAAACTATGATCAAATTTTGGAGCTCACAAAAATGAATCTTGGAAGCAACAACTGTACAACTTTTTACTTGGGAAGTTTTCATTTCAGGTTCCCCAGATAGCAGTTCTCAGATATTCTAAAAGTTTTAACTTGTGTAAGTTGTAAGGTCTATTGCTTCGTTTGGCTAGAAACAGTAAATTGGCCGCGTGAAATCCAAACTAAATATGGCCTATATGGTACCATTCACCTAGGCTGGGATCTTGAAAACCAGAATTTCCGCTATATATTCTTATAATAGCAACAAATCAGTCTCTAACAAGTGTGAAGGATTCTACCTCAATGTTAGGACCAAGAGAAGAAATTGTTGGGTCAGTGGCCACCATTGCAGCTTCACAAAGTTTTATAGCCTTATGCACATCTTTTAGATGACCCCATTTCGGCTGCCTAAGAAGTCCTGAAACATAAATGAATTTTTAAGCTGATACTCCATGGAATATGTAATGCTGAAAGCAACTTATATAAATTTTCTGAAGTGAAGCAGCATATATTTTGAGTTACTGGTTTAATAAATTTATCTTGTCATAATAAAAACAACATTACAAAGCACCAGGTTGACTGCAAATAACAGTTCATTTACACACCACTAATGACGACGAGTTATATATAGATAGCTAGCAAAATGGCCAATACCATCACCGGCAGTAAAGCATTAATACAGAGATACTACATACCATACTCATCAAGTGGAGCATCATAGTCATAACTCGTAGCAATAAAAGGTCCTCCACTAGACCGCCCAAAGTTGGTTCCACCATGGTACTGTTAAAGATCAACAAAGAACAGATCATTTCATGTTTTCTTCCTGGTTTAAGACGCTATACTGAATTTTGTCCTAAAGCATCGAAACATTCCTATATCAAATGAGAATAAGCTCCATATACAATTGCAGTACCATATAATAATTTTGGAAAGTTCCACCTCGCTGGTAGAAGCGTGCTACAGCAAATGCAAGGTCTTCCACCGGTCTTTGAGGTACAGCACCACCAAAGGAAAGAAACCTATTGGTCACAAACAATTTGAAGCGTTACTTCAAGTTTAAACAAGACTACTTTTGAAGTATCAACAATCAAACATCATTGTCCAGGCCCCTTACCATCCACTCCAATTCTCAGTCCATATTTTGGGTGTACTGTTAGAATTAGGGGTGAATTGATCACAGTAAAATCCATTGCAAGTATTGATCTGGAAAGAAAACATGATGAGAAAGAACGCTATTTTACACAAGGCAATGCAATACAAATGAAAAGTGAACAAGTCTTACCACTGAAGAAGGAGCATCTGCTTGCTGACACATGACCCAAGGCACCCCTGTATCCAAAGACACAGCCATGGTTGCTGCCCAGTTAATGTACGTTTTGGCAGCAGGCCCATATGCACTATCAATGTTTCCATACTCGTTTTCGATCTGAGATAATTGACAGCCAACAATCAATCTCCTCTAGAAACCTATGAAGTACCAAATTTTCAAAGACCAATATTGGGTAAGATAACAAAATCCAACCTGGGATAGAATGATAGGTCCTCCCTGAGATGCATACAGCTTCTCATTCTTCATCATTTCAACGATTTTGGCCGTGAACCGCTGCATTTCTGCCTGAAAACCACAGATATTTCAATCAAACTAATGAACTAGAGAAAATAGCAAAAACAAACAAGAGTGAGCAAATTATAAACCTTGTAGGGCTCATTATCAGTCCGCAACTTAATTCCGGGTATGAAATGCAGCCAGACAGGAAAGCCACTATTCAAAAATGGAACACAAACACAATTGCATGATAACTCTTCCCAAAATGAGGGAAAAGAGATAGGAAAGACCAGTCATAGCAATTGAGCAAGAACTGGAAAGTTTAATAATAATAAAAAATTCATACCCGTAATTCCATTCTGCGCACACATAAGGCCCAATTCGAAGATGCACATAGAGCCCTGCTTCTGCCACTGCCTTCACAAATCGAACCAAATCGTTCCTTCCCTCAAAATTGTACTGCAAAATTCTCATACAAGTGAGTCACTATCATCAAGAATCCAAAAGGGATCAGAATTTAGAAAAATTAAAAGACATTTTTTGGGTTGCTAAACAAACCCAAGTATAAATACTAAAACCAAAGACAAAGATTCTAGCTTTCTGTTTACTTCACCGACAATCGTACAGTAAGCAAAACCCCAAAAGGTAAAGAAACACATGAACAACCCGTAAAGCTTCAATCTTGATTGATTCCCACATTCATGAAACACAAGAGAAAAACACAGACCTGGCCTCGAACTGGCTCATGTAAGTTCCAAAACACATAGGTCTCGATCACATCCAACCCTCCATCCTTGGATTTCTGAATAAGGTCAGGCCACATCTGCACCAAAAAACAACACTAAACTTCAACATGCATTGATTCAAAACCAAACCAAAAACAGAGCAAAACAGAGAAAAATGAAACCTCTGGAGTGCTACGAGGGTAGTGAATGGAACCAGAGACTAACACTCTGCGCTTTCCATCGATCACAAGCGCCCTGTGGTCGTAACTAACCGTCGTGCAATACGACGCCGTCGCCAAGATTCCGACCACCACAAGCACCAGTAGCTTAAACTCAACTCCTCTCATTGCCACAGCCTGTAATGAGATTTGAAACCCAGTTTGTGGTTCAGATACTATTTAAACACAGCAGATAGAGTTGTTGGTTTTCCGGAAACAGTTTGGTTTCTTGGAGTGGTGGTTAATTAATGGAGAGAGTTATTAAGAGACGGTTTCTTGCAGCATTTGGTTTGCTTTCTGATGCCTTTTGCTGTGTTGTGTGTTAAAAACAAACACAAAACAAGCACTACTGTGTTGATTTGCTTGGCCGCAAACGAAGAGGGTGACTATCAGTAGTGCTCACCTAATTCGTGAAGGGAGTAATGAGCGACTGAATTATAAAGAGGAGGAGGATTGGTTTGTTTGCCTGCCATGTCATTAGTGTACTCTCTGAAACTCGCAGTAATTGTTTGACAGCAAATTCTCGTTTCATGCCATTTTTTTCTTTTCTGGCTAGCCACATATATTTTCCATTTTTGTTCTTTCTGGGTCAGAATTATATGGTAACTCACACTATACAGCAAATGCAACGAACATGACCTTAGAATAACATGACCTTGGATATATTCTATCTGAATTTGAAAACTTTATCACTATGTGAAATTCTGAATTTTGAAAACTTTATCACTATGTGAAATTCTGAATTTGAAAAACTTTATCCCTACAACTATTAAGGTAGTTAATAGTAAAATTTAAAATTCTTTATTAAAAATATAGGAATCAAGAGCACAACTAGCGCAATTAATTTTTGAATTCTTGATTGAGGCTTGTGGTTCTTTGTTAAACTAGCTTATTGATCAAATTGACACATACAATCTGACGATGATTGGTTATAAATCTTTTATTGATCTAATTGATATATAATCATAAATTTTTTAGTCAATTACTGACTAGATGAACAGTACTATGACTTGTAAACCATTACAGTGTTTCATCAATCTTTCTTGATTGTTCAAATTCAGCTGTAGACCTTTTGTTCTAAAAAGATGGTCTTTTGGTCATAAATCATAATCATAAATCATTTTATCAATTACTGACAAGATGAACACTAATATAACTTGTAAACCATTACGGGTGTTTCATCAATCTTCTTTGATTGTGCAGATTCAGCTGAAAGACCTTTTGTTCGGAAAAGATGGCCAAGTTGGTGATAGACATTGTGATTAGGTGATGTGTAGGATATAGGTTGAGCGTAGTTGGTTCATAATTACATGGGTTTGTATATTCGGTAAGCTAAACTACAGTAGACCACTTTAACACACAAGAATAGAGAATGCTTCATCTTGTCCAATTTGTATATTCGGTAAGCTAAACTACAGTAGACCACTTTAACACACAAGAATAGAGAATGCTTCATCTTGTCCAATTTCTATATATAAAACAAAGCCTATTTTTACTGTTTTGATGAACAGTAAAATGACGATTTTGTTCCTTTTTTTTTGTATTTTTACAATTCAACCCATCAGTTATTAAATTGACAGTTTTACCTTTAGTTTCAATATAATTACAGTTTTGCCACTATTTTTGTTTTTCATAAATTATTTTTAAAAAAAAATTGAATTGAATGAAAAAAAATATTTTTAATAACAATAATATTAATGATAATGATAATATTCATAATACTAATAATATTATAAAAGAAATTGATTCACTCTAAACCTAAATAATTGTATTGATCAATATATATTAATTGTTCATTGTTTAAATCGTTTCTATAACTTTTTTAAAATAGTAGTTTTAGTTGCGCATATGAGTGTTGGTATGTTGATTTATCTAGGTTATGTTTTGAATTAAAGTTGGGTTTTGGGTTTCGAGTTTAGAACATCAATTAATTTTCCTATTGATTCAGTTTATCAGTTTCAGTTTATGATATGTATTGATGAGAGTTTCTTACTTGCAATTCTAGACATCTTGGTTGTTAATTTAAATTCAGTGTTAACTTCATCTCAATCAATTATGTTATTTTTATTAGAGTTTCAGAGAATTGTTGCACAATATTGATCGAACCATCGAAATTTCACAATAATTAATTGAATCTACAGAAACGCACTTCAGAACGTACTACAATGTACCAACAGTACATTCTTATTACTATTAATTAAGTATTATCATACTAAAGTGAAAATATATCAACTACGATTTATTTCAAAAAAAATCAAATCAAACGCGTCTGAGAGTCACGAATATCAATTCTAGTATATATGAAGTTAAGCTACTTATTCCACTTATTTCAAAAAAAAAATATCAACTGCGATTTATTTAAAAAAAAAATCAAATCAAACGCGTCTGAGAGTTACGAATATCAATTCTAGTATATATGAAGTCAATTCTAGTATATGGGTAAAGACTAAAGTGGATACAAGAGAAATGAGCTACATATTACAAAAGGGATTTGCAAGAATATAAAACGTCAATTATATAATGTAGTCGCAGTGATCGGTTATGTCTTTGTGTGTGAAAATGGTGATCAAGACCCGAGAATAAGGAGAAAACGAGGGAGCAGAATCACACTCGCATATGAAGATCTATCTGTAGATGACTGGTGGAGCTAGGTAGCTAGCCGACTGTGTATATTATATATAGCAGGCACTACTAGAGCACAAGTGCGCGCGTGCAGATCGAGATCGATGGTGGAAAGTTAGAAACTACAGTAGATTCTGCTGGTGAAAAAGAATTCCACCGGCCCACTTTCTTGACCTTTGTTGTTTTCAGTCGTTCGTTCGTTCGTTGTGGTCAATGTCATATCCATGCATGGCTGGACTTCGACAGCAACAAACCCAGAAAAAACAGACACCGGAATAATCACTCATTATCTTTTCTGAAAGAGACGCCCCTTTTTGCTATATGACTAGTCCGTGAGAATTCATCCAGTAGATCATTACTATACGAATTATATATAATCTTTTACGTATTGAGTGGTGTGATAATTGCAGAATAGGATATCAATAATCATTGAAATCGTCACGATCATATGGGATTATATTGATTATTTCTGGACCCAAATTAAATTTCGGGGGAAAACTAAGCCAATATACTTGCCAAATATATGACAAGAAATATTTGTCCAATATGATTGTATGTAGTATAATGTCTAATTCATATTTGCGTGTCCTGGACAAATGCGTTTCTGTCATCTTCTCGTTTATTTCTTGTGGTTTGGATTAGGTTTCAAGCTTTTGATTTGCAGTGTAGTATAAGGACCGGTACTCCACAAGGTTAGCATGACTACTCGTGTGGACTGTGGAAAATGGCTGATTTAATTTGCCGTGGAAAATTGAAGTGTTGAAACACCGAATTGATAAATTATGTTTGAAACAGTATTATGGATGCTCCTAGTGGAAAATTATGTTTTGGGCGGTGCAGGCGTGTAGGGTTTAGTTAGGAACATCAAAATGGTCCAACCCAAAACACAAGCACACTTGTTGCAATGTTGCATTGTATTTAAGGCATACTTTTACCAAAATTTAGTAAGTCGATTCCGGGTATAAACAATCTACGTTAACAATCTTCCAACGACACTTGTTGCAATGTTGCATTGTCGAATGGCTAACCATCTGTAACTATAGACATTAATCAAATTAGTTCTCACAAAGCTAAGTTCAGGGGCAATCGCCAAAAGTCGACCATGCCAAAATCAATTGCTACGTACCACTTAGCAGAATAGTAGTATCTAAGGGTTCCAACCACTTAGAATCAATATCTGAATTGACAACATCTGTCTTCAATTTGACAGATAATATCTCGTAACTAAATCAATTTGGCTACATTGGGCGGCACTATGATGATCCAATCGTCCATAAGAATACATATGCATTCGAGTAGTGCATTATGATAAGTTGTGCAACGTTATTGTAGATAAAGGATTTCGATTCGAGTGGTTGTTAGGTATTAATTATATCTTTCACAAATTTGGTGAATGAATCGTGTTATAACGACATAAGTGATGTTTTAGTGACACATTACGGGCACTTTTGAATTTTGTTGTGGTCACAGGCTCATGGGTCCTAATATGGCATAGATGTGACCCATCTACATAGTAGAACACTAGAACTTAAATGAAAGAAATTCTCGGCTCCAACCATGTCACACTCAATAACCGGTGTCGGTTTTCAAACACTTAACACTGAATTCGAAACGTGAGAGAGAAAATCAAAAGAAAATGAATCAAACTCAAATACTTTTTTAAAAATTGTCAAAAATAAACATTTATAATAATAAAATCAATTACAAAACAAAAAAGTCTTGACGTCTAGCTCTCTAAAAACTTATGTAACCTCTTATACCTTCGTACACGTCAGTTAAGCATCATAGTTACACTTCTCGAAATATGTGTCATCCTGAACAAGAATCTATAAGGGTGAGCTTATACTCAGTAAGACCAAATCTCTTTAAGTTATTTTTAACTATGTCAAACAATCATGGTATTAAGTATCAAATAATAATTTACATAAATAACAATAATTTGATGCATATATGATAATAAACTCTCTCCACTCAATTATTGGCTATCTAATTTGTCCATACATCAAAGACATATGAGTCTACACGCTCCATATCGTATAGATGTCTAGAAGATCTAACATTAATCCTCTTTTTGAAAGAAAGGGCTATTAATTCATTAACAATATAATTGTCACATCCTGATTCTTGAATTATTTTACAGTTGGTTACTATTACATTTTACTAATTTAAGTAGTCGTTTCACTGTATAAGGACCATAAAGTTGATTTTTTTTTCTAGGAACATTATCTTGGAAACCTCCCTTTAGGTACATCGTAGAGGTTGTTAATACGAGTTCGTGGATACGTATCATGCTTAAATCGGAGTTCGTATGAAAACGTTATGATGTAAAAACGAATGTTACAATTTCTGAAAAATAGAGTATAAAATGGGAAACTTACCAAATAGGTAAGTAGTAAAAATCAGAAAATTCCCCCTCTTTCTCTCTCCTCCCACCTGCGTCTCTCTCCTCCCCTCGACTTGCAGGTTTTCAAGCAGTTGTGCGCCTCCTTCTGGCCGAGTTGGTTGACAATCTTAGTATCAATAGGGAGCTAAGACCTACCGATCTTGGGTGGTGGCAACATCTCTTTTGTCACTGTTTGGGAGAAATTGAGTCACCAAGACCCCACTGTGCGCGATGAAGTTTTGCTGGATTTCTCATTCCTCAGACCACCAATTGGCGAGCTCCTTATATGTTTTGAAATTAGTGTAACATCCTCTAAAAGGTAATAACTTAATTCGATCTGTGTGAGGAGAATTGTCGAATTGAAATTTTAGGGTTTTGAAAATTGAGATTTTTTTATATATTTTGATTCGATTGACCAGTTTATGCTTGGAATTGTTCTTTCATCTCTTCATGAAAGTTTTTCAGAATGATGAGAGGAAGATTCTGTCAAATTTTGGTAAGGATTGGAGTTGGCCAGAATTTGGTCGCCGGCCGGCTACCGCCAACAGCCTGTTGTTGGCTGTTGGCGGCGCTGCCATTTTTAGGGTAGTTTTTCATGCAATAAATTGTATAAAATGAGAGTTCAATGATGTGAAGTTTATGATTTTGGAGGTGTTTTGGTTAAGTTTGGGAATTTCTGAAGTTTAGTGTTATTGGTAAGCAATTAAGGAAGATTCGAGCATTGGATTTACTTGGCTATGGCTCTAAACTGCTAGAAATGTCGAGGTGATGTTGTAGTTGAAGTGTGGTGTGTATCCAATAGGCTTAACCCTAGTTTGGGAAGTGGGTTAAGTGGAAAGGTTTCATTTTTCATGTAAAAGCATTTATTTTTTTATCCCAAAATTGAAGTGTGGTTCTAAGCATGGTTATTATATCAGGATATGAGGAGACATCGCTTAAGTGGCGAATCTAATTACGTCATGCTTAGGCCTAAACTTGTGAGTGGACACTTTGTTTTTTTAATAAATATGCATGCAAAATTTTCTAAGTTGTTATTTTATTTTTCGAGCTTATGTTATAATTTCAGCATGTGAAATAGTTTTGAAATATATTTGAATTTGTTGCATCAATTAAGCTTTGGTCATGATTTATGCTGGAGATACTATGTGTTATTAGGTATTTGCGTTAGCTGTTCATTTCTTATTTATGAACCGGGTTGTGTCATAAATGTCTACATCTTCAAGACTATGTCTCCGTATGCCAACCTCTTAGGGTACCTTTATATTTTCAAGTTAGAAAAAAGTAAGTTATTTGAGCATTTCCTTGTATGCTTTTGCATGATTATTTAAGATATCGAGTTGAGTTGTGAGTTGGGAACTCAAGTTGAGAACTCTTTTATTCAATGTTTGATTGGGCTATAATTAAGATTCTAGGTTGGACATCTTGTGCGAATTTAAAGAGGGTGAAACATTCAACCATGCCTTGGAGTTTGATAATAGAGTGGACAAGTGTGAAGTTGTAGAAGTAAAATGTGAGATTTGGTATAGATTTATGTGACTTTTGGGAGTGAAGAGTTGGAAGAGAAAGTTTGAAGTAATTGAGTTTAGTTAATGAAAAGTTCGTCGTTAGTGTGGATTAAAGTGAAGATGCTTAAAGTGTTTTGAGTAATGACTCAAATATTATTTTTCTTGAGTGTTGGTTTTATAAAGTTAATATGACAAATTTATTAGACATGTATCAATCAAAGAAGTGGAGAAATTGGACTGTGTCATTTAGATGTTTCGGATTCCAAGCAATATTTGAGTCGTTGAGTGACACATTTTAGTATTTTATTAGTGAGGTCATTATGAAGTTTCTAGGATGGGTTGTGCAGTGGCTAACTGCGACACATCAAAGTGAGGATTAGTTCACTCACCTTACTGCTCGTCTGACAATATGGATTAGAGTTTTGTTGTGGTTTTGTAGTTAGGGAGCATTGATAAATTAAGTAGTGATCCTGAGTGAACCGGAGTTTGATTATTCGACATATCTTATAGCTGTAAATTCTTTGTGGTGGTCTAGAAGAAGAGCTTTACTGGTTGACTCAAGAAGTTTTTGGTGTGAAAGTATATTAAGAGTTTTAATATTGAGAGTGGTAAATTTACTGCTAAGTAGAGCTGCGATCTTTCTAAAGATCGTATTGTGGTGGGATCCCATATTGATCCAAAAATGACATGGTAGGTCATCGTTGTTTGCGGATATGGTCATTAATTATGGTTACAGTAGTTGGCTGAAATCATTATGATGATGTATGGATCTGGTTACGATTTCAAATTGGGATATTAATGAATGATAGAGATATACATAATTTTTGAGCTTGAAGTTAGACGTTGGTTTCCTCTCCAGCTAGAGCTGAGAATGGATGCATAATTTGACTTCTACCCAAGTATCAGACTTAGAAGTTAGCGAAACTTAGTTTGTGGTGATAGTTCTTAAACGAAAACTATTTTGTTTTGTGAGATGTGTTGGTGTTCATCGCACGCACAGTGCGGTAATAGTGAGTATCAAATGTTGCTTTCAGATATCATCGCTTCTACTGATCTGTGTAGTTATCCAATGCGTGATTTTTATTGTTTAAGATTTTCTTTTTAGAATTGTAAAGCAACGTAAATTCAATTTTTTTTAGAAAACTATCAGTAATTTCATTTAACAGTGAAAACAATAATATTACAACCATAAGAGATATCAGTGGTTTCAAATTCACCATTCGCTTCCCTAGTCGAAATACCAGTGATTATAGTGGATAAGAACCGAAAATGGTTCATTTATAACATGATGAGCTCAACCTTAAATCAGGTCGGCTTGATTAATTTAACTTTAATTTTTTTTTTAAAAAATTAAATAATAATATGAATTTGATAATTTAACTATAAAGGATTTCTTTCAAAATGACTAATAAAATTGATGTAATTGTTGCTGGTAATAAATTTTTCTTAATTTTCAGATTTTCTTTCAATTAAATAGCTAGGAAGATAATAAAAAAATTATAAAGACATTATATTTTTTTATATATTTATAAGACGAGCTATTCACGAGCTAAACAAGCTGAATACCTCTTGTTCAAAATCGACCCATTTTTTTAGTCGGGCATAATATTGATCTCAAACTCAGCTCATTTATCCTACGATGATGAGCCGAACGAGCTAAAAAATTTAGACGAACACAAGTCGAGCACGAGCAGCTCGAGCTGACTTACAACCCTAATAACCTAAACCTAATCTAGAAACCTCAATACACTCTTACAATCAATCTCACGAGGAACCAACTCTGTCAAACACTATTTGTCAAAATTGCTATCATATATGCACATGTAACCTCCTTATTATATTGATAACAAGAGATAACCGACGTTATTATAGTTCTTGGATTCGACACCATAACGATGACACACCCAACGACATGACCAAATGACACCAACCTACCAAACCCGAACAACCTAAAGGAAATTAGCTTATAGTTAACCACAATTAAGACCTAGTTTGGTACAATTCATTTTTTTTCAAAAAAAAATCTGTTTTTATCTTAACTTTTAGATTTTATTGTGTTTGGTAAATTAAAGAAAAAATAATTTATTATTTTTATAACTGCAGAGGTCAGTTGATACAGATTTTAGAAGCAGACTTGATGTTATTGTCGATAAAAACATTGAAAAATAATATTTTATGTCTTGACAACAGTTTTAAATATAATATTAAACATAAAACTATTTTAATTAACAATTGATTATATTCTCTTTAAGAGCAGAAGCAATTTTTACAAAAAAGACACTATTATCCCAAACTAGCTTTAATTGTCTGCAATATTTCTTGGGTTGTTGTAAATATGTAACTATGAAACTTGTTGTGAGAGGTTCTAATGCGAATCTTCTTGTTGAGAACTTATTCGTTTCATCCTTTTTTTCGATTGCATATTCACATCTCGACCATCTAGTTTGTATGTATATATCCTTGTTGAGGACTTCTTCGTTTCATCGCATTTTCGATCGCATATTCACATCTCGACCATCTAGTATGTATGCATGCATGTATGAATAGATCATCCCTACAAATTTGTATCCAAATTAAAAATCGTTAAGACATTTATAAATGTGATTCATGTTGTAGAATCATATTGAGGGATTGAATTCTCCTTCTTCAATCTTATTCAATCTTATTATTATGAATAGGGAGGAGCTCTTTATATAGAGACTCACTCTAAGTACAATGGACCAATCCTACATGGATTGGGTTAAGTCCATATCCTACATGGATTGGGTTAAGTCCATAATGTAAACCTATTACAACTAGGGCACACGCATAAGGCCCATTGGGCTAAGCCCGTATACAAGGCATGGACCAAGACACACATATATATCAAATATCCTAGAATACTCCCTCTTGTGTCGCGTGTCTTCATGTCGGTATGGTGCTTACGGTGTTGCCTCATCAAAACCTTGCCAAGTAACAAAAACCCTATGGGAAAACTAAACCTTGGTCGAAGGAAAAAGAGTACAACGCACCAACTACTCCATTGAGAACTCGCCATGTGATGCTCCCCCTGATGTGTACTTCGATCAGATTTTCTTGATGAATGGTGCATTCCAACATGCTTCTCAAGAGTAGATGTGAGTCAAGACTTAAACAAGTCTGCCATGATCAACCACAAATGGGGATCAATGGTCTTAGCGGTGTATGCAATGTTACCTCGTTAAAAACCTTGTCAAGCAAAAACCCAGTGGGACAAAAAGCTGTGACTAAGGGAAAAAGAGTGCAACATGGTTGACACAAACAACCACACCCTTCACATTTGATCATGACATGTATATGCTAGACTTTCTTTCAAATCTGCATCTCCCCCTGATCTCAAGATCATTCATAGGGCGCTTCCGGATCCTTAGTGACCACGGAGCTGTTTTGACAACTTGGCATATATACGCTCTTTCAACATGTCTCAAATGTGGCATTACTCAGTGCCAGCAGCTATGTGCACATGTGCACGTATAGTGTCTGGCAGCAGTGCACGTGTGCACAGACAGTGCACAGGCAGCGCTCAGGCAGTGCACAGGCAGCGCGCACAGGCAGCGTGCACAGGCAACGCGCCATATGTCCGGCAACTCGGCCACTAAACCAACCGGTGCCTAGATCATGATTCCGCTTCCGATGCATCTCGATTCATGCATGACTAGCGATGACATATGCAACAACCTTTCTCTCATGCCATAGGGATTGCATATGCCCGATACTCTTAGAGTATTCAAGTGATGTCCTTTGCCATATCATTGGCATTGCGTGGGCGCAAAGCTACTTAGCTTTATAACGAATGAAGGTGAGGTCAAGTCTTTCTTTTGATTAAACGGATCTCTCTCTCTTGGAGTAAAGACCTTGACTAATCATGGGAGCATATGAAGGTTCCACTCTTCTTCAGAGGACCTAAGCCGATTGATGGAAATACATCATCAATACACAATCGATTGACTTCAATACGAGATTGTGTCTTTCCCAAGATACTTTTCATTCCAACATCGGATATCTAGCATATACTGCGATCATCCGGAATCAATACGCAATGGCATTATTCATCATATCCCATCCGAAATCAAGGAGTCATGTACTATGCGTCCAAAACATTTGGCCAACGCAAGCTCCACTTAATTTGGCTTATGAAGTCTATTTAAGATCTTCATGCATATCTCTGATCCCATAAAGACGTCACTATGATTATATTCATAGGGCTGCATGTACAGTTATTGGGGAACTACCAAACTGACAAGGTAGTGGAGTGCAATAACATCCATTACGAGAGTACATCTCATCGTAGTCGATCCCAGTGCGTGTTTATGAGAAACCTTGCGCCAGAAGGGAGTCTGAGACTCTTGTTCTCACTACGCTAACTCACAAAGGTTCACTTGATAGGGTTTACACTTGCGGTGTCGGCAACACCTGCCCAAGGACCTATCCCTTTGTCCGGGTCGCATCTTTCCATTTTAGGTCAATACACTTTGTCGACATATCAACAAACGTGTGGTTCGATAAACTCATCATCCCACGTCCTCATGTACACTAGTGTAGTCATTGTAGAGATCTCTTTCTATGAATTGGATTTTGACGTTGAGGCGTCCCCCAACGATAGTCACAATTCAGACTAACATGAGACGGAGTGAGTATCACTGATCAATGGACCAGTAGTGCCAAACTCGCTTTCTCTCTCAGTGCGAGTGTATATCGAACCCAAGGGCTTCAACCTAACTTTCAGGGAGCCACAAGGCCTAGGACACCATGTTGCCACATTATGACACCCTCACATCACCACATAAGGTGACGGCGTCAAGACCATCTCAATATGGCCGAGCCATGGCATCAAGACCACCTCAATTTGGTCGAGCCATGTCCTCTTGGTAGGACATCATTCCTTACAGACATATGCAGCATTGATCTCGTCACTATAGTTCTTTGGGGATCATGTTGAGACTTAGTGGTGACCAACCATGACATTCACGTTGTTCCCACTTGAACCCTGGTGTTCGTATCTCCCCCTAACGGCGGGAATACAGTCTCAAAGTGACAATCCGCGGTGTAGCGGTTAAAGAGATCGTCTGTCAAGGAGCTTAAGGTGGAGAGCAATAAAATGACTCCTATCCAACCTTAGAACATATTCATCTCATGCGACACATCATCATTGGGCACTGTGGCAGTCTAATTTGGCACATTGTGGAACTCAAGGCTTGGAGATCTGTTACTATCCCGCCGAGTTCAAGGATTACAACTATGTGTCAATCCTAGCACACAGTTACGAGCTGTCGTGCATCAATGCAATGATGGTAAGTCGTGGACGAATCAATACATGTCTGCATGTCCCTCTTCAGGGATGGGTAGTGAGCCATGACCAGTGTGTTAGCCCTTCAACCAACACCACAAAAGCGTATACGGTATCCATACGTTGGTTGCATCGGTCTACATAATCCCTCTTTGGATTTTCAATAAGAATGACATCTTTTGTGGCATAGCATAAGAGGATCTTTCACCTTACTTAGCTAAAGAACAAGCGTTACAAAACGAATCCATGTGTACCGTGCGGCTGCCGAGGACATCATGTCGGCGCACAAACACAACATACAATCATGGCGTATTTCGTTGTTATTGGGGGAATGGACGCCCAAAAATATCAAACAATTATGGCTCGCATATCTCACCCGGTATGACCAAATGTCATAGCTTGTCTGAGTCAATTGTCCCAAATATACTTATTGGCGACACCTTAGGACTCATGCTCTTCTCCATGATGCTCTTAAACGGCACTCATGAGAATTATACACAAAAGTCTTGGTCATTCTCATCACGGTAATCGTTGGTGTGTATGTTCTTAACACACTTTAATGTTCGATTGCCTCTCTCACAATAAGGAGGACATTTGTGACTTGGATCATCGAGCCAAAAGCATCAAAAATTGATTCAACCATGTCATAAAATGATGGTGAAGATCCAATCAAACTTAGTCAAAAAAAGGATTCATAATCTGCGAAGAGTATGCAGTTTTCGTGCAGTATGACCTGTACTTCCTAAAACAGCCATAACTCTCTCGTCTAGATGGATATAAATGAACTGCTTGAACCATTGGAAACTAGATTCACATAGTTTTCCAATGATATAAAGTGCGTATTCCAGTTCATCCGGAGTTGATCTGGGGGCTCTAACGAAGTTAAGGGACAGTAGGATACAGTCTGCTATGACCTATACGCACTTAAACTGCCATAACTCGTTCGTCGGGACAAGTATGAATGAGCCTCTTAAACCACTAGAAACTAGACTCACGTAGCTTTCCAATGATATAAAATTCGGCGTCTAGTTCATCTGGAGCCGTTCAGAAAACTCTGACGAAGTTACGATACAGTAGTTTCAACTTACTGTGGTCACAGATTTTGACATGATGAAGCTTTCAACTTTAAAGTGTCATCGCAGGAGTTATCCTCGACCCAAAAGTAAAGCGTACATATGACATTACAAGTCTTCAACATCCATGAAGGATGACATTTGGTAACAGCAACATGGGGGGATCCAAAATCAAGGGAGTAGGTAACCTTTGCCGAGGTTAACCACGTCATCCGATGATGAAAAATCTGCTGTTAGGTGAAGACTAAACCACGAACATCGGCACACCTTCATAAGGCTGTGCATGATCATGTCATAGTGTGAATACACTTATCGAACCAACTTTTACTATACGCATGGAAGCCATTGGGAAGATCGGTTCACCAACTTTTACTCTGGTTCTGGGGGATTCCTTTTGTCTGAATGATCCTGACATCCTTGTGCATAACCTCTCTATATTTCACTGAAATCGGAGTTCCGAAAGTGCCCGAACCGGTTGCTTGAATATTTCGACCGGTCTGGGGATTCCGGCGGCCGGTTCGGTTACTTTTCGACCGGTTCTTGGGGTGAGGCCGGTGGCGTTGGAAGCGTATGATCAATATCTTCAACTTCTCTGTTGGTGACGAAAACCAATTCGGAAATTATTATGTCGATATTGGCGTTTGAAACCTGAGGCAGATTTTAGGGTTTATTGGTGCGCAGGTGCACAGGGGTGCATAGGGGGTGCGTGCGGTGCCCAGGGGGGTGCGCAGCGGTGCCCAGGTGGTGTGCGCAGCAGTGCACAGGAGATGCGCAGTGGTGCCCAGGAGGTGCGCAGCAGTGGTGCGCGCGGTGCACGGTGGTGCCTAGCAGTGCGCGGGCAGTGCACAGGCGGGCGCACGACGGAATTTTTCCGAATTTTTTTTTTTCGGTGGCCTACTTGCTCTTTTTGGGGTTTAGAGCTACGTGCTGATAACGTGTTGTAGAATCATATTGAGGGATTGAATTCTTCTTCTTCAATCTTATTATTATGAATAGGGAAGAGCTCTTTATATAGAGACTCACTCTAAGTACAATGGACCAATCCTACATGGATTGAGTTAAGTCCATATCCTACATGGATTGGGTTAAGTCCATAATGTAAACCTATTACAACTAGGGCACACGCATAAGGCCCAGTGGGCTAAGCCCGTATACAAGGTATGGACCAAGACACACATATATATCAAATATCCTATAATAATTCACTAATTATAAGCTTGAAGGGCGCTCTTGATTGACATATTTAGATTGTCTATTGATTTGATCTATTTTGATTCTTTAATTATCACAAATTTGACTGAAAATTTGTAAAAGTGTCTACTTATGTAGAGTTATAAATTGAACAGTTGAGATGAAAATATGTGATTGAACAAATGAGTGTAATAAATTATTAAAAAAATAAGTCTTCAACTAGTACTCAACAAAAAAATCGTCATTACATCCTCAAAAGGTCGTCATTCCATCCTCCGCGAAGCTTGTGTCCAAGATTAAGCAAATTATTTCTTTTTACAAATTAAAACTAAAAGCCCAAAACCAGTAAACCACTTCATTATTTCTCAGCCCAAACCTGTCGGTCAAAAACACTTGAGGAAGCTCGCCAGTTGAGCTCCCAAACAATGGCGACCCCAAAGAAAGCCACACCCCCGAAGAAAACCAAAGAAACTAGAAGCCAAGCGCCAAAATCACCAAACCCAGCACCACCCAGAAGAACAAACAAGACAACAACAAAACCAAAAACAAAACCAGCAATGGCACCGTTGCGAAACCCCCAAAGTCTCAGAGGAGCAGAGACCAAAATGGGGTCAAAACTACGAAAGCACCCACCTCGAAATCGAAGCAGAACGGAAAACGAGTCAAGGAGGAAGAAGTGGTTGACGAGAAAGAGGATGTCAAGTCTTATACTTTCCCGATGGAGCGGGTTAAGTGATTCCAACTTGTGCATTAGCTCCGACGCCGTTTTTCTCATCAACAAAGCCACCGTTATGCTCTGGAATTTGGGTTTTCATTGTTTTGTTTTGCGTTGGTGTTTTTGTTTTAATTGGTTTTCGATCTTTTGTTGCAGGAGAAGTTTCTGGATAAGTTTTCTGAAGATGCACATAAATGTTGTGTTAAGGATCGCAAGAAGGCTCTTGGTTACAACTTATGTGAGTTTTCTTTGAATTTTATGTGTTCGGAACTATGTACATTGTCTAGGGGGATTGCATGTTCATATGTACTGAGCATTTGGAGCAAGTTGCATCGATTTTAGGTCTATGGTTGATGAAGATCAATTTTTATACGGTTCTGTAATCGATATTAGGTGTATTGTTAGTTATGGTATCTTATGATTGGTTAAACAATATGTTATGCAGATCATTGTTACAGCATTCAAATGTTTTCAGGGAATTTATCTGATAAGAAATTGGTTTTGTACTTTTGTATCATTGTGAAGGCTAATTTCATTCTTAAAACAGTTGCCAATGAGTTAAGGGTTTGTTTCAGAAAATAATTGAAGTTTGCGTTCTCAGCTAGAAACTGAAAGGGGGTTTAGGCCTTACAGTGTATTCCGTTGTCCAGATTAAAGTCCTTCTTACAAGAGTTACCCATGATTTAGGGCTTCGTTTCAGAAAACTTGAAGTACATTGTCAGCTAGAAACGGAAGGGTGTGCCTATCTAATTCGTTTTTGAAATGAAGAGGTCCTGTTTGTAAATCGTCATTTCACTATGAATGTTGGATTATTGGTTATGTTTAAAAATGAACTGCCAGCTTAGACTCATTTCCTTTGTCTATTATCGAATGGAGTCAGATTTTATCCAACAGTGTACAGAATAGGATCTCTCCATTTGAAAGGGAATGAAAGTACTGAGCAGTTGTTTGGACTTCAAAATGACATGTGACTATATAGTATTATCATTTGTATATGCCCTTTGTATAGCTGTAGCATTTGTTTCCCTTGTGAGAAAAATGGAAGTTACCGTGCAGCATTGTATATACCTATGTCTCCCAGTATAGCAAGCATTTGGCAGACCATGTCAGAACCAAAGTCTTTGGAAGTTATTTGTTTCCACCTGGCTCTTACTAAAACTTTCATTCTAAAATGTCAACATCCAGAGCTATTAACAGATAAGTTCTCATCTCAGTGTACTAGACTGGATTTTCACTCAGTATTTGCTTACTAGTGATATCGATTTCCTTTTTTTCTGATCTCTAATTTGATAACGTAAAGCTATGGTAATTTCTGTCGTATAATGTATTTTCTTCGTGTTTCAGCCTCTGTCGTTGGCAAAATGAAGAGATACGAGTTTCTTTCAGGTATCTTTTAGTCTTCCACTGATTGCTCATGTAACTCATATATGAAATTTTCCCTGTCTTAGTTTATGCTGTCTGATGCAAACTGACTATCTATACAGATTTGTTCCTCAGAAAATAAAAGCCGGGGATGCAATGGCAAAGAGAAAACAAGTTCAAGAAGGAACAAGCTAGGAGTTGCAGAACATGACGAGTTGAAAATTTTCACGTGTTGTATGCGTTTGTTGTATACATGTTCAAATGCGTTAAACTTGGATAGGTTCATATCTTGAATCATGCACCATTTTGGTTGGAAGATCAAAATTTGCTCTACTGCAGAAAGTTCGGTTTTAGGATGTTTTCAGTTAGATGGATCATAGAAAATGCTGGTGGAAGAGCAGTCGATGTGTAATTGTAGGCGGTTGATTGTGGAACCAGCTCATTTCTCTTGTGCACTCTCCAGCGCCCATCTCTTGGGGCCCTGGTTGGTGTTTTTCCAGAGACCACTATGTAGTTGTTTTCATGTTTGCTAGCAACTGAGTGCTTCAACATCACTTGGGTAAAACCTAGTTGACTAGCCTACCATTGCTATGACATTGTGCAAAGTCGGCCTGAGTTTGATCACATAGTAGTGTATCATATATTTTCGATTTTCCTATTTCATATCGATTTTAGATGGTTTTGTAAGATTATGGTGTAATGTATAATTTGTTAGCCCTTACTGTTTGATGACTTTGATCTATATCCATATCAATCGAATCATCCAGTTTGCGATTTTTCAGTGGTTTGCGTTCTCAAATTTGACATATTTTACTTCCTAATCGATTAGGCAATAAGCATAAGATGTGTTCCATTGAATTAGCTCAAGTCCCCTAGATGCTAAGGAGTTCCAAACCCTAATTGGACATATGCTCGAGATCATGATTCTTTCTTTCCCAAATAAAATGAGAATTGGATGGTTGATGGTTCAGGACAAAAGGGAAGACTGGAAGTTGTTTACCAGAATACCAGACACCTGCACATAATATTACTATCCTAGTTGTTCCAGTCAAAGGCACCAAATGCATGAATGAAAACTTGAGCCTCTCATTGAGATCTGAACTTGCTTATAAGTACATGGTTGGCTCCCCAGTCTTCAGCACCCTCCACAGAACACCCCACCTTTACACCAGCGCCCATCTCTCTCTTTTAGAAGCTGTAGATGAGAATTGGAGGGAACTAAACAAAATCACCCTTAAATGGGCAATAATTTGTTTAGTTTCTTCCAATATCTCATCTCCAACATCTAAACTAAAATCCTCAATTATTCCTCTATTTAGAAGTCGTATGTGAGAATTGGAGTGTAAACCAAGTTAACCTGTGAAGAGGGAGTAATTGGTTTACTCTCAGATATCTCATCTCCGACATATAAACTAAAACTCCTAAATATATATTTTTTTTGTTCTTTAGGTCGTATGTGAGAATTGGAGGGAATTAAACAAAATCAATATTGAATAAGAAGTGCTTTGTTTAATTTCTTCCAATATCTCACTTCCGACATCTAAAGTAATATAACAGGTTACTCCTTCAAGCTCTTTTAGAAACCGTAGGTAAGAATTGGAGGAAACTAAACAAAATTTTACCTCCAGATAAAAGATACATGTTTAGTTTCCTCCAATATCTTATTTCCGGTATCTAAAGTATAGTGTAGTTCCACCTCCGTAGGCATTTGGAAGTGGTACGTAAGCGTTGGATGAAACTAAACAAAATTTTGGATCTTAATTTGCTTAGTTTCCTCCATTATCTTATTTCCGGCAATTAAAGCTTAATAATTGGGGATTCATAAGCATTTGGAAGTCGTAAGTAAGAATTGGAGAAACCTAAACAAAATTTGAAGTCCAAAGTACCTTGAATGAATGGTAAATTGTTTAGGGGAAATACTTGCGTCAATACTATTGACGCGTGCGTGCATACTCTCCTTTATTTACATACTTCTAACAATGTAAATTATAATCTTAGCCATTCCAAAAGTTTAATTAACCAATTAAGATCATCTCTGCAAAAAATCAATTTGAAAAGAGATCGTTTGCTTAATCAAATGCATCAATCAAATGGACGGCAATTCATGAGACTGCTAACTTTCACCATAACTGTCCATTTGATTGAAGCATTTGATTGAGTAAACGATCATTTTCCAAATTGATTTTTTGTATATGTGATCTTAATTGGTTAATTAAAGTTTTAAACGGCTAAAATTATGATTTACATTGGTAAAAATATGTAAATAAAGAAAAGTATGCACGCACGCGTCAATACCGGTATTGATAAAAGTAGTTTCCATTGTTTAGTTTAGTTGCCTCCAATAAATTATCTCCCACTTCACTCTTCTAGAATCAAAATTTGAAGTCCCTGTTTCCTTCATCTATACCAGAGTTGGTAGGTACCACACAAGTTGGTAATGTGCCAATTTGTTTGGTTTGCTCCGATGTCTCGTCTACAACTTCTAGTCTTCTAGAGTTCTCTCACTCTCCCAATGGCTCGGCAATCTAATATTAAGTAGGTATAACTGCCAATTTGTTATCTTATCTTTTATTTTGATGTCAATTTGATACCTTATCTTTTATTTCTGACAATTTGCTATCCTAGCTGTTATAAATTAGCCAATTTGCTATCTTAGTGTTTATTTCAGCAAATTTGATACCCTTTCATCAAATTTACTACTTTAGACTTTTAAAATTAATCAATTTACTTATTCATATTTCAATATCGACCAACTTTACTTTGATTTTTAGAATTAATTCATGTTTAAAGTAAGAAATGAACAAATCAAAATGACAAAAAGGTAGCAAATTAACTAATTTTAAAAATTTAAGGTAGCAAATTGGTTAATTATGAAAAGCTATAGTAACAAATTGGCTGAGATAAAAGCCAGGATAACAAATTGATACTAAAGTAAAAGGTAGGATAGCAATTCAGCTAAAAAGCCTATCAAGCATTCTAATTGAGTGATTTTTTAGAGTACATTACAATTGAATATCACACCATTGTTCCTCTCATTTTATGATCATTCAAGAATTCCAAAAAAAATAAAGGAAAAAGTAACGGCAGTAGCAAAAACTACACAACTGATTCTCATACGTGTTAAGAAAAATGAAAAAAGGGGAAAAACTTATTCTCAGAAATGAAAATGAAAATATTATGACATGCAGGCACAAAGTAACAACCGTTTATGCTTATGCATGTAATTTTGTTTCGTCGTATAGATTTTCTCAATCACCATTAACCGAAAAATGTGAGTTGTAAGTTGTGAACCTACCCTTTAAATTTCTAGAGCCACTTCTCTTCACCAGTTCCCATATATATATGGTAAATACAATTATAACTATTTGAAAAAACGGGCGTCTAGACAGAAAAACCAAACTAAAAGCTGAATTTTGATGCTGGGTAATGTCGACTAGTCAGTCATTAAGTGTGACGCCTATCGATTAGGCTGCAATTAAGCGGGGTTGGGCATGGATTAGGAGCTAGTATTTCCATAAATGTTTTTTTTAAAATTTTTTTGGAGTGACCATTTCACTTGAAAAAAAATTATTTTTTGTGTGCTTTTGTTTGGATTAGAATTTTTGAGCTATTGTTTGATGACATTATTTTGAGACAATGTGCTTTGAATTTTAATGACATTTCTTTATAATTTATATTATAATATACCATATAAATATATAATTAATTAAATATATATAAAAAATAATCCGTCTAATCACTGATTACTGTTAGAAGCTAAACAGTAGCTGCACCGTCTAATCCAGCCTAACGTCTTTTTGAACCTTGATTATAACATGTGCATCTCTCTCTCTCACTCTCTCTCTCTCTCTCACTCTCTCTCTCTCTCTCTCTACAGTTGTTACCATTGAGCTAGATTAATACCTATGTGCATAGTCATCAACTGAAACAAACTCTGACCTGGCATGCATACATATCGCAATCTGAAGCAAACAAGTGAGTTGAAGTGCCGTAATTACAGGTTGAAACCGCGATTCAGCTCTACCGAAGGTATCAATTGCTTTATGAGAAGTCATTATAACTAAAGGCACCAGCTTTGCATGTTGATGGCTGTTGCTCCTTTGAAGAAACACCTAAACGAGCTTGTGAGTTGTTTGACTTTCTTTCAGGCACTGGGTAACCCCTCGATGATTCTGAGTAACCTTTTCCTGTTGATGGTAGTTCATCCCTAGAACTAGCACTTGGCAGAGCTTCTGAGCTGTTGGATTTACTTTCGGGCTCGCCTGGCCTCATCCAAATTTTTACATGCCCTTCCCAAGATGCAGTAAGAATAGCTTCCTGGGTAAAAGCCAAGCTAGACAAGGGCTCCGTATGAACACAGTGAGCCACTAGTGGGGAGAGCTTGGGAACATCCCGCATGCTTGGAGCAGGTTGGAGAGTGCCAACCGGGTAACTGCTGTCCCAATGGGATGACTGGCTACCAGTGCTGAATGTTGGCGACCCACCAACTGAACACCGGCGAAGTGGCACTACGATCTCATCCATGGAGAGGTCCCAGAGAAGCAACTTTGTGTCCTGTGAACATGCATATAAGTAGGCAAGTAGTAAAACATGGAAACAACACAATATTTCATGGAAAGATTTAACATGCATAAAAGTAAATCATCAACCAGTCAATTTATGCTACAAATACTTCAACAATACAAGTCTTGACATCACTCACCAGTCACCAGCAATGGAAAAATAAGAGGATAAGCAGCTTAGGTGTGTGGAAGAATGGAAGTTAGTCAACATCCAGAAGGCTAATTAACATAAATCCTTGCTATATCTGTCATTGATCTTATCTTTTTAAGAGAGCGTATTGGGAATAAGAAAATACCTGACCAACAGAACCAAAACGATAAACAAGATTTTCTTCAGTGCCATCTGAAGTTGGTGATGACCAATGCAAGTCAAAAGCCACACCACTAACCTGCAAACATCATAGCAAACAGGTGTAAATTTCCCGAAGCTAAATCAAAACCTACGTACTCATACAGTTCTAATGAAACAGTACCCATGAGTTATGTCCTTCACCCCAAGCTACAACCTTCCTATCTTCCATACTCCATACTGTAACAAGATCATCTTCCCCTCCGGTCAAAACATATTTTCCATCCGGACTGAGAAGAAACACATAAACATTCATTATGAAGAATAGTAGTATGATATGCAAGCCTGGACCAAGCAATAAGCATATAGCAATGGAAGAGAAATATTAGAAAACACAAAAAAAAATTACCTCCAAGCACAACACAGAAGAGAACCATAATAACTCTTGCCACCACCTATCAGTTGTTCTTTTGAGTAGTCAAATACTCGTAAGTACCCTACATATAAGACCTATTATCAGAACTAACTAACAAATGGACTGACCCATAAAATCACAAGCCTAATAGTTTGACAATTACCGTCTCTACCAGCTGTTGCCAAATACGTCCCATCTGGAGAATAAACAATGCTGTTTATTGAACCTTCACAAATATGCCATCTAGAAATTGGATTACTCTGCAGGTATAACATACAAACACCACGATAAGTAAGGCAAATAATTGTATTTTGAAAATAAGATTTAGGAAATAACAAAAGTTCCTATAGTGACCAGCCAATTGCAGAACTACATCAGAGTATTGCAAAAGCAGTCAAAACAAGAATATAAGTAACATTATTCTCAATCGGCAGCAGCATTATTAATACGAAATGAGATTTTTGAACTTCGTTGTGGGTAACAACGAAATACTTCATACATGCAAAGAAATATGGAAGTAGTGATATTACCTTACTGGATCTTGCATGATACACTGAAAACTGAGTGGGATCCTTTATAACTGGGAAAGAAGTATCAGCAGTACTATCCTTGCCCTAAAACAGATTAAATAGACTTCAGTACATGTAGTAGAGCAAGAAAGCAGGATTAAAAGGGGTACAAACAAAATTAACAAAGCATAGAACAATAAGGCTCACCTTCTCATACTCGAATAAGTTTCCATCAGCATGAACGGCAACAAAAGTACCAATGCCTTTAGGTACCCATGCAATACTGGTACAACGACTGTTAAAAACAACTAGTTAGTTTTCAAATTGACAACTCAATTCTTTGCATTACTTCCCCTGATTACATCGGGAAATGATTAGTTCTCCTAGACGAAAATGACACCGCACAACATGGTTACATGGAACTTCCACTCCACTTATGGAAAAGTTCTAACATTTGCTCTACCCTTGTGCATAGATATTACAACTCATATGTAACACTATCAAGACTGTAGCTACAAAACTACAGCATAGTTGATACACTTGATTCTCTACACAAAGGAACAACAATGAGCTTATAGAAAGAAAGAACTATACTTGCCTGGTATTAACAGAACCCTCTTTGTTATAGTGCAGGGCACCAACAAGCTTCTTTCCAGAATCTTGCAATTGCTGCCTCAAAGACGCCGAATAAACTACACACACAACACAAATTAAACCAGGTCACGAACAAAGCCTCATCTTCCCATACAAGTCATACCACACACAAAAACTGCAAAGAAACTCTTACTATCTCCCGAGCTCAATCCAATAAGCAAGTCATGCCCATCCTTGGCTTCCGAATCAAAAGCGTGACACACTGGATTCGAATTGCTAAAATGCAACACCTTAATAGGATCCTACACACAAAATTCACCCAAATTCAATTCAAAAACACAAACTCCTAAGAAAAAAATCAAAGTTTTACCTTGTCAGGCGAATTGAGATCACAGATGTAGATACTATCTCCAACATTGAACACCAAAAACGATCCTTTACCGCCATGGCCGGAACTCGGCGACGAGTGGGCCCCATACCCATTAGACCCAAGTCCTCCAAAATGAGAACTCCTAACACTCCCATTACTGGCTCTACTACTACTACTCCCACCACCGCTCAAATAACTCAACGCCTTGCCCCCATTCCCGGCGCCGACCCCGAGAAGCCTCGCCGCCGCGTGGCGCACACTGCCGCTGGCGATGTTTCCGAGAACGGGACCCACCGCAGAGGCGTTGGGCCTGTCCTTGAGCCGGGCCAGCGTCACCTAAAAATCCACGACCAAACACTGATACTAATTCCGAGTCAACAGCTATCGAAACCCTAAAGAATCGAGAAAATTAAGGAAAGAAGTGCGGAACCTGAGAGATGGCCTTGGCGTAGTTATAGGGGAGGAGATTCGACGGCCGAGTCTTCTCGGAGTGGAGCTTGTAGCGGCCCTCCGGGGTTTTGAAATAGGCCTTTATGAGGGACTGGGTAGTCGAAGAAGACGACGTCGTTGCGGCGCCGCCACCTCCCGACGTGACGCCGTTTTTGGAGCTGGCGCTGCTGTAGCCGTTGTTCATGTACATGGTGTTTTGTCGGGGTGTGTTTTGTTTTGTTTTGTTTTGTTTTTCAGTTTCTGGGAGTTGGCTTTTTGTTCGTGTGGGAGATGTGGCTATTGGATTCCTAAGTACAACTGGCATTAGAAGAATAGAAGGTATCCGCGGCTTGCTTATCCAACTCGCTTTATTGTTTTTAGAGAGAGAGATCGGGTGTGACACAGGTGTATCGGTGGGAGTTTGGAAGTGTGGAGTCCAGGGACGGTTTTGGGTTCTGGAAGGGGAGTTGATCCTGGAGAGGGAGTTGGTCAGCTATGCCGACGGTAACGTGGGAGCTTGTGAAAAATTGGAAACGATCGGCGTGCTTGAAATAATATTCCAAGTTTGGACTTCCGAGTTCAAAAGGAAAGATCTAGCGTCCACTTTGATAGGTTTTGGATAGTAAACTACAATTTAGTTATTTTAGTTTACAAATACATAATTTACATAAAATGCGTTTATTGACACCCTACAATCCATTCTATTCACCCTATATATTCTTTATACCATATTTATATATTTTTTATTGTAAGTTTACTTTGCACACCCATTTACAATACCTAACATATCATTTTCGTCAATTTTACTTTGTTCGCCCTATTTTTTTTAATATGTACTTTGTTCACACTGCTACATTCTCTTCTTACCCTACATATATAAGTTTTAATTTTAAATTTACTTTGATCACCCATTTGTTATACACACAACAACACTCTTCCCAAATAAATAAGAAAATGAAGAAACCTATAATATTAATGCCATTTATTCTGAAAGTATGAGTTCATAATAACTAAAATCACCAACTAAACAAAAAAATCCCAAAATAAAGTACAAATCCGAATTGTAACAAAAAAAATAAAACTATAAATCCGAATTACAGAACAAAGAAAACTCTCAAATTTAACAACTAATTGATATCAATCCATATCAATCAAGATGCACGATGTTTATGAATGTATCCCTAATAGCAATGCCCTCCATGTTCCTAAGTCTTTTGAACTGATCTATGCGTTGTTCATAAATACAATACAAATACCCATTATCAACTTGGTATCTATGCTATAGAGAAGTCACATGAGGTATTGGAGCAAATTGAGATATCAAATTCACCTACATGTATAAACAGTAATATTAGTTTTGAATTAATAAAATGAACACAATAGGTCAAAGTTTCTACATGTTCCTCATCACCTTAACAAAATGACGGCCAACATATCTAATTGCAAATTCACCACCATCACAATAACCTCGGTATTCATATCGACATTCATTTCTTTTATATAATGGAAGAAAGGTAACGCACATGGTGGTAGATAAATGAATTACTGTCACGTCATAACATGTGGCAATAATGTGACCCATATTAGACATGGTCATCCAAAAGTCTGTAGGTGCACACCCATCAACAGTGATCTTCATAGAACATAGCAGGTTGACATCCTCTGCTTTTCTAGTAATCACTCATTAAAGAAACCTCCAAGTAACATATTACCGTAAGAGACTAAGAATCATGCACTTTTGGTATGTCCGGTGAGGGAGAAAACAAGATCATTGTATATGTTGAAGTCATCGGCAAGAAAAAAAAAGAAAAAAAAGAAAAAATACACTAGAACGAAAGAGAACAGCTTTACCTGATCTTCTGGTTGCAGCAAGCTGTTTTCACAGGCCATAGAAACAATGGAAAACGATAGCTATAAAAGTTCTTAAGGTTTATAATAAAAATTATTTACAAGCAAAACAAAATGATAAGAATTTTTTTAATTTATAATAATTTATTGTCCCTTACAATAATTTTACATCAGGGTAATCTAGTTTTTTAATAAATCAACATCTTGTAGGGTGAACATAGTGGATTGCAAGGTGACAATAGACGCACTCTTTACGTATTATCTTATATATTAGTGGATTATATCTCTTAGCCGACGGAATAATTTCGTCTACTAAGAGTTATTTTTCGTCTTCTAAGATATTAGCTGACGGAAAGTCAGTCGATTAAGACCCGTCAGCTAAGACGCATCGGTGAAGACAATAGTCGACATAATAAATTTTTTCCGTCGGCTAAGAGACAACCTAGTCGTTGGAAGGTTCTTCGACTAAGATTCGCCAGGAAAGATCCTTACAGAAGGAACCTTTTCGTCGACTTAGATTCTAGTAGTCAAAATTATTTTAATATAAAAACAAATTAATAACCATCTTAGTCGAAGAAATTTTAAATATTTCATCTCCTAAGTATCTCTTAGCCGACAAAATATTCCATCGTTAAACTTAAAAATAATAATAAAAAAAGGCCATCGATCTTCGGCAATCCACCGCCGGCCATCCCGAACCCACCACCACCAAAAACCATCACCACCACCACCACACACCATCACCACACACCACCACCATTACACACACCACTACACACCACCACCACCACACACCACCACTACCGTCACCACCACACACACCACCACCATGGTTTGGAGAAGAGAAGAGAAGAGAAGAGAAGGGAAGAGAAGAGAAGAGAAGAGAAGAGAGGGAGAGGGAGAGAAGATAAGAGATAGGAGAGAGAGAGAGACAAGAAAGAGGGAGAGTTTTGATTCGATTTGGATCAGATCAAACATTAAAAAAAATCTAAAACTTTTGGTGGGATTTTTTTTTCAATTTTTTTGGATCTTAGTCGACAGAATCATTTATTCCGTCGACTAAGTTTTTGTTATATTTTATTTATTTATTTTTTATTAAAATTATTTCGTCAGCTAGGTGTAATTTTTTGTCGGATAAGTTATAACCTAGGCGATGGAAAATAATTTTGTTGCCTACATTGTTATAAATAATCATTTAAATTTGTGTATAAATATTTTGTCACCTAGGTTAAATAATTCCATCGGCTAAGTAACTCTTAGCCGACGAAATAGTGTTCCGTCTCTTAGGTTGTTATAAATAATTATTTATATTTATATATAATCTATCTCCTAGGTTAAATATTTTCATCGGCTAAGAGTCTCTTAACTGATGGAAAAGTTTTCTGTCTCCTAGATGCTAACCTAAGAGATAGAGGTTGTTCTGTCGGCTAAATGTTATTTTGTCGGAAATTTTATGATTACGTCGGCTAAGTGTTATTTTCTACTAGTGATACTTTTAAAGACAAATATTAACAAATTAGAACAAACTAATAACCACATGTCATATGTTACTACAATTTTACTATAATACCCTTCACTACGTATGAACTGCTACTGTCGATCAGAAATGTGTGGTACAGCCGAGTACCACAATATTACCACCTTGTTATTGTCGACCAGAAATGTGTGCTACTTTCGAGTAGAGCACAATACCCTGCTACTGTCGACTAGTAATACAGTAACACCCAATAGAAAGATGATACTGCAAATAGAAAAGTGTCACAACCAATGTTATTACAATTTTTTGGCAATTCTCCGGAACTAAACAAAGATGTTATTGTCAAGAATCGAAACTTTCACAAAATTGCTACTGTCATGATTTTGAACCTTGTTACTTACAATTTTATAGTTAGTGTTATTATCAAATGCATAGTAGCATCACACATACTCATCTAGATATAAGGTATCGAATGATAATCATTGGATAACCACTACCTGATTCAACATGCTACTAGAGCCTATATCTTACCACAATGTGCAGAAATCAAGTATCAACGAGTACGTAGCCGTCCTACAATATGTGGTAGAGGACGAGGTGGAGATCTCTGATAGAGAGGAGAAGTTGCCGACCTGAAATCACTCTGATGGCGTTAAGTCAGTTGCAACCTTGTCGAAGCATCCTCATCCTTAATAACGAAGTGGCGGCGGCGGGCTTGAGCGTAGATCGACGAGGGGCAAGAAAGAAGAGAGACATGATCCGTGGAAACCGACCTAGATCCGATAACCAGACCTAGCTTTTCTAGCATACTCTGACATACGTAGTAAATGATGTCGATCGAGATCTTTTCCTTTTTTTCGTTATGACCCTCCGTCTAACAATGGATCATGCCAATTCAAGACAGGTGGTGATTTTGAAGCTTCGACAGTGGGAAAACAACATTGTTTTGGTATAGACTGAGGTCAGATCTTACGAAGCTTCTTCGCCTTATGGTGGCACTGGTTGACGACCTAGGTGAGGAATGCGGCGACGTACTGATGTCATTCCAAATCTGAATAGCTTGGAGAGAGAGAGAGGATGTGGGATCATATAAGATTTTAAAAGGTCAGGATGAGAGAAATAGTGTTATGCACGTAATTTGGTTTTGGAAGCTATATATTTTGGTCATTTTAATGTCAAAACTCGGGTCAAACCCAATTCTGTAGGTATTGGGCCAGAGTTTGTGTCCTAATTTGTATAACAATTATAAGAAGTCAGTTTTTTGTGTTTCTAAATTTGATCGGGTGTTGCTATGTTATTATCCTAAAAATTTAAAATCCAAAATGAAAAATATTGAAAAATTCAATTCAGGGGGCCTTGAACCCTTGACCCTAAAATATAAATGGATATGAGAAGTGACAATTGATGCAGATACATACTCTGCTTCAGTTGTAGATAATGCTACTGATTTTTGCTTCTTTGAAGCCTAAGAAAACACACCAGTTCCAAGTGTGAAAGTATATCCATATGTGTTTTTTAAATTATCAACACTTCCTCCCCAATCACTATCACAGAAGCCAAACAGTTTTGGTTTGACATTCTTCTCATATATAATTTCAAATTCTATTGTACCTTGAATGTATCTCGTGATTCTCCTTGCAGCTCCATAGTGAATGTTGGTAGGATTGTGCATAAATTTGGACATCAAACTTGCAGTATACATTATATCTGGCCTTGTTGCTGCCAAATATAACAGACTTCCCACTAAACTTTTGTATAAGATCTCATTAACACTACCACTTCCATCTTCTTTTGAAAATTTTTTATTGACAACTAGAGATGTTGCAACTTTATTGCAACCAAGCATCTTGAACTTCTCTAGAATTGTCTTTGCATATTTTTTTTCTGTGTGATAAAGATTCCCTTCACTCCTTGAATAATTTCTATTCCCAGAAAATAATGCAAGATTCTCAGATCACTCATTTCATATTTCTTCATCATATCAGATTTGAAATTATATTTTCATAGCTTCGAGTAAATACTAAATCATTAACATATAATGAGACAATAAGTATGCTTGATTTACCTTTAGTTTTGGTGTAAAGAGCAGATTCATTTTCACTCATTTGAAACCCTCTATCTGTGAAATATGAATCGATCTTACCATATCAAGCTCTTGGAGCTTGTTTCAAACTACAATTTTTTTTCTGTTTATAAACTTTCTGCTCTTTACCCTTAATGATGAAACCTTGGTTTCTCCACAATAATTTTTATTTCAGTACTCTATTCAGAAATGCTGATTTGACATCTAACTGATGCAAGTACCAGCCTTTTATGCTGCAATGGAAATAAGATCTCCTATTGTCTCAAGTCTTGCAACTGGTGCGAAAGTTTCATTGAAGTCAACTCCAAGTATATGTGAATACCCTTTTGTCACCAATTTTGCTTTGTTTCTTTGCACATAACCATTTTCATTGAACTTGTTTTGTAGATCTACTTTAAACCAATGACATCCTTGTTGTCAGGTTTATCAACAAGCTCTCATGTGTTGTTTTTCACATTCACATCTATTTCCTCCTTCATTGCCGTTCGCCACTCATTTTCCTTCACATCTTCTTCAAATCTTTCAGGCTCAAATAAGCAGGTATTATAGTTTTCATACACTTCATTCAAGCTTCTCATCCTTATTGGTGTTGAGCTTAGTGTAGATTGAACATTTGAAGCTTCATTCATGTTTTTTTGCAGAATGTGGTTTCCAAGGAAGTCATCAAGGGAGGGATGCTCACCTGCGGGATAGAATTTGCGGGATAGAGAGGGATGATCCAATCTAGGCCGTTAGATCTTTAATGAATGAATCTCACGGATCACATATTGTTATCTTACTATTCCAGTTGTTATCCAAATATAGGCGATAATTTCCATGCTTTTCTTCGTCCCTGCATACCCACAGTCCCACACTTTCTTCTAGAGATACCCATGCTCCTCTTTCAGACTTTCCCAAAACCCAACCCGGATCGGTCCTCTCCTAACCATTTGGGATACATATTTGATTTTGATTTTTTCTCTCGATTTAGAGAGAGTGAGAGGCGAAAATCAAGCAATGCTCTTAGTCCGGCTATATGCCGTCGTCTTCAGTGTCTTCGTTCTCTACCCTCCTTTATGCATTGAGATTCGCTCCTTCCTGACCCGGGCATCGACGCCGGCGACTTGGTCAAGAGGTGAGAAGTGAAAGGAGGAGATCCCCTGCACTCTGATAAGAATTGGAATAAATAGGATGACAATATTTGATCCATGAGATTCATTCATTAAAGATCGAACGACCTATATTAGGTTGTCCCTTTCTGTTCTGCAAATTCTATCCCGCAGGTGAGCATCCTTGGTCATTAAGGCACTTAACTAGCACTTATGACATCGCTAATTAACTACATCCTACTGCAATGATATATTAGTTGGCATGAGTAAATTTTATAACAAAGAGCAACATCCAATTTTTGAGTTATTACAACCTAATAGCAATATAGAGTTTTTGAATGAGCATGTTTCTTAGAGATGCACAAATACAAAATTTCGGGTAAGGCTAGAATGTGTTATTGCATGTGAATGATGTGCTGCATCAACTTTATAAAATGAGTCATTAAAGTTGTAATATGAGTTCTTAAAGTTGTAAAAAAAACTAGTTACAACATTAGTTATCATTTGTCTATATATAAAGTGGTAATTGAGTTCTAAAAATTGTAATATGATTATTTAAAGTTGTAATTATCACTTTAAGGACTCAATTATCACTTTAAATACACATTTTACCACTTTTAAAGACACAAGATGACAAATGTTGTAACTAGAAAATGTACACCTTTAATGACTAATATTACAATTTAATGACTATTATTACTACTTTAACGACTTATTTTACAACATTAATGTACCATATCATTTATATGCATTAATACGTAGTAGAATTTTCTCACCGCTAGGATGTAATATGCAACTCAACTCAACTATCCTCAAATCCTCAATTGCAAAGCAAATTAGTTCATTTAACTGCACTTCAGGGACACAACATTATGTATATTCAACTGACAATTCAAGCAAATTATGCATGGGTTCTCTTAGGTTTACTCATTTATGTTATGCCTTAAATGGGGGTATATAACATAAGTGAAAACAAAGCAATCATGCACTTCTTTATTTACCCACAACCACTTAATCAAATCGATCTCGTCTGTTTTCCTGCCTTCCCAAGCAAACCAGTAGCTCTGACACCATAATCTACCTCTCCATTCATTTTCCCACCAATGACATATATGTTAATTGCACTCTTTCACCTAATGCATTATTATCCTGCTTCCCACCTCTAATAAAACCCCTCTCCTTCCTCAAGAAAATACATCAAACACATTCAGATATAGAACACTTGAAGCAGCTAGCATCGATCTTCCCATCTCTAATATCGAACACAAACTTGGTGTGCAAGATCATGAAGCAGCAGCTACAACCTCTTCTCACACTCCCATTGCTACTGATCCTGCTCTCCCACTGCACCGGAATCTCAGCTCAAGGCCCAGCTGCGAGCCCCGATGCAGGACCCGTAGCCGACGCTCCAGCACCTCCGGGACCAACCAACGTCACCAAAATCCTTGAAAAATCCGGCAACTTCAACCTTCTCATCCGCCTGATGAAAACCACACAAGTCGACACCCAACTCAACAGCCAGCTCAACGACTCGTACAGCAAACTCACCATCTTGGCCCCAACTGACGCTGCCTTCTCCAAACTCAAATCAGGGTCTCTCAACTCCCTCAGCGAGTCTCAGAAGGATCAGCTCTTGCAGTTCCATCTCATCCCAGATTTCCTCACCATCTCAAACTTCCAAACTCTCAGCAACCCGGTTCGGACCCAAGCCGGAGACCAGTTTGAGTACCCGTTGAACATCACCACGTCTGGAAACTCGGTGAACATTACCACTGGTCTTGTCAACACTTCAATATCAGGCACTGTCTACACGGATAACCAATTGGCGGTTTATCAGGTCGACAGTGTGCTACAGCCTTACGGGATTTTTGCTCCCAAGCCTCTGCCCCCTGCTCCAGCACCGGCACCAGAAAAGGCAAAGCAAACAAAGAAGGCTTCGGACGATAGCCCAGTTGACGCAGTGAAATCTGCTGCAGGGCCAGTAGTCTGTGATCTCACCAGGAATGGGTTGGTCTCCGTTGGACTTGCTGTGGTTTTCGCAATGGCATTGTTTTTGTGACAATGAGATTGATTGAAGAAGTGAGTATGGTTTGAAATAAGAGATTCGTCTCTGTTTTTGACCTTTTATCAATGTGCCAGTTTGTGATCATATACGTACGAACATTATTATTATTTTTCTTTTCGGGGTGATGTTTTTGTCGGTTGCTTTGTATTTGTATCGGACGTGTTTGCTTTAATTTAGCTATTCCTTCTGGATATTTTGACCCCTTGTACAATTTTTGGAGAAAGTTGCTTATGATCTGGCTATTCTTCTCAAACATTTATCCATGTATCAAGTAGGAGTTTTATTTGAAAAAAAAATCCACGAAAAGAACAAGATAAGTTGTAGTTATATCTGTAAATTTGTTGAATACACGCTGCAACAAAAATGTGATCACACAACGGTAAAATTTCGTTATGTGTATGAACAATTAACCGTTGTTATCGTGTCGTTGTGTGATTAAAGGTTGAAAATTTTCAGTTACAGGCATAAAAAATCATTTTGCTCTTCAAGTATTTTGTAGTATAGTTGATCAATCAGACAACAAATCAATTTTTTAGTTTTCTTGTAAGAAGTGATCTGTTGTGTAGAGAGAATACGCACAATTTTTCCCATTAGGGACCGATAGTTATTAATCTCTATTGTCCACAATACGGACAAACTGATAAGAGTGCTAAATACACAGTGATAATAGAGACTCTGGATTACCACTGTTAACAGTGGCAAATCTGTCAGATTAATTTTAAAAATAAGATGTCAATTAGCACCTACAATTGTTGTATTGCACTTTATATTGTTTTACGTTTATAATACAATGAATAGACAAAGTCAAATTTACACATAGATCCATCATTAAAATTGCTAATATATAAAGATCAAGACTATCCATCTTCTCTTTGACACAACCTGCACAATACATTAAGTTAGTTAGTTCTTCTCCTAATTACACAGATCTGTCATCTTAACACATAGAAAACATGCAGATGATTAATTCAAATCCATGCTAGTATTGAAATTGAAATGTCGTCTACTTTGTTGTTAAGTACTAGTTTCATATTTTAGATATACTGGAACAAGTTAACTATAAGGTAACCATATTTCAATTCAATGCAACAATGAAGAAAAAGTTTTTAACAAGCAGAAGACATAATTAATTGACATAAAAGAAATGCAGATATGTGGAAACAACTAAAAAGGAGTACATTCCATATAATTTATTCTCCAAGTGAAAAACTTCACTTCTCCATTAGAAATAAAATGTACTAGTTTCAAATTTTTCCAGGACTATTCCATAACTTTCAATTCAACAAGCAAGCAAGTCAAACTTATTGTTTGTAAATTGTAGAGATACCTTCTTGGATGTAATTATACTGATTGGTTTCTCAAGTTTGTTCTCCACCCTCTTGATCCCCTTGATAGACATATCGCTCACACCCTCAGCCATTTGAACTCTGAAAATCAACAGCATGGCAATATCTGCCAAGATAAATTTCTTCTTGTTATATAGTTGGGGTTGGTCGATTTATCTTCTCAGAGATTACTTGTTATTGTACTGCAAAGTGGTTATATGGGTATGCAGTTTGGCAGCTTCTTGTTGATAATACTGAGATTCATAAAAATAAGGATATTACTAAGATCATCTCATTGACAGCAAAATAAAGATTTATTCAGTTGATTGAGTTACAATTGATGTAAAATATCACATATGTTTTATAAAACTAAATGCAGATAACACTAACAACAATAATATCACATTAGCAACAATGAAAGATGTTGGTTCCAAGTTTTCAGCATTATACTAAGTTCAAACTGACTAAGAAAACTCTTAACACTGAACATAACTAGTAATTAATTATTGAATAGACCAGAGATGAAAAGTAATATTTGACACACTTCTAGTATAAGTTAACATAAATTTTCTTTAAGACTAAGTTATATTAGTATAGCCAGGCTTCTATATATGTATGGGCTTATTACATATAGAACACAAATCAGAAGCATTCGATGTTTAGGTGAATTGACATAATTAATTTTTCAGTTAGATTTTGCATAATGGATGATGTATAAACTGTTATGCAAGTTTTACATTTTCTCTCGTGGTAGCACCTTGTAAAATGGAAACATCGTCACACAACGATTTACATTAAAATTGTTGTGTTTTTAAGGAAATCAATTTTGAAAGCCAAAATGTTAGATGCAAATTTCCCGTTTTTGCACGAGTTTAGGGATCTGATTGGAACAAAAATGAATTCGACACATTTGAAAAAAAATGACATCCTCGTCATACAATAAAACACATAATTTGTGTTGTACAAGTTTTCTCATGTTGCACTAGGTGCTACCTAGCAGAAATTAAAATGTGGTCACACAACAAATATATTTAAAACTGTTGTATCTTGAATTAGAAATCTTGCACTAATTCTAGGAAAAGTAAACGATGATCTATTATACAACAGAATGACAATACATGTGTTGTGTGCATAAATCTTAATTTTTTTTTCAATTTCATGCCATTAACACAACAAATGTTCTAAACTATCATTGTCTAAAAGAGTACGAGCTATCAAATAGGGGCGACTCTGGTTTTATTGTATTTTAGTGTTGTCTGTTGAGATATTTGTAGTAGTGACATTTTTTTTATTTTTATAAAGTTTTATTTCTAGACAAGAAAAATAGGTGCGAGAAGGGAGAAGAATCATTATCATATTTATTGATAGGAGACCCTTTGTATAGGGTATTACAGAGTACCAATATGGTAATTGGAATGAATACATAGTATTATTCTAGGTATATTTCCTAACGGCATACAATCAAGAGACATATAGCAGAATATCCTAAAACACTCCCCTTGTGTCGCCTGCCTCCACGCTGATGGTGCTTCAGATATTGTCTTGTCAAAACCTCGTCAAGTGACAAAAATTTTATGGGATAAACTAAACCTTGATCGTAGGAGAAAAAGTACAACACACTAACTGATTCACTGAGGTACACATCATACTCCTCACCATGTTGAGAAGAGTTATATTTTTTCTCTCCGACACACCATTTGATTCAAGTGAACCTGGAGTTGTATACTGAGCTTCTATCCCATGCTCCTGCAGTTACAAAGCAAAAAGACCCTCATGTTGCCCGGTTTCAGAATACCTGCCATAATACTCCCCTCCTCTATCTGACCTCACTACCTTAATTTGCCTTCCCAACTCTTTTTCAGTTGCATTTCGAAAAATTTTAAATTTTTCCAAGCTCTGAAATTTTTCAAAGATGAGAAACAAGGTACAATATCGGGTGTAGTCATTTATAAAGGTAATAAAATACTTATTACCACATATGGTCTGGTGTGCAAAAGGTCTACAAATATCTGTGTGGACAAGTTGCAAAGGTTCAGTGCTTTTATCGGATCCTTGTTTCTAGTTTTAGTCATTTTCCCCTTAACACATTCAATGCAAGTATCAAAATCAGCCCAATCTAGTTCAGGTAGCAAGTTTTCTTTCACCATTCTCAGCAATCTTTCTTTAGATATGCGTGCAAGTCTTCGGTGTAAAAGATAAGCTGAGTTCTCATTATGTTTTCTCTTTTTACTTATATCTTTCTGTGCATTCTCAATCAACAACACTTTTTTAGGATAAGAACTTTCAAGAGACTAATAATCATTCATCGAACAAGTTGAGCCAATATAGCGGGAATCAAGGGAGATTTTTATTCCATTAAAGTCAATGAAAAAGGTACATCCTTGTTTTACTAACTGAGACACCGAAATTAAATTCCTTTTCATAGAAGGAATATAGTAGACATTATTTAAATCAAGAGAAGTTCTAGACCCTAACACTAAACAAACTGTGCCTATAGCCTTCACACTCACTCCCATGCCATTCCCAACTGCTACTTGCACCTCATTTCTCCATGGAGCTTTCTTGCTTAGAAAGCCCTGCAATGAATTCGTAATATGAATCGATGAACCGGTATTAAGCCACCAATAACTAGAAGATAAATTAACTAAATTAACCTCAATAGAGAAAACACTTAGATGTGACTCAACCTTCTTTGTCATCCAATCCTTGAATCCATGGCCCGGTTTCTTACCCTTGGTACTCAAAGTTTTCTTGGGGCCAAGTTTATAAGGCTTAGTCCCACATGTACCTTCTCTAGAACCAACTTCACCACAGGCAACAACTTTGCCTTTTTCCTTTCATTTTGACTTTGAGACCAGATTCACAATAACCTGTCCATCCCTCTTAATCTTATCCTCCTCTTGCACACATATCGCTATCAAATCATTCAGATCCCACTTATCCTTCTGAGTAAAATAAGTGGTATTCAGCTGGCCAAAAGAATCAGACAGGGTTCTAAGGGACGGATGCACTACAAACTCAGCGGGCAAGGGTATATCAAAATCTCCAAGCCTAGTGGTGATGTCAATCATCCCCATGATATGCTCACAGACACTTTTAAAGGAATCATATTTGACCCCCATCAGCTGATCTAGCAAAATAGAAATTTCTGCCTTCTCATTCTCACGGAACTTCAAGGCAATAGTAGCCATAAAATCAGTGGCTGCATCCTTGTTAGTAATACTCCCCTTAACCACATCAGTCATGGTTTGCTTAAGAATAAGCTTGGTCATCCTGTTGGCTCTAGTCCAATCCTTGTGTTTCACAGTTTCTAGGTCAGAGGAATTGTCATATATCACTGGTTCAACCTCAGTCAAGCACTAATCAATTTCCTGAAGGCCAAGGTAAAGCTCCATGAATTGCTACCATTTTTTTTAAATTACAGCCATTGAGAGGTTCAATGGTTGCAAGGGACAGTCTTGAGGTGTTTAAAACTAGAAAATAAAAAAAGTTTTAGTTTTCTGCTTTAGTTTTCATCAAAAACAATTTCAGAAAACTACAAACATAAATAGAAATTAAATCTTATCAAAAGAACTCAAGATCATAACAAAATTATGGTTTTCTACATATTAGTTTTCAATAACAAATCTTACCTGTATGACAAAAGAATATGTTATTGCTTAAGTTTCTTATTTGCAAAACCAAAATACTAAAAACCAGGATATCCCTGAAATAGTCAACACATGTATAGCAAGAAGAAAATGCCCAGTTCACTGAATTCAGCTTTTAATATTTCATGATGCATTGGTTTACCTTTAAGAACACAAGAGTCAATCATTCTGTTGAAGATATAATTATGTTCCAAAAACTAAAGACACAAATTTCCTAGTTCTATATCCAAATGATTCCAAAATAATATATTGACAGATTGATGTATACAACATGTATCAAAATACCATTTTGCAACGTAGAACTAGTGGTTATTACTCTTTAATTTTTAACACAGTTAAAATCAAAACAAAGAGAACAACCTGCTCATCAATGAATTTCAATGAGCAAGATTATGAATTGGGAGATATCTTGTCAGTGTCAACATTTCAAGACAAACAAATATATATATGTATATCAGTATATAATTCTCATTGATAGACAATCAAAACATTCAGAAACAAGCCAAAATTACAGAAATTTCAAACAGCCAAAATTCAATATCAGCCACACTAAAATAAGTTTCATCTGGACACCATCTACTCTAACTTAAATGCACGCCACGAATGCCTCTAGTGTTCAATTGCTCAATCAACATATATACATGAACGAAAATTTTGAATTTTTGGGAACTAACACGGTGTTCCTACTGCGTTGCATTATAGTTAAACAAAACAAGGTAAACATGTACAGAAATTCGACTGGTATCTCACAGTAATATGTCTTTAAGACGCGGAAGAACATGATCGAAATGATTTTTCTCTTAGAACCATAATTCCCAATTTTGGGAATAACTGAAGAAGATGGAGAAACCGAGAATGACGACTTGAAGTTGTTTAATTGAAATGCCTGTGCGCTGTTTTGGTGTGAATATTAGGCTTGAAAGTTAGCATAAACTTTGGGCTTTATTAAAACAAAAGCTTACATTTGAAAACATTATCAGCCCCTTTTTTTTTATAAGAACCTTTAGTTTAGAACAAAATGTACAGAACTTCATCAAGCAAGAACAACTAAACTGAATAGGTCTATGAAGTATGCAATTAGCTCTGATACCAATTGAAAGCGTAACTCTAAAACACAATCAATTGCATACAAACACAAACACATATATTGCATTCACAAACACAAGCATATACAAAAATATAGACAACATGCATATGCAGAGTACTGAATATGTGTACCTGATGGAACCGATGAAGCCATCTCAGAATACCGATCTTATGCACGTTTCTTTTGATAGCTATCTTTCTATGGGGCAAGAACTGAATAACTGATATCAAAGAGAGTACATGGATCTAGTATTTATAATGAGAGCATCCTAATACAAAACCCTCCAATAAAAGGTCTTTATATCTCATTAATGTCTACAATCATTATTATTTGTTTCAGTTATCTTCTTTAGAATTTCTCATTATATGCACATAATGAATACATTTAATATGAAAAATGAATTGCTTAATATCTCTAATTACTTGATAACATGTTGTAACATCAACTGTTGGACTTAATTATAAACATGTAATTGTTCAATTCAACTTACACCTTAAGCCTACAAAACTAAGTAAAATTGAACGAAATTACTTAAAATTACAATACAAATCCAAGATTTAAAGTATAAAAATATAGTGAATAATGGATACTTCATTGAACATTGACACCACATAACTTCTTCGTGTTCTAACACCTTGTCCGGTTGAAGTTTGGCCTCTTTTCGTTTATGTAGATTTTCTGGTGAGGGTAGAGCCATTCAATGACGTTTAACTCCTCTCGTAGTTTCTTTACTTCCTTTCTAACACTACCAAACTTCTCAAGCTCCCAATATCTCATTAGCCACCGCTCTTAATGATCTCCTAAATCCAGACTCCATGTTCTTTGTCAACATTCACAGATAAATTGCCCACACGTACTCGTCACTCTAACCACATCTCCTCAAATAAAATTCTTCTAGCCCTCCTCCCAAAATCCCCACCCTCTGATGTCGGTGCTTCATTCTCAACAAGAATTGGACAATGATCCAAAGACTTAGAAACAAAGTGATGAACAAGAAGGCCACCCCACCTTTGTATCAACTCCAAATTTCCAAATCTTCAATCAATCCTCTCTTTCATGTACATTGCTGCACCCTCTTGCTGATTATCCCACAACAAACAGCATTTCGGAAATTGTCAATGAGCCTTTGAGAGCGCAAATTATGAGAGTGAAACATTAGGCTCTTCGTAGGCGGCGACCACGTGTTCACGCACCATATGGCTTTACTAGCTAGTATCATTTATGTGAAGACTCGATCAGGATGAAAGTATAGTGAGTATGATAGGCTAGACTTTAAGCTCAAATTCAGTAAGCCCGTTGCTGAATTTTTCTCTATTATGAATGGCACGGTATAAAGGAAAAAAATGTGGACATGTATGAGCTGGTTAGTTACTAAAAAAGATTCGATGAAATAAACAAGAATATGATCAGAGATTATTATGATTTATAAACCAAAAGTAAGAAGATCATGTCCCTAGCCTTTTATAAACCATAAGGATATTTGTCGCATAGGTTCAAAGTCCAAAATAGAATACTGGAATAGCTAGGGCATATTAATTAGGTGTGACTAACACTTGACAAATGACAACAATATTCTTTAGTTAGTTTACTAGTTAACACTGCATTACTTGGGAACGCAAATTACCTCACATCTATAGCAACTTATTAAAGATTTGAAAAATTCTATTATACAGATCTGTATAGTCTGTCGTGAACCGTTTGATCAGTTGAGGTTTTAAATCGGTTGGCCTATCTAATGGTTCACACCAAATCTGTATAACAAAAACCCTAAAAATTTGGCCAAAAACACAATGAGGACGAGCTAGCGTAAGTAATTTGGTCCACATTAAGAGACCCTTATTAAAATGGACGGTCGAAAATGCTGTTGACAGTGAGAAGGAGAAAGATAGCTAGGGAGAGCCGAAGTTCACGGACTCTTACCCGACGATGACATTAATCAATATTTAGGCTTCAGCCTTTTGATTGGAGAAAAAGAAATTCAAAAATAAGATGAAAATTAAACAACATTGCATGGAGGGCCCGATAATTCGCCTTCACTGTTGAGCCAAAACATGCACTGGCCCTCTCTTTCTTCCTTCCTTCCCTCTGCTAAACTCTAAGTCCCATAATTGGTATAAGCAAGTGTTTCGTCTAATTAACACTAGCTTATAGTACAACAAAAACTAAGGCTAAATTAAGGGTACCGGTGCAGCACTCTACCTTGCAATGAAAGGTTTCTCATTGCTGAGTACTAGTATTGCTACTGTACTGGGTCAAGTGATGATCCATAGCTGAATCCATCGAAGCTAAACTTGCTGCACCTAGCTCTTGCTGAAAGAAGGGTACAGCTGTAACTCTACCTACTCCGAGAAAATCCCTCGTTAAGCTACTCTTCTCGGTCGCATTCACTGTAGCAGTAGAACTACCAGTTCCTAATGGCAGGTTCATCATCTGATTCAGATGATTAATCTTGTTGCTCAAGAATGAAGTCGAAAACAATGACGGAGACCCGTCCCCCATTTGAGTTGAAGATGACAGAGAGTTGAGCAAGACATTGAAGTTCTCATCGTTCTTGTTGTGGCTGTACGGTGAAGAATTCATGAAGCCAAAGGCGGCAGCCGGAATGTCGATGTCGTTGTTGTTGTTGCTTGTTGTAGATCCCATTTGAGCTGCTTTTTGTAAGAGCGCTGTGGCTGACATGTGACCCGGACTCTGATTATTGTTATAGAAAGAGCTCGAACTCATCGTTCCGGACAAATTTAAATTTGCTTTGGAGTCTTCCTCCTTGCAATTGAGTCCTCGTGTCATCAATGACGACATAGATAGATTCCCATTCGTAAACGATGCCTCGGGGTACTTGTCGAGCCACTGGTTCTGTGAGGAGGATGGTCCAAACATATCCATAGACGACGAAGCCGTCTGCACCATTTCAGACAAGCTTAAATTGCCTGCTGAGCCCGAGAATTCGGGCTGCTGCTGATGTTGGAAGATTGGTAAGAATCGGGGGATATTATTCCTCGCTTGTTGTGTTCGTTGATGATGATGAGGATGATTAGAGGTAAGAGATCCATTCATGAAGCTTGGAATGTTAATGTTTGTCGCTGTGGAAGTAGAACCAAACCTTGCGCTTTCTTCAGCCGCCAATGCATCACAGAAAGCTCTATGAGTTATGAAGCTATCTTTCCTGTTTTGGAAAAAATCTCACTCAGCCATACAACATTAAATTCAGATATTGCATGCATTTAATGTATATTCTCCCATCAAAATTAATCTTAAGCAAGGGAATCTCTTGGAAAAAGAAATAGAAATCAGAATCTAAATTATCCGATTATCGTCTCACTCACACAGAAGACTCTAATGATATGACTCTGGCTCAGAGAATAGTATTTTCTCGAAATGGGAGAGTTACCTGGAAAAGAGTGTTCCACACTCACATCTATACTCTCTAGTCCCGCAAATCTTGCTATGTGCTTTCCAATCAGACTGGACTGCGTACTTCTTCGAGCACTTCTCACACTTCCACTTTTTCTCACCGTGCTTTCTGCTGAAGTGCTTCTTGATTCCGGTCAGGTCTCCCAGTGCCCGTGAAGGGTCGTGATGCACGCAGCTTTTCTCCGGGCAGACGTAGACCTTCTTTCTGATTACTTCGAGCTTCGATCTTTGTTTCAGTTTCCATGGAAGGTTGTGGCCTCGTCTGTGAAGTTGCAAGTTCTGGTCCCTCTGGAAGCCCTTGTTGCAGATTTCGCAGAGGAATCGGTTTGTTGCCATTAGAGATTTTGGGGAAAAAGCTATAACTTCTGCATCTGGATCTGGAAATAATTCAACAAACTAAATTAAAATTAAGATCTTGATTATCAATTAGTCAAGCTAGCTAATATATGAAATTAAATACATGCAATAGTACTTGCCTGGAGTTCCGGGTAAATTTCGCTTCCTCTTGAGGGCCGGATTAATCGTATTAGGGTTAGGGTTAGGGCTCGGATTTGACTCCTGAAGAAGAAACCCTCCACTAATGGTCGAGGGAACTGAAAGCCCTTCTTCAGATGACATCATCTTTAGGCTAGAACTTGCTCAAAACAAAGGAGTAAAACAAAAGCTAGCTCGAACTATCAACAAAATTAAGAAAAGACAAAAGCTTTTAGTGGTGTAGAAGACAATATACAACTAAAATCTGAGAGCTAAGCTAAGCTTTTGGTTCTTGGATCGATGCCCAAGCTGAGAGAATAAGTAGCTAGAAATTAAGAAACCCAGAATTAAGCAAGGTTTTTTGTTTGAAGCTTGGAAATGGAAAACACCAAGAAGAAAATAAACGAAGAGAGAAGTATTTCTTCTCTCTCTCTCTATGTCTATCTCTTTCGATCTCTCCTTATCTAATACGGCTGTTATCTCTTTCCCTCTCAAAGTCGGCCAGCCATAGACTCAACTGGACCATCCTCTCCTCTTCTATTCAATAGAATAACAAATAATTTACTCGATCGAGTCTGAAAGGGCCAAAAAGGTAGTGAAAGTCGCCATTACATGAGGTGAAAAATCATGAGGTGAAAGTCGCCATTACAGCCAGCAATTGACATGAGGTGAAAAATCATTACACCATAATATGAGAGAGAGAGAGAGGTGCCGTCCGTGAGAGGTGAGGGATTGGTGGGGGGCCCAGATCTGGGGAGACTGTCAGAAGTGACAGTGAGAAGAGAAAGATGATAATACAAAGCCCTGGTACCGCTTGATATGTCGACCAAAACCCACGGGACACCAAAGCTCTCTCTCTTTCTCCATAGAGTCAGCAAGAGAGTCTCCCCCACACACACATACCTGTACCTCCAACACTGATATCTAGAAATTCGATCCCTTCTGGTGGCTACTGAGGAGGTGGAGAATCTTTCACGAGTCTGATGCTAATCGTCGGTCTTACGTACTTGGGTTCATAATTTATGGGGTAAATCTCATTCTTAGTTCACATGTTTGCTGGTGAAATTTTAGTTTCTCTTGCTAGGGTTCGATCTGGGAAAACAAGAAAAAACGTACACTATTGCGAATCCATTTTTGATTGTCATTGTTATCAGCTAGTGTAAGAGGCTCATGATCCCCCTCCCTTTGAAACTAGCGTAGCTAAGGAGTAACCGGATACAGAAATATATATACATGCGATAGAAACTATTTTATGCCTTAGTTGTGACCTGTGTGTGACACCTCGATTTGAGCTTGGAGACCTTGAATTAATGTTTCCCTCTTAATCGATCATCATCTTCAGCCAATTAAGGTGTTCACGTTAGCCTTATTTGTAATTCGAAACCTTCTGCAGTAAAAAAAACATCTTCATTAGTTTCGACAGCAACCTTCAAGCCATGGAAACATAATACAACCCAAAAGGATCATCACGTAGTCCAAATTTGTCCCAGCCTTGTCATGAATAATTACCCTTTTATCCTCCAGGAAAATAAGATATTTTCATCAATCCTTGTGGCCACTATGATCCCAAACAAACCCGGCCACACTTTTCAAGCGTTTTCCCTTTTTTCTTGTGAGATCTCCTCCCCCTCTCTCTCCTCAGATCTGGATCAGTTTTTGATCTAATTTTTGGCTGGTCATTAGGGGGAGATCCTCCTCTTCTATGGTGGCAGTTCCAATAATTTTTTTCTTTTCCTTTTTGTTCTTTTCCTAACAACATCTCAAAATTTCAACAACCCGGATCTCATCTCCTATTCACTCTCATTCATCCCTCATCTCCTTAATCATATTCCACCCCACCTCTCTCTCTCATGGATCCACTTCTCCCCTATGTTCCCTAAATTCTCATTCTTGTTCCTTTAAAAGGTTTTTCTTCCATTCATCCATGGTTTCTCTTGGTTTCGTCAACTGCTACTACTATCAATGAAAAATGGTGGTGCTGCTACCCAAAAAAATTCATCACACAGTTAAATTCAACTAAAAGAGTAATTTTGCTACGACGAAAGTAGCAGCACCGAAGAAGAAGCACAACCGTCATCAAGAATTTCGTCTTTCTCTACATTCTCAGCCGACCGAGGACTATCAGAAAGAGAAGAATAATGAGAGGTGAAGGAGTATCGATATCCAATTCAAGACGTCGTGGATCTGAACAATCGGCAAAGGAACGCAAGGTGCCGACAAATCTGCTCCTGTGATCTGGATCTGGCTCAGATGCAAAATCGAGAGCAAATCGGGCCTCTGAATCCCCTATCAAGGTAGCCGTGATGTCATGGTAGAGATCGGCGTGAGCGACGCTGGTGACGAGCTCCGATCTAGAATGGGCATTGATCTTTAAGCAATCTCTGAGAGAGAGAGAGAAGAAGAGCAAAAAGAGGGCTAGATGAGCCGATGAGGTATCAACTGGGGATTTAATTAGGTTAGGAATAGAGTTGGATGTGCGTAATTTGGTTGTAAAATGGATGCCATTTTGATCATTTGAACGTTAAAAAATGGATCGGGCTTGATCCTTTCGGTTTTGGGCCTAAGCATGTGACCTAATTTGTATAACAAATTATGGAAAATGATTTTTTGTGTTTACAAATTTGGTCGGTTCCTTATATATGATTCTCCCCTTTAAATGTGAAATTATATTTTAATCAATTAATGGTATTTTAGGTACTTTAAAAATTTTACAATTCCTAAAAACCACATCATCAATTTTACAATTACAATTGAGGGATATGACACTTTACAACTTTTTTATCATAAAATCACATCATCGTCGTTCATTTAGTATTTCTATATGAGTATATTACTCATGCAAAATTTCAGAAATTTTGGTGATGTTAAGGCATTCAAATCTTTAACTTATAATTATAAACGTGATCTGTTTCTGTTTGAGAGATTTAGTTCGTCTATTGATTTAATCTTATTTGACACTTTAACGTTCACAAAATTAGATGAAAATTTGTGGTAGTGATCTACATACTAGGACCAACAAATTGAACGCTGGAGAGGTGATTTTGTGATCGAAAGTTTGTCAAATATTTTATTCCTATAAATAAACCAAAATAGGGATCCCTCAATAGAAGGAGGTCTTGCGTGCGTGCGTGTGTGTGTGGTTCCTATCCAGAGAGGGTTAATGCTTTGAAATTAAAGTGCGGGACTCCATATTTTGCTCACTTAGAGGTCACATTTTCACATCTTCACCGCTCAATGTCTAGAACATAGAGTGTAGATCACTCCTGCCAAGTTTCATCTAATTTGGAAAACATTTGGATACCGTTTTAGATTAAATGAATTAACATAACAAAATCTGTCAACAATGAACCGTTTTAGATTCATTTAAGAGTGGGATCCCTCTTTGGATAGGAACCGATATATATATATATATATATATATATATATATATATATATATATATATATATATATATATATACAGGCTTTCTTGGCTAAGGCTTTTTTTACCAAGAGTTTGGTGCGGATTTTCTTAATTTGACCCACTTTTCAATCAAATTTTCTCATATTAACCATTCAGTTTCTAAGTATAAATGAATAGATAATCTCTGTATATTTTCAGCTTATTTAGTGATCGTTAAGACATTCAAAACTGTGATTTACAGCGAAGAACACGAACGGTTCTGGTTGAACAGATTCGGTTCGTTCATTATATTTATACGTTTTCAAGACCTTAACGATTACCAAATCAACTGAAATTTTTTAGAGATAATCAATACATGTATATCTGGATTCTGAATGGTTAAGATGAGAAAATTTGATCGAAAAGTGAGTTAAATTAAAGAAATTCTCACCAAACTCTTAGTAAAGACATCCTTAGCTAGAAAATATATTATATATACATATATATATACAGACTTTCTTAGCTAAGGACATCCTTATTTATTCTTACGCTACACATTTCCACTTTAGACTCGCTTTTCATTCGAATTTTCGCATCTCCACCGTCTAGTCTTTATGTACTAACGTATAGATTATCTCTACAAAATTTCAGCTAATTTGGTTGTCATCAAGGCACTCAAATTTGATTAAATCTATGGACGAACTGAATTCTGTTAAACCTGAACCGTTTGTGTTTATAATAGAAAACACTGTTTTGAGTGGCTTAATGATTATCAAATTGACTGAAATTTTGTAGAGACGATCTATATGTTGTACCTAAAGACTACACGGTGAAGATATGAAAATTTGAATGAAAAACGAGTCTAAAGTAAAAATGTGTAACGTAAGAATAAATAAAGATGTTCTTAACTAAGAAAACCTATATATATTTGGTAAGCGACATGATTATTGATATGACTAAATTGGGTCTTGAGAAATGCTGGAGAAGATCCAAGATACAATCTGATGATTGATCCAATTCCAACCGTGTAGAGGCAGAATTGTTCTCGAAGGCTATGGCAGCTAGTCTATGGGCTATCCCATTATCTGATCTTGATGTATGCATAATTTGAACATGTGCAAGTTTTTTTAGTGGTAAAGGAACAAATTGTATTAATATACACAACACATGCATACCCCAACATGGACCACGATTACAACAAGAAACAGAAAATAACACGAACCCAACAAACAAACGAACCAAATAAACTTGTAACCAAAAAAGAAGCAAATAAACTAATCCAGATAGTAATAAACATTTGGAAGATGGTGATGATTACTGTTCGGTGTGAAAATAGTTTTTTTTCGAACAATCAGACTTGAAGCGTGGCAGTACCAATGGGTCAGGTACAACCTTGATCTTTGATGCTTGTTCGCCTTCTGACTTCTCTTCAAACGACTGTCATACAGGCGCTGGTCAAGCCTGCACTTAGGTTCTACAGACCTAGCTGAAGAGCAACTAGCATTTTTTCTCCTCTTCTCGCGAAGCAGACGTTTCTTACTCGGACTAGTGTGGTTGAGCAGAGCTATAAACAATGATTGCAGGTCGTTCGCCAAAGAGTTCCTTAACAAACCAAAGATATTTGCTAAGGTTATTCACCCTAACAATAGTTTTACGGGTATTCACATACAGATAGGGCTTTAGGAAGCGGTGGTGGACTGTTTTCTCACGGATGAGGCTTGGTGAGGTAAAAGCGGGAACCGTCGACGGAGCGGGATTTGGTGAGTAACAGCGGGGAATGCCTACGGGTAGGGCTTTGGTGAACAAAATGACCCAAGGAATATTTTTGGTAGAGGTGCTCTGAGGGAGGCTTGTTTTGCAGTGTACAAAAGTTGTTTGTTGATTGATTGGAGATGTCTCTGAATCATACACCTTGACCCCTTTATATAGTTAACACTAGGATTTGTTCTTGCTTGCGAATCAAGGTATATCAAACCCTATTCGAAAGATCATGAAAAGAATCCTTAAGCAACTGCAAATCCTTACCAAATATGACCTCAAACGAAAAAGAAATTAAAATATTTATAATAACGTAGACCGCAAGAATCGGTCCAATGGGCTCTTCTGCAAGACATTTGCAGAAAGATATTATTTTAACCCAAACATTGCCCCCAGACCTTGTGATTGAACCTAAGCCCACTTATAAAATCGATAAGGGCAGAAACTTGGCCCAGTTTCTTTAAAATAATTGGAACGCCGCATCGTTCCTCCTTTGCAGTCGTCTACCTTCAGCAAACAACGTTTAGCTTCAGAGATACATGTTCAATTTCTCTAAATATCCTGACACCAAATCTCATTCCCACCACATCTTTGCATCATGACTGACATTTCAACCAAAGAAATGGTCATTGATGGCAAGAGAATCTCTGAAAAGCTAAAAGCCATCGCTCACCCAACTCACTCCCATCTGAAATTGACCACCAGAGTCTCCGCTGGGCTTGGTCCATTCATGAAAAAGTTTCCAGAAGTCAAACACTACTATCATGAATCCAGAATATCAATCTTCCTCTTTCAGAATGTTTCCGCAGATGTCACTACATGGCAGAAACAAAGCGACTGTCCAGTCAGAATTGGAGTCTGGTCATTCCCAAGTGATCAAATGATGCAGTGGTATCACAATTGCAAAGCTCTTGATCTGGATCGATGGAAGATAGCAGGAATCGTTGATGCTATCGACTTGAGTTTTACTTTGAACAGTCGCGGCGCAAATTGACCTCCGATGATGGTTGCTGCCTACCTTTGGAATTCCTTCAGTAACACCTTTGATTTCAGGTTTCGTCAAATGAGTATCACTTTAATGAATATTTATGTTATTGCTGGTTTCCCAATTACTAAGGAAGCATATCAAGAACATCTCTTCGAAGATGCAGTCTATCTTTCATACTACTGACCCAACAGACTACCCAACACACCTATCCTACAAAGGATGGGTTGGACATTTCTATACTCGCGCAGATGAGCAAAGTGGAATTGCATTCCTAGACTTCTAGCTCTACAAATTTGTAGCCTGCACAGCAACCCAGAAGTTAACCAAGGTCTGGGCATGCACTGCAACTCTTCTCTTCAATGGGCACCGTCTAGGTCTAGCTCAGCTAGTATTGGAATTCATATATCGAGCGCTGCACAAGCTTTCACTTCACCAAATGAATTACAACGACATTTCAAGCTCTCTTTGGATTTTAGACCTCTGATTGCAGATCTACTTCGTTCAATTCAGAGATGAGCAAGTTACAGCATTTGCCAACGCTTCTTTGCCTCCATAAATTGGATATGCCCGGTCTCTGGAGTATCTGTCCAACCTTGATGCCACAACCCTAGACTCCGGTCTCCTTGTTCTCAACCATAAGTATCATGAAGCTCAGGCGAATGAGTTCATATGGTCCACAACACAAACTTCTGAAGGGCGAACGCTGTTCAACCAATCTATCTCTCTTATGGATATTCCTCTGTCTAAGTTGGCTGGCTTTGAACTTTATGTACCTAACCAGTTCTGTCACCAGTTTGGCTTACATCAGCGTGTGTCTTTCCCCCTTACCAATAGTATCAACTGCTACAGTTCCTGACGAATAGTGAAAGTATCAAAGCAAAAAGTTAGAGATCCTCGCTTCCAATCCATATGAACTCCTTCAAAAGCCAAGGTACACAGTTTTGAACTGTTATTTCCCACCAATGGTGTTTCTCAAGACTATGCACAATGGTGGAATTCTCTTCATGGTCATCACTGGCTTGTAGACATTAGCACATTCTTCAGAATGACCTTCAGACAAGCCAGATTCATCTTCTTTGCTGAAGAAAAATTAGTTCTTGACGGAGCTGCTGTCCCAAGTCAATTCACACAAGTTAGAGGCTCAGAAGCAAATCCTCAGGTAATTATACTTCCAATTAATTCTTACTCTTTGTAGCTAACAAACCACTAACTGATTGTTTAACTATGCAGAGTCATGTTCCAAGGGCACTTCCAAGCCAAGCATCATCTTCACAACCCAAAAAGAGAGGCATAAAAGCAATCATTGAAGATTCTAATGAAGATATCGAACCTCATCCGGTAAGTTTTCAAAGACTTTCAGTACTTCTACCTACTAATGTTTATCTATTAAATACCATCCACTGATATTTAAACCTGCTGCAGTTAACTCGTAAACTAAGAAACATCACGACCGATGCCTCCTCTCAGCAAGCTTCAATTCCAACATCTTCTCATCGATATTGGGAAGCTGAAAGGCGATTAGCAGTGGACGCTGTGTTGTGTCTTCTTTTGCCTACATCGAACGTTGTTCCTCTCCAAATGATGCATCTGTCAGAGATTGAAGCTTCTTAAAACTCTCACTCCACTACTGAGATTGAAAATGAAAGTCCTCTACCAGAACATTCTAGCGAGTCAAATGAAAACAACAAGATGATCATCCTGGCAGGAGTTGCACATGACTCAGCGAACAGCTCTACTCCTACTGTTCCTGAATCCCCAGAGATAGTTCCTGATGTGAGACCATTAGATACTCATATTCCACACGTAAGATGGTTATTCTGAGGTTACTTCAATTATCAATTTCTCTAAGAAAACTCATTAACATATTCCCCTGACATGTTCACAAAGGAACCAACGCTGGAAGAAACCGCGAACGTGTCCTCAATTGTTCAGACCTTACCAGGTGAAACACAAATCCTCTCTGAAACAACTGTCCATAATGCAAAGGAAGATGCAGAACCCTCCAAGACACCAACTGCCCAGGTATAATAGCATTCCTCTTGAAGCATTTATTTCATTTTACAAATCTCATACTTAATTTTATTTTCAAGAATCAACTCATTTTCTGGCCGCGAATACGCCTCAAGTTGATATTCCTGAGCCCTCAAATGCATCTGTGACTTTCGAGAAGCATGAGGATATTCCTCCTTCAACATCTGTTAATCCACAAGAGATCTCTTCTACTGTTAAGGTTATACACTTCTCATATTTTGATATACTAAGAAATGCAGCCATACTTGAAACCTAACTGCTCAAGTTTCAATTTTCAGATGTTAATGACTGAACAAGAACATACTTCCATGGCTGGTGGATTGATAAGTATGTTTTACGCCATGATTTTAATGTGTTTTTACCCTCATTTATACTTGGTTTATTCCTTAGTAATGTCGTTTTTACTTATTTTGAGTCAAAAGGGTTTTTCTGTAGAGCAATGGCTATTACGTGCATTTATACAGAAATTTGTGCTTAAGTGTTGTAAAACCGTTTTTAGACAAACACTTGGGTATTTCTCTTATGATTCACTGTACCTTTACATTGTCATTTTTGATGAATTTGGTTTAATGTGTAGATGACATGTATATGGACATATTATATCAAGAATCATGAAGATTGGCCTCATGGAAGACAACAAGAGAAGCCACGGAAAAGAAGTACTCTGAAACGCAAGTTTTGATCCAAGCACAGAAACTTCCAGAAACCCTACATCAACTTTGGAATTTCATATCTGACGATCCAGGCGGAATCGGAGGACGAGCCATATATCATTGGAAAGCTACGGAAGTCTAGTTTTCAGATCAGCTGGAATCGCATCAATTGGAGTTCATATGAGGGAGTTATGATCAAAACAATGGACGGAGGTCAAGCTGCAAAACTGGGCAGTTTCTGCCCAAGTTGTCACAAGGGTTTGGGAGGATGTTTCTTCACCAAAATACTTCCCAAATGTGTCAAAGGACTTAAGAAGAGCTTAATGAAGTCATGGGAAGCTGCATTGAAGAAGAAGATTCGAAGAAGTCATCAAGGACAGCCGAAATAACTAAGTAGACAGCTTTCCCGGTTCAACTAGGAAAGGCTGCCTCTACCGAGTTCTTGCAATGGATTCGGCTGCCTTGAAGCCCAAGACTTGTGCAATAAGGCCTACATTGATCCATTAACATGTAGGAGAGTCCAAGAGTAGAAGATCCAAGGTCCAAGTCGAAATTCCTTGTCAGAAAAGAAAGAAGTTCAAGTTGTGTTCAAAGAGGAATCAACAATCCTTTTCAGAAAAGGAGAGGAATATCTATGCCGACTTGAATCTAGATTCTCTGAAGTTTTCTCTATAAATACACTTGTAATAGCTCTTAGTTGAGAGTCTTCAACCTTTGTAACTTTTAAAGGGCCAAGCTCTACCCAAAAACCCTAAACACTAGAAATACAAAAAGCTGCCGCAACTTCCATTGTTCACTGCTGAGTTTTTCATCCTTCACCGATCACCCTACCTTTGCCGATTGTCTCTAGGAGGTCTTAGGTATGGATATATGTAAGCTTTTGTATACTCTATTGTTTTTGTCGAATTTCATAAATATATATATTGTTTTTTGTGGTTTTATGTTTCAAGCATGATCATGTGATTCTTCTTTGTGATTTCTTATATGTGATTGTTTGAACATAACGATTAGATTGCATGTGTAGGGTTTGAATAAAATACTTAACTTGCTGTGTTTATATGATTAGAGAACTTGAATTAATTAATCATCACCTGAGCACATAATCAAACCCTAGGTTAATTTGAATGGTACCCAAGTTAACTATTAGGGAGGAGTTTAATCTGCCGTGGTAATCTAGGATCAAGTTAGGCATATTTGATAGCTTGGTTCTAGTTGCTACATAGGGTGGTAGGGGAGAGATTTGCATGCTATTAGGATGAGTGACGCCATACCTATGACCATGTCTTCAACCGACTCGTGAACGGTAAGTGTATCTTGTTTAGATTAGGCATATTTGATGGTTTAAACAAGGTGACACATATATGTTTTAGGTTCAGGCATATTTGAAGTTCCTAAAAACACATGAGACGTCATTAAAAGTTGAAATTAATTCAAGTGTTCGAAATTATAAATGTTGCTTGTTAATCCGATTCATAACCTTGCATGTTAACTAATCGGTGCTTTGTGCTGTTCTAAATGTTGAAAGGATTGAATGATCACTTGTATATATATTTGTTTACTTTTGTTTATTTCTTTTTATTGTTTTGAACCATTTCAAAAATCCCATTCGATTTCGTATATATGTATAATGTACTAACATTTGTTTTGCAGAATAATAATCCTTCCCTAGTGTTCCCGGTTAGAACGATACCCTACTTACTAATGCTACAATGATAGGGTTTTAAATTGCAAGTCAATTCTTGACAGGTCATGGATCAACAAGTGTAACTGCCACAATCATGCCTACTGTAGAGAAGTCCTTAGAAGAAAGCCTACAAGCCCTTTTTGAAATCACCACCACTGATCCTGGAGTAGTTGCAGCCAAGGAATTCCTGGCCAATCTCGATACTGTAAACATCACCTTGGAGGAGAATGAAAACAAAATCCTTGATGCCATTTCGACCCTCAGTAGTTATGTAGATACTGAAAAATTGGAGCTCCTTGAAAGCTGCATGCAACATCTGCCTTCATAAATTGACAACTGAGAGTCTAATGAAAACACAACTAAAGCCATCAACGAACAGAAGGGTCAGCTACTGAAATCCTTTTCTGAAGCATCCCAACAACTTTAGTCTGAATATCAAGAGGCTACTGTGACAGCAGACAAGTGCATAGCAGAATTAGAAGCTCTACTGAAGCAAGCACGTGAGGAAAAACAAGCCAAACTCTCTGCCATTCAAGCACAAATTCCAGAGGTAAAGAACCTAAAGAAGCAGCTCGCACATGCAGATGATTTCGAGAAAAACACCAAGGAAAAGGCTTTAGTGTTAAAGGCTGATCTTGAGAGAATCCTTATAGATATTAGGTTCGTTGGTAAAATTCTGTAAACAGCCCATTGGGCTTGAAACCTCTCTTGTGAATGACCCAAACTTCAATCATCTATTAACCAACTGTTTTAAATGCATTATCTCAGAAAATCATAACGCCTGATTTACATTAATGTTGTGATCCTTAAAAGATGTGAAACGCAACCACTTTTGACCAAAATAAATCAAAACTGTTTCCCGAAGATTTCAAGATCTATCCATTCATCACTATAAATTGAGAAACTCAGAATAGTTTCTCTCAAATCTCACAGCATCCTCCTGATGGCTCTTTTTTCTTGTCTTCTTTTTAAGAAATTCTTTCCATTAGATGAAACTCTAAAAGTTCCAAAAACTATTGAAAATTTTGAGAACCTGAAAAAGTGGGGTATAAAAATGTAAAAATCATCCACATGGTATAGTGTTGCCTCTAGTTTGATTTGGTTGCCGAAAACGGATTCCAGAGAAGCTAAACCAAGCAAACTTGTTGTATGTACCATGCCCCCATGTGGGAAATTAAAGGAAATACAAAGTCTTGTTAGGAGGCTGAACAACTAATAGAAGATCTTCATACTCCTAGATACTAGGAATATATTTCTTTAGGGGCGGCCATTGATAGGGTTAGCATGAATCTGGTCGTCTAACTCTTTGAGATAGTAAGCACATGTACCCACAAGACGATCAATGACAAATGGTCCATCCCAAGTTAGGGACCACTTTCCACGTCCGCGAACGTGTTCTCCAAAGGGCAAAATGACTTTCCAAACTAGATCTCTAATTTCAAAACTGCGTCCTCTAGTGTGTTTATCATATGCTCGAGCAACTCTTTTATTTTCCATAATGAGACTGTCTAAAGATTCCATTCGCTTCAAGTCTAAGTCTTCATGTTCCTGATACATGGCCTGGACTTAATCTTCACCAATCAACTGATGTTGTTCGCGAACACGTAGAGAATGAACATTAATCTTCATAGGAAGAACTACATCATGACCAAACATCAAGGCATATGGAGTGGTCTCAGTAGAAGTTCTTTTGAAAGTTCTATATGCCCACAAAGTGTGGTCTAACTTATTATATCAATCCCTGGGGTTATCTGCCAACATCTTTCGTAAAATACTCAAGATAATCTTGTTGCTAGCTTCTGCCTGTCCATTAGACTGAGCATAATAAGGTGTAGAATGCAGGAACTTAATTCCATAACCTTCAATAAACTCTTGAGTTTCCTTGGCTATAAAGGCTGCCCCTGGTCTGCCACCAAGCATTCTGGTATGACATATCTGCAAATAATATGCTGAAAAATGAACCGGGAAACTGTTGCAGCAGACGAGTCTTTTACTGGAACTGCCTCTACCCACTTAGTAAAGAAATCTGTCACTACCAAAAGAATCTTATGTTGTTCAGATGAATGGGGATAAATAACCCCTACAAAGTCTAACACCCAGCCTCTGCCAGGCCAAAGCTTAATAATAGGTTACATGAGAATATCTGGAACATGTTGGACTGGTCCATGAGCCTAACACTCGAAACAACCCTTAGCAAAGCTTATGCAGTCTTTTAGAATAGATGGCTAGAAGAAGGCATAGCAGCGAATGAGCCACTTCATCTTGGGTCCAGCCTGGTGAGATCCACAAACCCCTAAATGCACCTCTCTCAGCAATCTTTTAGTTCTTTTCCATAGATACATTGTAGGTCAATGCATTCCTCTCCTCGATAGAAAAGCTCTCCTCCCTTGAGGATGTAATTAAGTGCAAAGTACCTAACCTTTTTATCCACCAGAGCCGATGGATTTGTCAAGTATTGTATTATAGGTTGTCGCTAATCAAAATCAATAGGATCTAGTGTCGCCACCAACCACTCATCATTAATTTTCCGGCGAGCAATGAAAGAAGGTAAAGTACGTTTCTTCACCTTAAGAATCCGTTCGCGAACACCATCAGCCAAGCTGACACCAGTAGCAATATATGCTAACTCATTCGCTCTTCTCTCTAGGTATGTAATCAAGCATAACATCTGCAAATTCATCCAACAATTTCATTGCTCTCTCCCAGAAAGGGATTAACTTAAAAGCAATACCCTTGTACACACCTCTAAGTTGGTTAATCACCAAGAGTGAATCGCCCAACACTTTTACTTCTTCGATTCCCATCTCTAGAAGCATCTCCAAGCCAATTATTAACGTTTTATACTCTGCCTGATTATTAGTACACTTTCACTCCATCTGGAAAGAATAAGAGAACCTGTCCCCTGCTGGATTAACTAATGAAATGCCAGCTCCTGACAGAGAATCTGTACAACTACCATTAAAGTACAAAACTCATGGCTTTGTATAAACCAAGTTAACTTCTTCATCCTGATATTCCACCTGTTCCTGAGTAGGATGATGCAAAATGAAGTCTAAAATAGGTGGATAAAGCTAGCATACTGAAGCGAATTATTAACGCTTTATACTCCAGTCTGTGTCTTGAGTGGGGCATACTGAAGCGAAAACTCAGATAAAGCTAACATCCATTTACCAACCCCACCTCTTAAGAAAGGTGTAGTCAGCATATACTTTACTAAGTCAGTATGTGCCACTACCAATGTACTGAATGACAACATGTAATGTCGTAATTTGCATCCAGCAAAGTATAAAGCCAAACAAAACTTCTCAATTGGTGAATATCTACTTTCGGTATCCAACAATGTCCTGCTAAGGTAATACGCCGCATGTTCGATGATCTTACCATTCTCCCTGGTCTCATCCTGTGCTAATAAACCTGCAATTGAGTAAGAGGAAGGTGATATGTATAATTTTAGGGGAATTCCTAGACGTGGTGGTCGCAGCACATGAGGACTTACCAGATACTCTTTGATTCTCTCAAATGCTTCCTGATGTACTGACTCTTAAACAAACTTCTTCACAGTATGCAACTTAAAGAGAGGAGAGAAAGGAACAATCTTCCCTACAGAATTAGAAATAAATCTTTGCAAGAAATTAATCATGCCTATCAGACTCAGCAACTCCTTCTTGTTCCTTAGATCCGGAGCTTCTATTACTGCTTTAGCCTTATCTCCTGTAACTTCTATGCCACGCCGATGCACCACAAAATCCAGGAAATCTCCTACACGAGCCCCAAAAATGCACTTGGCTGGATTCATGCGAAGTCTGGGCCTTCTTATCCTTACAAACATCATTCGCAGGGCTTCAATGTGATTCTCCTTCTTTTTGGACTTAACTAACACGTCGTCAATGTAAACCTCTATCTTAGTGCTGAGGAAGTCATGGAAAATAAAATTCATGGCACGCTGGTAGGTGGCTCCTGCATTCTTAAGTCCAAAAGGCATACCTAGTCAAAAGCCCCTGTAAAACTTGGACACCGAAAAGCTGTCTTATATCTGTCTTCTTCATGTATAGGAACCTGATGATATACAACTGTTCCATCTATGAAAGAAAGAATCTCATGTCCTGCTACAGCGTCTACCAGCATATTTGTCATTGGCATAGGGTACACATCCTTAGGTGTTGCTGTGTTGAGGTTCCGGTAATCTACACACACCCGTATCTTCCCATTCTTTTTTCGGACTAGAACAATGTTGGATAACCAATGTGTCTACTTTGCTGGCCTGATTATCCCTGCTTTGACCATATTCTGCACCTCCGTCTTAATAGCCTCTGTAGTTTTGGCATTCAATCGCTTTTGTTTTTGTTGTACTGGCTTATAACCACTCATTATAGGTAACCTATGACAGACCAGCTCAGGTGCTAGACCAGGCATGCCTTCACATTTTTCGGCAAAACAATCTTTAAATTCTTGCAACAACTCAATCAGTTGTTGTCTCTGTTGTGGTTCTAAATATTGACTAATGCCAACCTCTATTGGTTCCTCAGAAGAACCTAGGTTAACTTTCTCGACTGGATCCTTCACTTTAGGTGGAGTATCATCCAAGGCTGCAGGAGCTGGTTGGATAATCTCATCCTCATCACATTCGTCATTGATTAAATCATCTTCAATACACTCCACCAATGCTATTTCATTTCAGGCCTCCTGTTCTTGCCTAAAAATAAACAACCTCTGATGCAAGAACGCGCAAGCATCTACTTCTTCCTTGCTGAAGTTTTCTATCATTTATGATTACTGGGGCTTGGTACGATGAAGCTAGGCCTGCTGGTATCAGCGCGAGCTTGGACTAGACCCCATTACGAAAGTTCTGAAGATGTGACCCCATATGCATTACCTTTATTATCTACCTCAAGTACCCCAAGAGGGTGCATATCTCTATAGTAATACTCAGAATCTAGCATACATGCAACCATTAAATAGGGTCGCTCATCTGCCTTAACTAGTTCTGGTTGGTCTGTCACTAGATTTCACATGAGAAACTCTTGATGCATAGAAGATGGAACACAACATGCTCGGTAAACATCATAAACAAGTTGCTATATATTAAGGGATCTTCTCTTTAGGGATCTTTAATGCCTCCATTGTTCATACTGTAATGATACTGACAACAACACCATTATCAATCAAGATCATGTTTCCTTCATGCCTTCCATTTCAGCTGTCATGTATAAGGGTTTAAGATGCTGAGTCATAGTTATGGTTGGCTTGGTAAACATTATAAACAACTTTTTGAGCCCAGATTCCTCATTCGTGTTCTCAGGCTCCCTAACCTGGACTTTCTGCAGATCCGAAGACAGCGGTTCTATCTTTTCTGTGATGGGACGCTCCTTTTCTTCCTTGTTATCTGAATTCAAAAAGACATGAGATGATATGGGTTTTGACAAAGCATACTTCTTAGAAAGAGTATATGTCATGTTACATTCTAGTTCTACGGAAATTGAAGTTTTAGGATCTGCCCCCATGTCAAATGTAGAATGTCATCATCACTAAGCTCCAAACTTGCCTCGTCTTCTATCTGTTGCTCAGGGGTAGATGTTACCACTGCAACTTGCGTAATTACTTTATTCATAACAAGAACCTCAGGAATAGACTTTCCTTTAGTTGTCTTGCTTCTAGCCTCTTTAAATGTAACTTCTTTGGCGAATGACAATCTACTGAGGACTGAGACCTTTTGTCCTTGTTTATCAATCATTGGTTGTTGTGACAACCTATTAAAAGCACTTTCTCTCTGCTGAGGTCTACCTTTCGAACATGCACATAAGGTCTGGCCTTCAAATTTTCAATCACCCTTCGCAACTGCTTCGGCGTTCACCGTACCTGATCAGGCTGAATGTCACCATTCTCCAAAACTTCTAATGATCGCTTTGCTTGACCATACTTCTCCTGTGCATTTTTGGTCTGAGTTGGTGTCGCCTCTACCGCTCTCCCTCTTTCTCGTACGCACCACTTATCCTCCTTGATAAATGCTTTTGAAGCAGGTGGTATGTATGGCTTCGTTAAAATATCTGGCTATTTTTTTAGCTTTAAAGATTATTAATTTGGCTGAAAATTTGTAGAGATAATCTACATATATATACCTAAAATATGAACAGTTAAGATGAGAAAATATGGTCAAGAAATGGGTGAAATAATGAAATCCGTTTCTTAGCTAAGAAATGGACCTCCACTCCTGATAATCAATATATATATTAATATATATATATATATATATATATATATATATCAACTCAAACATTATATATTGTCATCCATTCAAAGTCAGTACTCAAACCATGCAACTATACCAGCAAACATAAAATGGATCTAAAGACTTATGTTGAAAGATCAAAGTACTAGCTAGTCTTGCTATCATACCAAATCAACAAACATAAACAGATCTAAAGACTTAAGTTGAAACATCAAAGTACTAGCTAGTCTTGCAATAATACTAAACATATCAAACGTATTATGAAAATTAATATCAATATGTTCATTACAAGAAACTGACTGAAATATATGATCGAACATGTGGTGATCATCTAATTTTAAGCATTCAACTGATGTATATTTCAGAGCAATGTTTTATTCAACTAATGAGACAGACTGTAAGGCAACTGTAAATCAATGTTCTATAATCCACCATCACTTGAAAAATACAATCAAGACTTCAAGATGACACAACACCATCGACTCAATTCAAAGATTTATATTCACTATTTTATATTTCAGAGTACAATTCTACTTCAATACAAAACATAATACTCTACATTAATAGTTCAATCTAGACCAAAAATCAAAACCCATAACAAAATATTATCTAATTCAACTGATTCTAATATCATTCGAAACAAAAACCCAAACACACAACCACAAATACAAACATTTAGCTATTCTCATCGGGGTGAATCTTCAGGGGTGGAGAACTAAAGATGATTAGGTGAAACCTGAATGAGAGAAGGAGAGGAAGAGGAGGCTGAGGCAGGGCAAAGAATTCGATCTAAGTGGAGGCAGAGGCGCAGAGCATTGAGAGTTGAGACAGTAGAGTGAAGTGTGAAGGCAGACCTCAGTTCCACTTTTTTATCAAAACGACGTCGTTTTGACGTCTAAAGAGGAAAGAGAAAAAAAAATCCAAAGCGTCCGTCTTAGGAACCTACATAGGCATAAAGGCTGATGCTAAAAATGCCCGCCTCGCCCCACCAAGCATGCCTCTAGCGTGCATTTTAAAACATTGGTATGCAGTACGTACGTAACTTGAGATAACACTTGTTCTCCTATATCCTATATGCAGTCTTCATAGAGAATTGGCCATTTTCTAAGCTCCATACAAGTTTTTCTGAACTAGTTCTTCTATTAAGAGGAATCCATAAAACTCTTCCAACAATATTTGGTGGGAAAATAGCTTGCACTGATGTTGAACTCTACTCTTGTTCTTCATCTATAAGTTCAGACACCAACTGCATCGTGCAATTCGATGGTCTAGTAGAATACATTATGAAGTGATGGGAAGCCATTTATCCTCTCAAATGCGGCACTTTCTTACCATTATCTATGTTCCACGACAAACAAGCCTTGAGCACAGCCCTGCCTTGCATTATACTTCTTCAAGAAAATGACTGGGTTCTACCTAACTGGTTTCAGTAAATAACAATTTATGTAGTTAAGCAAAGAAAAATTGAAGTCAAGCAAAAAAAAGAATGAAGTTGAACTAAAATGTGCCATCCTTGCGGGCATTGCAAGGTTATAAGCATACACAATTTTAAATCTCATTCTTCTTTTTTTAGGTACATGTTTTCCCAATTTCTCGGATGGATTGTTTATGATCATCTGTGCCTCCCTAAAAGAAAGAAACACAATGTTGATGGATGTTATCAAATAACCCTTAAGTAATAGACAGTAATTCATATAGCAGTCATCACCTCGTCACTAGCCTGCCTCACCTTCACCTAATTGGATAGGAAAAAATAATTAATAAACATTTTGAAATATATATAAATATAATTTAAAAAATTTGAAAACATAAAACAACTTACAATATCCTCCTAGGAGTCAGGATATGCCTTCTCGTACGTATAAACGTACCAGTTGACTTCTGGATGTTCCCTGGCCACCTCATCCATCAACGATGCGAACGGTCTAGAACCGCCATGATAGTTCCCTGTGTTGCGTTGCCGGTTCTGAGCGTTCGCCCGGGAAATGACCTACAATATATAGTGAGAGAGACATGACCAGACACGCAAGAGGAAGACATGTCCGAAGCCATGTCTCGAATCGACACTTCGGATCTCAAGGTTGGAGCGAGGATCATGGACACAGCATTCCTACCGCGAGGAAATAACTTCTACTGCCGGGGTCTAGGAAAGAAGGGCGAGGGAGTACTAAAGAGCACTCCCAGATTTCAAAAAAAAAATGCAGCCTTAAACAGCAGTAGAACCACTCAGCTAGAGGCGGAAGTTCAGATACTACGGGAACAACAAGCCACCCAGACATCCTACACTGCCGCTTTACAAGAGTATAATGCGGCAGTATATGCCACCCAGCAAGCACAGCAGCAGAAGATGTTCCAGTACTTGCAAGAGTTTTCAGTTGCCCAGCTTCAGGGACTTCCAGCTCCGCCCATGCCTACACATATTCCCCTACCTCAGCCGCCGCAACCTCCTCAACAACAACCTTCTCCTGGCGAAGGTTGATATAGATTTATTTAGTTTTATGAGTTTATAAACAATTTATAAATTAATAATTTAATGCAAAACGTTTAGACTACTTTTCATGGTGTACGTTGTTGGTTATATGAAATTATTTGTGTAATTTACAGCTTTCTTGGATGGTAATTTACAAATTTTGTGGTTTTATAGTATAAAAAGTAATAAAGCCGACGACATTTACAATAATTCGTCGGCTATAGTATTTTTTTAAATTTTTTTCAACGTTTAGCCGACAAAATATGGCTTAATTCGTCGGCTATAGTAGTATTTAGCCGACGAGATGTACTATATTTCGTCGGCTATATTATTTTCATTTTTCATTTTTTTAAAATATTTAGCCGACGATTTATAGTAAATTTCGTCAGCTATTGTTTTTTAAATTGGCTGACGAAATATTTATATTTCGTCGGCCAAAGTCATAGGTTAAGGCCGACGACAATTTATTTCGTCAGTTATAGTCTTAGTTTAGCTGACGAAAAATAGAAAAATAATTCATCGGCTAAGTTTTAACTATAGCCGACGACCACTTTTATTTCGTCGGCTAAAGTCATAGCCGACGAGTCTTTGCCGACGACAACTCGTCGGCCAAGATTTTAGCCGACGAATTTGGCTAACAGGCCAACGAATTTGGCTAACAGGCCGACGAAAACTTTTTGTCGTCCAAACTACTGATTCCGGTAGTGAATTGAAGTATAGGGATTAGAGAAATAAAGCTATTGGTGTTTGTTTTAGCTGTTGCATGCACCTTTGATTGAATATACCCAGGCTTGGTGTTTAAAATTATTTCACTCGAATGGAAAAATATATTTGATAGTAAACTCTTGGTTCAAATCGGGTGGGACTTGAGTTTACATCCACTACCAGAACAACTACTTTAGCCAACAAAATTTTTTCGTCTGCTAAACCTAAATTTTGTCGGCTAAAGTCTTAGCCGACGAAACGTCGTCGAGAAAAAGCCGTCGGCCAAGACTTTAGCAGACGAAGAAATTTTTCGTCACTTTATTTCTGGACTTTAGCCGATGAATTTTTAGACCTTAACCGACGAAATTTAATAAAATTCGTCGGCTATAGTTATTTTTTTAACTTTAGCCGACGAATTTTATTAAATTTCGTCAACTATAGTTATTTTTTTATTTTTTTTATTTCTTGTATTTTTTTTTATTCTTTTTCGTTTTTACACCGGTGATGGAGGAGAAGAAGAAGGAGGAGAAGAGTAGGAGGTCGCCGGCTATAGGAGGAGGAGAGAGGAGGGGAGGAGGGGAAGGCTATGAGAGGGAGATGAGAAAGAGAGGAGAAGGATAATGAAAAGGAGGAGTTAGAGGAGGAGAAGGATTTAAAGGAGGAGGAGGAGGAGGCCGCCAGCTATAGGAGGAGGAGGAGAAGGAGGAAAGGAGGATAAGGAGTACGTTGTTGCTGCTGGGGGAGGAGTAGGAGGAGGAGGAGAAAAATGAAAGATATAGAAAATTTTGAACTTTAGCCGACGAGATACCCCAATTTCGTCGGTTAAAGTTCAATATTTTAGTCGGAAAAATTTCAAAAATTTTGAATTTTTGATTAACTTTAGCCAACGAATTTTAATAAATTTCGTCGGCTATAGTTATTTAATTATTTTATTTATTTATTTATTTAAATTTAGCCGACGAAATTAGGGTAATACATCGGCTATAGTTATTTATTTTATTTATTTTTTATTTATTTAACCTTAGTCGACGAGTTACCATAATTTTGTCGGCTATAGTTATTTATTTATTTTATTTATTTATTTAACTTTATCCGACGAATTACTCTAATTTCGTCGGCTAAAACCACAAACCCTATACGTAGAAGCTTCAAACGAAAAAAAGTCGTGAAATAAAATATGACCGGAATGGTGAAATACGTCTATGGTTGAAAAATCACTTAATTATGATAAAGTCTCGGTACCGATAGTTATGGTTAACGTAATTTTCCATTTTTTCTCCCTAGAGGTAGCCCTATCTCGGATGGTTATTTTTCATAAAATTTTTATACTACTGGTTGCGTCTCATCGATTTGAAACTATTTTCAGTTGAAGGTCCGGACAAAATACGTAATTTAGACGGTCAAGATCTTAGGCGACGACGCCAGTTTCGTCGCCTAAGAGTTCTACCTTGGGCGATGATACGTGTATATTCGTCGCCTTATATTTTAAAAAAAGAATTTAAAAATTCTCTTAGGCGACGAAAGTGGTATATTTCGTCGCCTAAGTGATCTTAAGACAACGAAATGTTGCAAAAGTCGTCGCCTAAACCTCTCTTAGGAGATGAAAAATATCTTATTTCGTCGCCTGAAGTATTTTCTGTATTTTTTTATTTAGTTTTGTAAATTTTTATAAAATATAAATAACAACACAAAAAAATTCAAGAACAAAACAACAAATTTTTCATTACAAATTATCTAAATTGTTCATAAACATACAAATATATAAATTTAGTCCAAAGTAAATTCAATATCATCTAAATCGATTATGAAATCCGATTCTTATAGTTTCGAAGTTGAGGACGTTCGACGGCGGAGGCAAAATAGGACGCATCGGCATGGGAGGAGAAATTTGTCCTGTTGACTGAGCATATAGACAGTCCTGAACCACTGCCCCAACTGCATTAGATGGTTTTTCTGGGCTGCATTACGCGCTTCATTATACTGCTCCAAGGCATCTTCATAGGCACTCTTGGCATCTTCATAAGCATTTAGGGCTGATGTGAAGGCTCTCCTGGCAGCCTCCTGTCGCTCCTGGCGTTGTAGTCTCTGCTACAGCCTCTCAACTTCTGACTGTAGTTGCACGTTGCTGCTTGAGGCTCCCTTCTTTCCTCTTTTGATTTGCTTCAGCTTTTGGTTTCCAACGCTGCCCATACCCCGGCAGTAGAAGTTGTTTGTACGGTGTGGGAAAACCATGTCCATGATCCTCGCCCCGATGAGTGGATCTGATCGGTCGATCCGGGAATGGCTTCAGACATATCCTCCTCCTGCGTTTCGGGCTATGTCTCCGACACGTAATCAAGGATCACATCGGACTCCGCCGACCTCATCCTCTCCTAATTAGAAATATTAGAAACACATTATTAATTAACATTAAATAATACATATAAGTAAAATTAAAAGCGTGAGATAACTTACAAAATCCTCCTCGGATTGAGGATACGCCTTATGGAACGTTCCCATGAACGGGTTAACCTCCGGATTGTCCCTCATCACCTCCTCCATGATGTAAGCAAACGGTTTCGAACCGACATGATGGTTGGTTGTGTTGTGTTGCCTGTTTGCAGCTTTCTTCTGAGAAACGGCCTTGAAAGAAAAAAAATTAACCATTAGTAAAATATTTATTTAATACATATTTTTTTAATAATTATGTACGACCTCGATAACTAATTAAGTAATTTATTTTTTATCTACCTTTTTATCAGGGTTGTTGAATTCGACCGTCAGAAGTCAACGCCACTCGTGCTCCCTGTATTGGAACTCAAGAGGGGTACCCAGCCGGCCGTTCCCGTGTGCTTTCCAATGGTCCCTCAGTTTATGCTTCCACTCCTTAAACCTACATATACGACATCAAATATTAGATATATATTTAATATAACATATAATTCACGACAATATTTTTCCTAACGTACATACCTTTGAGAATGTTTTTCTTCCAGCCATAGCCTCATCAACTCCTTGGACCCCTCAAGAAACTCAAAATATAACTGTATTTAACCGTTTGTTAGTCTATTTTCTCGAAAAGTCAACAACTTCATCACATAATATTATTATTGAGATTTTTTTAAAACTCACCGACATATCATTATCGAGCTGGGTCTTCACGGAATCTGGGACGTCTTTCCATTCTCCCCACAACAGGGAATTTAGCCATAATCATGGGTCCCGCGGTGCGGACGTACATGTTCTCCACGCTGGCTGATTTCGGTTCCCCATTCGGACCAACCCGGATTAAAACTTTCCCTGATTTTTTGACTAGCTTCTCCAGGGATTGCTGATAACGATGTCTCTCTTATTCTTAGTCGGTTTATCCTTGACGGCGTCTATTACATAATAAATCAAATTTAATATTAAAATCCATCATTAAATATAATAATTCAAAAAGTCTTATAAATTTATTTACCTGAGGGTGATGCGGCGGAGTTAACGGATTCTGCCGGTGTCGACGCCGATTTTCCCTTGCACCTGACGGGATGAAGAGGTCCATCAAAAGGCGTGTAAAAGTATGCCTCTTGAACAGTCAGGTTCGGGGGGAACGATAATATATTTCACTCTGCATCAATGATTGGTATGACGGGTACCTGTGGCGCCGATGACCCATCATCTGAAACAACAGAAGGAGTGGGCACCTCTGCAACGGATGGAGTGGGCCCCCACAAAACCGAAGGCCTACGGAGTGCAGACGGGAAATCGTCTGGCTGCCCTAAAGAGGTGAAAACGTTCGGCCGCCTCTGCCCCTCTAGAAGAGTCGCACGTCTGGCAGACATAGTGCCCTGAAACATCTCCTGTGAAGGGTTGCTTGAGGTTCACTCAGATGAACCGGACGCTTGGCCCCTCGAACCCTTCTTGCTTGACCGAAAACTCCTCAACATCCTGTTTAAAATAAAAATTTCAATCAATAACCTAAAAATGCACAATAAATTACAATATATTAAAATAAAAATTTCAATCAATATTCCACAAATATAATTTTAATTTACCACACAATTATCATTATTTACCAAATGCACAATAAATTACAATATATTAAAATAAAAATTTCAATCAATATTCCACAAATATACCACAAATATAATTTTAATTTACCACACAATTATCATTATTTACCAAATATTAACCACAAATATTCCACAATTTTTGAAAAAATATTCCTCAAATTTTTCATAAAATATTGTACAAATTTTCCATAAAATTTCCATTTAATTTATCACAAACTTACACTTAATTTTTCACTAATTTACCACAATTTTTCCACAACATTATCACAATTTTTCCATTAATTTTCCATAAATTTTCAACAAAATTATCACGGCGATACCTGGATCTTAGGGGCGTGGCGGCACTGCGGCACGACGGTCAAATAACCGTTTCCGTGCGTTAAGGGGTTTGACTTACGAGATTGACTGTAATGATCGAGCCCTTAACGTTGTCGGATCAAGTTGAATTTTTTTTCTATAGATATATTTCGACATAATGATCATATCAGACGGTCGGATTTTTGTTTCTCAAATTTGATCATCAGAATCACAAGATGCCTACTAGTGTTGTATAACTTGTTTACTAAGCTTTAAGTAAATGTTCCGTTTTCAAAAACAAACTCTACGTAGAAACTTCAAACGTAAAAAAGTTGTGAAATAAGATATGACCAGAATGGTGAAATATGTCTACAGTTGAAAAATCATGTAATTCCGGTAAAATCTCGGTGCCGATAGTTGCGATCAATACAATTTAGGGGTTTGACTTACGGGATTGACTGTCCGGATGAAGCCCTTAAATTTATCAGATCAATTTGAATTTTTTACCATAGACATATTTCAACATATTGATGATATCGGACAGTCGTATTTTTGTTTGTGAATTTTGATGATCGGAATCACAACATGTCTACTATTACCATTATTTATCCATATAGGGAACCCTATCATCAAGAGATAAAATGTCTCAAAATTTTTAGATGGACAGTTGCGTCTCATCATGGTGAGAGTTTTTTGTGTTGAAGGTTTGACCAAAATACCTCATATAGGTGTAGATATGGACATTTTCGTGTCTTAAGTGTTTAGAAAAACTTCATTTTGAAGCCTTAAACGAACTCGGATGGCCAAAATAGCCCATATGACATTGCATTAGCAATTAGTTTGACTCATACGCCCATTCCACTTCCAGATTGGTATCACAATAGTCAATCGGACACCGAAATATCCGTAGTGCAATTTTATAAGTAAAAGATACTTTAGCCGACGAAATACCCTAATTTCGTCGGCTAAACTTTTCAAATTTCGTCGGCTAATGTTCACAGACTATAGCTGACGAAAAAATTAGTTTAGCTGACGAAAAAAAATTTCATCGGTCTGTTTTTGGTTATTTCGTCGGCTAAAGTCTTTTTTCTAGTAGTGATCATAAAAATAAAATTCCAACAGTGCAAGAGCAATAGATTAGACATGGGAGATGTAGTGAGGATTACCTCTTAAATGCATATTTATGTAAAACAAGAATGAGCTAAAGAAATACTAAATATGTCGATGTAAACTCTAACTTAGCTAACTAAATCTACCCTTATAAGTACCTGAAATTTCAAAATTTTTGTCACATAGTCATTACTAATAGAATCAACATAAATTCTTTTTTAATGTGGTTGACCATAAAATCACAAACAAATTCTCCTTCCATCTTGTAATTAATTTCTAAGTTTGTTAATGGCTTAGAGATTATAGAAACTTGTATTTTTATGTTAAAACAACAATAAACTAAAGCTGAATACTTAAGGAATCATTAGGGACTCAACCCAAAAGACATAAAATTAGTAGTACGTAGTTGAATATTGAGTGGGACTTATAGTGAGATTAGCATGTAGTAATAATACAAGATAGTTGATAACTATGTAGGAATTTTTGTTACCCAAATAATTTTGGTGGGACTTAGTCCCACTCTTGTTATTTGCTCTAGATCCCCGCCCATGTTCCAGTCATCTTTCCCAATAAATCAACAACTCGAACACTATAATGAAATATTAATCCTAAAATCCTTATATATAGGCTTTATTCATTAAGTTTCTTTTCTTCATTATACTCGGAATCGAAAAGAGACTTTTTAACGAGAATTCCTTACCATAAGACGGCAGAGAAAGATAGAGTAATATAACATATTCATTTGACCCAAGGGTTCGGACATAATGCCCTCCTTTGCATGTGAATTCATCATCCAAATTTAAATTTGATCTAAATATTTCAACGTTTCTATTAGAGATGTTTTTATAAACGCTTACGATAGTAGTTTCCACGAAGTTACATGCACTTACATATTTAGTATCTTGCCAATAATGTGATGACATATGTATATGTATAGTCCATTTTAGGAGCGGAGATCCGTTCCTTAGCTAAGGAACAGATTTCATTATTTGACCCACTTCTCGATCATATTTTCTCATCTTAACCGTTTAGATTTTAGGTATATATGTATAGATCATCTCTACAAATGTTTCATCAAATTAATAATCGTTAAGGAGTTCAAAGTTGTGATTTAGAGTTATGATTCAAGATGAACAGCTCAGATAGTTTCATTAATTTGAACATCTTAACGATTATCAATTTAAATAAAAATTGGTACAGATGATCTACACATATATACCAAGAATCTGAACGGTTAAGATGAGAAACTATGATTGAGAAGTGGGTCAAATAATGAAATATGTTCCTTAACTAAAGAACAGACCTCCGCTCCTGATCAACACTTTGTATATGTATATGTATCAGTCCATATCCAGAGCGGAGCCCTGCTATGAAATTAAAGTGTACGTGTGGCTCCTTGTTTGAATCACTTTCGGGTCAGATTTTCACATTTCAACTGTACAATGTCTAGATTATAATGTGTATACTGTATAGCATGTCTGCAAAGTTTCATGTAATATGAAAATAATTTGTAACTAATTAGATGAAATAAGTCAATAGAGCAAAATATGTTTAAGTAGAACCGTTTATTTAAATCACTATTACGGAAACTCAAATGATATTTAAATTGGATAAAACTTGACAGAAATGATCTATACATTTTGTTTTAGACATTGAAATGAGTAAAAATTTGACCCGGAAGCCAAATAAAGACCACACATTATATATATAGTCTTCAAGTTCACCTAGCTTCATAACAAACAACAGAGCGTTGACCTTGTTTCAGACATAGAAAGACAAATGAACACCCACCTAGGATTCGATCTCTATCAATCTTCACGTAACATATATGACATAACTGAGTCGATTGTAACAAGATTCATCATCAACTCTATATAACAGCAGATCGATAGAGTTCGAGTAGAAAGCCAGAGTCGTATGCCGGAACAAAGTAAGACCTGGGTTTCATCGGGCATGTTTACATCGAAGATAATGAAACCTAGCTGCTCTTCCAATATAATTATACTTATTGACACATAAGTTAAGTTGCCCGATCTTTAACTAATAAGGAAATTTGAAAGCTTTGGATTAAATAGAATAAACATATGTTTTTGTAGCTTAGTTACCTCAAATCACAAGTTCCAGTCAATATGGATGTCGATAATTTTGATTTCCAAAGTAATTAAATATTACAAAGCACCTCATGCACGTAGAGACCAGTATGAGTTATTAATTTTTGCATGCATACCAATTCATATATCTTCATTACCGGCGCAAACGATCATAGTGTATGCTTGTATAGTATATAATTGACTCAAATTAGCAACCTGTTGAGAGTAGTCTTATGTCTCGTAAATATAAAACAGCACCAGACAACTTACCGAATTATTTCTTCCTCAAATGGAAAATTCTATAATTACTTTTCAACTGTTGTTGGGACATAACACTGGGGTGAAAAATGATCATTAGTAATAATTCTGTAATTTACGGTTAATTTGGCCGAAACTCTGGATCGTTGATGGTCCGTACAACAACTGTAGTTAATTTCGACATCCATCGCATCCAATGGAAAATGCTGTATTAAATCACTTGTTTAATTAACTCATCAACGAGTATATGTGTAGTTTTGGAGCATGCATGCTGCAGATTGAGACAGCGACCAATCTGCAAACAAGGAAAAGTTTTACCGGCAGCTAGGGATTAAGATACTGTTAATTAGTGTTATGCATGTTGGCGGTAAGCTGGGGACATGTGTACAGCTTCTCCATTAAGCTTGGTTCGTACGTGGAAAACAATGTGGTACGTTGAAATAGCATTGATGGGTTATATATGAGTAGGACTGCTTAGGCGGGAGCGGCGTGCGGGACGGAACAAGACGAAACGACGATAGCTGTCTGATTTTTAATAAAATGATCTTATCCGTTTAATCCTGTCTGTTGGATCAATTCATTAAAGATTGAACGGTTGTCGTCATTTTGTCCCGTTCCGTCCTGCACGGCTCTCTCGCGTCTGAACAGTCTCGTATATATGAGATCCTCTAGATAATCCAATTGATGAAGATTTAGAACCATTCAGGAAAAATAATGCATGCAGTGACAATCGAAATGTTTGTCATATTATTCCGACGCATATTACAGCCAGTGTCCAGCCAAATTTGGGCACCAAATCTACCAATGCAATGCTGCTTTGCAGTAAAACATGCATTTGCTGTTGTTACCGCCTCTATTGCGGAGACAATTTCAAGTACACCATTGACCATTCTGATCCACCATTTCTGGAACATAGGACTCACCCAAAAATGCATGAAGGAAAATAATCAAAATAGTCAGGAATAGGCTAGGGTTTGTGATTAATGGTGAGACTCGTTCTGAAGAAAAATTTGAGAATGGATCACAAAATCTTTTACAGATCGAGCACAAGGGTATCTAATAAGTTGGGCTGTGTACCAAAAATGTCCAATGATCGAGAAATTCAAACTTAATATGAAAGCTTCAATATTAATTAAGCGGTCATCTCATCAAATTTGCTATATTATTGGGAAAATATGTCTTGTGCGCCTGGACCCTCACTACCAGAAAAAAAAAAAAAAACTTTAGCTGACGAAGGCTTTTTAGCCGATTAAATTTTCTTTCGTCAGCTAATTAAAAAATTTGTCGGCTATTGTCATGCCTGACCCGAGTTTATCTTCCTAAACCCGGGTTAGGACGTGCAGGACCCATCCCAAGAGAGATTTACTCGTAATCCCCCTTAAGAAGGGATAACCCTTTTTCCCAAACCAATTGCAACAATCCAAACGATACCGGAATAGACCTCACAACCGGAGATTATCCCGATTTCCGTAATTGGATCTCTAATCAATTACTTTACAGGACCTAGGTTTGTAATATTATTTGTGACTGCACCCGAATCCCGGTCAGGCTGCCTACGTACCATGTACTCAGAGATGCAAGCCACACGTAGCTCTTATTTAAATAACGCCCTAACCGGGCAAAATCTCGTTTTTCTAATTATCGGTCAATCTAATATTAAAGATAGCTTACGCCTATCGCAATCCGGAGTTCAACCTCTCTGCTAAGGTAACCACTAACCGTCTATCTATTGAGATTATCTCAAACATTTAACCATACTTAACTATAACATCCAAACACATAAAAAATAATATAAAGACCACCACGTAAATATATATAATTCCCCCCAAGGGCATAAAAGTAAAACCACCCAATGGGCACCCTTGTAGTTATCTTGAACTATCAAGGGCATTTAAGAAATTTCAACTTTAGTGACCGCCTTGTAAATAGACAAAACCGTCAGAGGTATTTTCTGAGATTGTACCCTCAGTGGAAATTACTCACCTCGAAATCCAGCTGCGTCAACTACTGTCACATGGTAAATCCTCAACACTTGGTCGATCAATATACACCTATAGTTATATAATCGACCTTAGTTACCACACGAAGGTAATAATGACTCGATTTGACAGAACGTTACACTAAACGATAACCAAAACCGGCAAATTATATATCCACGCGCTCGTATCGACGAGTACATGATCCTGGGACAACTCACTGCCCCTGAGGATGTCAGACGCGCAACCAAAAACCACCTACATGCAACCACAACAATCCTAGGAAGTCTATAGGAGCAACCAAAACTCCCAAAACTGTCGAACGCGCTTACACGCGTAACCACAGCCGGCGACGCATGGGCATCACGCTCCTCCACCAAAATCACAGAATTTCCACAAACTCAAAACATGAAAGTTGAAGATTAAAGCAAGAGGAACAACTTTAATACCTGGAGTTTTGATCAAATACGCCAAGAAGTGGCCCAAAAACTGCCCCGAAAGGGCTGCCTCCATCTTAGCCGCTCCTGCCGACGTGTTGAGCTTCAACACCACATGAGGTATGCCCAGAAAGTCTTGGGCGTCCTTTCTGGGCTGGTTTCACGCCTCGCTATCGCCCCACGCAGGAGAACCAGGCGGGTCAGATCAGGGTTTCGACGCCGTACTGTTCAAGCTTAGATGCGTCGTTCTAGGTCGAACTAGACCAGGCCACCACCATAGGGAGACTCGCATAGAGGTGAGGAAGAGATTCCGACCGGCCTCGACGTCTCTGGTGGTCAGAGTTCGCCGCAAAAGTTAGGTCGGGTAAGTTTGAATTTTAGATAGTGAAGAAACGCGCGCGCGCATGGAAGGGGAGAAGAAAATGGATTATTTCCATTTTTGGACACCCATCCCTTCTATTTATATACTTTCTAAAAATATGAACCCAACTTCGGTTGACCATAACTTCTCCACACGGAATCCGATTCACACCTGCCGCATGTCCACGGACTCGTATCGTCGAGCACTACATCTTTCGTGAAGGAAATTTTTCTGAAAAAATCGACGTAGTAAAAGTCAACCTTTGATCCATTTAAATAAGTTGTTTCCGAACGTCCCTTGACTCCGAACACTTTGACACTCTTCTCGAAGGTACGAATACGCACCAATACTACTAACAAATTTCTAGGTTATTTCACTCGTTATTAATTCATGAAAACTAACAGCGCGGTTATCACCCTTTGTAACCCGTTTGGTCCCGGTAAAAGGGTAAATTTTTGGGACAAGGTGTTACAGCTATAGTCAACTTTAGCCGACGAAATTAAATTTTTGTCGGCTAAATTCATTTTTTTCATCTGCTTTAGTCTGTGAACTTTAGCCGACAAAATTTTAAAGTTTAGTCGACGAAATATATAATTTCGTTAGCTAAAGTGTCTTATATTTTAAAATTAAGCTGATGAAATTAGCTATATTTCGTGGGCTAAAACCCTAAACCTTAGCCGACGAATACGCTAATATTTCGTCAGAAATGCTATAATAAATAAAATAAAATTTTTATACCACTGGTTGCGTCTCATCGATTTGAAACTATTTTCAGTTAAAGGTCCGGCCAAAATACGTAATTTAGATGGTCAAATAACCGTTTCTGTGCGTTTAGGGATTTGATTAACGAGATTAACCGTAAGAATCGAGCCCTTAACGTTAACTGATCAAGTTGAATTTTTTCCATATTTCGACATAATGATCAAATCAGATTGTCAGATTTTTGTTTCTCAAGTTTGATCATCAGAATCACATCATGCATACTAATGTTGTATAACTTGTTTACTAAGTTTTAAGTAAATGTTATGTTTTAAAAGCAAACTCTACGTAGAACCTTCAAACGCAAAAAAAGTCTTGAAATAAGATATGACCAGAATGGTGAAATACGTCTACGTTTGAAAAATCACGTAATTCTGGTAAAGTCTCGGTGTCGATAGTTGCCGTCAACGTATTTTACAATCTTTGAAGGTTATTTTTAATATATTTTTATATCACTGATTGCGTCTCCCGATTTGAAACTATGTTGTGTTGAAAGTTCAGCCAAAATAAGTAATTTAAACGGTTAAATAACCGTTTGCGTGAAATAAATAAGTAAAATAAAATAAATAACTATAGCCGACACAATTTATTAAAAGTTTTTCAGCAGAATTTAAATAAATAAATAAATAAATAAAATACATAAAATAAATAAATAAATAAATAAATATAGCCGAAGAAATTTATTAAAATTCATTGGCTAAAGTTAAATAAATAAAATACATAAATAAAATAAATAACTATAGCAGAAGAAATTTATTAAAATTCTTCGGCTAAAGTTAAATAAATAAAATAAATCATAATATTGACAAAATTTATTAAAATTCATCAACTAAAGTACGGTCAAAAATTTTAAAATCCCCGCCAAAAATTTTAACTTTAGGCGACGAATTTTTGCATGTCATCGGTTAAAGTACCCTCAAAATTTTCAAAATTTCAGTCAAAAATTTTAAATTTTTTCTATATCTTTTGTCTCTCTCCGTCCTCCTCTTCATCCCTCTTCCTCCTCCTCCACCTTCTTCTTCTTCTTCTTCTCCTCCTCCTCCTCCTTGTCTGGCGTCTCCACACCCTCCTTCGGCTCCTCCTCCTTCTTTTCTTTCTCCTCCTACTCCGGCGGCAACTCCTCCTCTTCCGGTGGAAACTCCTCCTCCAGCAGCAACTCCTTCTCCTCCAATCCTCCTAGCACCTTCTCCTCTTCCTTCTCCTTCACCGCGGCTCCTCATGCTCCAAACACCACCCCCAAACAGTGGTGTGGTGGCGATAAACGAAAAATAAGAAAAAAAATTAATTGAAAGTAAAAGAAATAAAAAAAAGAATATAAAAATAAACATTTTTTAAACTTTAGCTGACGAAATGCAAACTTTAGGCGACAAAATTCAAACTTTAGGTGACGAAATTCAAATTTTGGGTGACGAAAATAAAAAAAATAACTATAGTCGACAAGTTATTTATTAAATTTCTTCGGCTAAAGTTTACTCAGTCAACCATTTTTGACCAATAGGGGATGTTTCTGCCGATAAAATTTCGTCACCTAAAGTCTAAAAATTCGTCGCCTAAAGTCTAGACTTTAGGCCACGAAAATTTTTTTCGTCGGCTAAAGTTATGACTTTAGGCAACGATGTACAGTTATTTCGTTGGCTAAGACCATAGCCGACGCCCTTTTCTTGACGATTTCTTAGCCAACGAAATTTTTTAAAAGGCCGACAAAAAAATTTTGTCGACTAAAGTAGTTGTCCTGGTAGTGTCTCTTTAATTTATATACTTTTATTAATGAAAATCATAATCTTAACCGATCAAAATTTGACTATACCAATATAAATCATCTCTACAAAAAATCAATGTAAACAAAGATCAATCTATCAAACAAATTGATGACTTGTCATGAACTACTAACTCACCAGAATTGTCGATTTATTTAATGAAATTAGTAGAACAAACGAATTTCATTGATATATATTGATTTTTTTGCAAAGTAGATCTTTATTGGTTGATTCAACGTTTGAATAGTTAAGATTATGATGTACATTAATAAAAATACGTAAATAAGAGAGAGTTCAAACGAGTGCCTCTAGACTAAGTCAGACACAAGTATTTTCCATATCGTTGTCTCTGCTCCAGTTTATATTTTCTCTCTATTTTATTTTCTAACAGGCTTCGTGTGCATGCTGAATGTACGTACAGTGTTGACCACATTTTCTAATAGGGAAAATTATATAAATAGCACACCAACTTTACTCCACTCATAATTAAGGTGCATGAACTTTGTTAAATAACATATTAGTATATGAACTAATAAGTTAGACATAATTTTCGTACATGTCGTTATAACAACGTTAAAATGTATGTTTTTTTTTCTGAGATCTTTTTTTTCTTTCCTTTAAAGAAGATTTTTTTTCTTTTAGCTGTCAAGTCGGTGTCAAATCCACACATTTATTTTCTTTATTTTAAAGAGGATTTTTTTTCTAATTAAGGTGTTAACCATCAAATATGTTAACCGATTTGAAACCTAGAAGAAAAATTATTTTGGTTACAATTTAACCTCCATTTTGTGGATTACTACTTACTGGTATCAGTGTACTAAAAAAAGGCACCCAGGGCCGCCTAGGCGGCCCTAGGCGCTGGGCGGCATGATACCGTTCCGATTTTCCCCGAATCGGCCAAGTTCGGGGATACCAAAATAATACATAAAATCTTATCTAAAAATGAGTAAAATCAAACTCAAAAACACAATATTATAATCTAAAGCTTAAACAAAAGATACACTATTATATTTTTATTATTTCTAAGAACATTGCTGTTTTATTATGTATATATTTGAAGTATTTTTGCTATTTTAGAACATAAAAGTGTTTTTTTTTATAATTTTTATTTATATAATTATATTTATTAAATAAATAATAATAGGTAAAATATAAAACCGCCTAGGCGCTCTGTGCACTAGGCGCTGGCTGTCCGCCCTAGTAGCGCTTAGCGATTTTTAGAACCTTGGCTGGTATATGTGGGAGAAATAATTCTAGATAGTTGTTTGTTGGGAAGAGAGCAAGATAGGTTAATTATTAGAAAATTGGTAAGAGAGGGAGAGAGATCTCAAACGCATCCACTATTTATTGACGAAGTCATGGGTTCGAGTCATCATGAGGGTATGAGCGAAATCATTTGATCATCTTTAACAAAAAAGAAAAAAGAGATCTAAAAAAGAGATATCAGAAAAGAAAAGAAAAAAGTAACAGTAACAATAACTTTTAACGGTATTAGAACGATATGTACGAAAATTAGGTTTAACTTGTTATTTCATGTTATATATTTGGTGTGCGATCCATGATCATATAATTAAGTTATATGTTTCGATATATTACTACTGTATGTTGGGATACAGAAAATTACGTAGTGATAAAGAGATATCATCGATCACTAGATTGTAGCCAGTTTAAGCGTTACCTACCCATCTATATATAATACCGTTTGCTATATCCATAATGCACATTAACCACTCGCTAATTACATATAAAAACATTACAATGGCTGTAAAAATTCCATTCTCAATTTTTATAAGAGATTAATTACATCGAATTGAGACCCTACGTACTCACAAATGCTTTCTTTTAAAATAAGTATTGGCAGAGAATCACTGGATCCAAACAGGTTGGTTCGAAGAATGTAATTCCAATATGAAAATCCAAATAGGTTGCTGTCCCTCGGTCCTTTTCTTTCAAGAGTTGAAGAATTTACGTGAGAGAAGGGATCAACACTTTGTTAACTATCTTACCTAATGTCGGTATCTGCATGAAAATTCACGTATATATAACGCCCTCTTCCACAAGCATTGCTTTACATTTCCAACTGTTTTGCTTGATATTATCGTTTGCTTATATATATATATTCCCCCAATCTCCAATAACACTTCTCTTTGTTCCGATGGAAATGGAACCCGCAGCCTTTAGTGCATTACCTAATTTCCAATTACCTCCTGGTTTCAGATTTCATCCATCTGATGAAGAACTCATTGTTCACTACCTACAAAGAAAAGTCGCTTCGCGGCCACTTCCAGCACACTTGATCACAGAAATCGATCTCTATAAGTATAATCCATGGGAGCTACCAAGTCAGTTGTGCAGCATTCACTCCTTTCCTTCGTGGTTTCTTATATTCAGATCAAACAATAATATCTGAATGTATATATTTTCGCTTGTTTCATGACTTGGCTTGTGCAGAGATGGCTTTGTTTGGGGAGGATGAATGGTACTTTTTCAGCCCGAGAGAGAGGAAGTATCCAAATGGGGAGAGACCTAATAGAACAGCAGCTTCTGGTTATTGGAAGGCTGCTGGAAGTGACAAGCCAATTCTCACCTCTTGTGGTATATCAAAGCGCATAGGAGTCAAGAAGGCTTTGGTGTTTTACACTGGTCGAGCTCCAACAGGAGCTAAAACTGAATGGATCATGATCGAATATAGACTTCTCGACAGTTTAATCAAACCCTCAAGATCAAAAGGGTCTATGAAAGTAAGTGTAATTTTGAATGAACTATTGAGATTGCGTATATGTGTATCTCCAAAACATGGAGAAAACTAGTAGAACAAAAAACTCTTCTTTTTCAGTCGCTCATGTATGCATGGGTGACTGATCAGGACTCAAGAGTGAGAAGGTTCTCATGCTAGGCTAGCTAAGGAAATACGTTAGAATTAACTTTAGGTTTAGCAACTTGATATCCCTATGAAGATGAAAGAAGCAGCATATTATTGGGAAGATCTCCTGTTAGACAAAAAGAATTGAATTCTTCTCTTCGGCATTTTCATCTTCTACAAATTCCAGCAGACGTCAACAGTTATGACAGCTTGAAATGTTGCATCTACCCATTGTGCATTGAGAGCAACAAGCTTTTCCTATAATTTTTCTTTTCTCCCCAATCTTCTACAGCTGACAACATAACACAACACAAATCGTGATCCACCAGTATCATATTTACAATCAAATAATGTGATCTATATAAATATAACTTATTATATGTGTGTGTGTTACCTCGTTAATTATTCCTCAAGATTCACGATGTTCAATTTTGTGCAGACATTGTGTATCTAAAAACGAGTCATACAGCTGTGATGTCCTTAGGATAGTACAGGATATATACAATTTCGCATCAAATCATTCTTCTTTAAGCTTTACGTTTACATTTTCAATGTATATATTACAGAAATTTCTTGGACAAGAACAATGTTATTAAATCAATGACAAATATAAAAACGTGATTGAATGCATGAATAACAGAAGTTGTTCTTTATCTCTCACAGTTGGATGATTGGGTGCTATGCCGGGTTCAACAGAAAGGATACTCATCAAAGAACATATGTAATAGCCAAGGCTCTAGCCCTGAATATTGGAGCTGCGTACAGAAAGTTGAGCAGACGCCATATGTCAACCCTAATACTGAGATGATCAAAGATTTCCTTTACAAGGACTGTACACTAATAGCTTCCATCCTTGCTGGTCAAGCTCCACCTATTTCAAGTGTGAGATTCCAACGGACCAATGATGGCTATGAAGTTGGTCCTAATAACTATAAGGTAAATTCAACCATATCCATGTCTTCGAATTCTCCGGGCTTTATTTCTGACACGCTAAAAAGGAAAAGTACAGAAGAAATCATGAAAGAAACTCGATTTCGAATTGACAACAATCTAGCCAGCAAGTGCAACAATGAGGATCGTCTTTCAAGCAAGAGAATGGAAGAAAACCATAGCAACAGCTACAATCACAGCCACTCTCAAAATGATATTCTCATAGATAATCCAATAGATACCACTGACTAAGAAGAACTCAGTGAATTAATTGGCCATTCTTGGTAGGTACTTTTCAGAAATCTGAGTGTCAACACTAAAGGGAAAGCTGGCGAATTCTCACACTGTACAGCATGAAATGTAATCAAGGTGTATAGACCATAAATCGGCGTCCAAGACTGGACGATGAATATTACCAGAAATAATAATCTATAGTTTGGTAACTTCATATATCTATGTGGAGCAGGTACTCCTGGTTGTGTTTATTTGATGTTGTCTTTACAAGATCTTGAAATAATTCTAGTCTCTTAGCTACACATAAAAGTTGTGCTTCACGATGGATTGAACTAGAAAAACAACACCATGCATAATGATATTTGATAATGTAATGAGTCAGAATGGTAATTGTTCCCCAGTAGTTCATTAATATTAGTTTTATTTTCATTCATGACGTTATCAATTGTTTTTAGATACATGCAGATACAAACATACGTATGATCCTTAAAATGGAAGAATATTGTACCAAACCAGATTGATCCAAGTTTGCTGAAGCATACTATATATAACTTCATCTCACTATACTGCAAAAACGAAACAAATATTAAAGTGATAAAGTAGTCTGGGGTTCAACTTTAAAACCAATTGGCAATAGAGTGACCCAAACCCTTATAAATCCACATGTAAGGTCTCATATCCCGATATGAGATATATATATATATATATATCTCAACACGCCTCTGCCCGTGTGGCGAATCTTTAAGCCTAACACATGGACAACAACTTGGGTGGTCGTGGAGTTTGTGTGGCCTTTGGGCTTCACACGTATACGTGGGTAACCCGCTCTGATACCATGATAAAGTAGTCTAGGTTTCAATTCCAAAACCAATTAGCAATAGAGAGAGTGGCTCAAACCCTTATAAATCCACAAGCAAGGTCTCATATTCCTGATGTGGAATATATATTTCAACATAAAGAACTTCATTTACTGAACATAAATAAAAAAATTAGTGAATAAAATTAGAAAATATAGTTCTGTAATAAGCGATAGGCTGATAGATAGGCATTTTGGTTTGTAAGATATGTCTACCAAATTATCTACTAGTAGAAATAATAATTTGTTAAAATACAAAACATCAAAGCAAATTTGCAAAGAAAGAAATTTGCGATCACTTTATTAAGATCTTGATGTTTTATGAGCAATGTCCCAGAAAACAACACACTCGTAGATTCGGGTTCATTTTTGTTTGCAGACATACAGATCGATGTACTTGTATAGATATTAGGCGATCCCCAGAATTATACACAACAAAATAATGTCAATGCAGAAATTTCGGCTCGATCTCATCTGCAAGTAAATCAAAGTTCTTAATATTGGATCTAGCTACAGCAGCTAGCTTCAAAAGAATCTAGATAAGCTTATGGCTACCTTGTAAATATTTTCCTTAAGTCTCACATTATTATTTTTTATGTCAGACGTCACCTTCTCCACCTGTAAAAGCACCAAACTAATCAGAATGAACTTATAAACTGTACATGTGCAAGGTTACTTGTTTCCTGGTGTGATTTTAAAAAAAGTTTTGAGCAACAGAAGAAAGGTTCACCTTTGTATCTATCTCATCCATTAAGGGGAACTGTCGATCCATGTCCTGAACATAGTGAAACAATGATCAATCTCTCATTCTTCTAATAGAAAAAGGAAACAGAGTATGTGCGCATCTCTACAAACCTCATTCATATCTTGAGCCAATTCTTTCAGCGTACCCGATCCTTCTGATATGATATCTAAACCTTGATCCTGCAAGAAAGAACAACTAAATCAAATTATTCAAAGTTTCATGACGCAAGACTAAAAGCAATTGCCTCTTTTGATTATAGAGAAAGCATGAAGGAAACTAAATTAATTAGGAGCTGTATATGCCTGTCTCTTCTTCCGCATTTCATACTCTTGCCAAAATTGATTCGACTCTTCAGATTGCTGAAAAAATCATTCTCAAAATTTCCATCTGATTATAAGTACGGAAACAGGCGAGTGTTAAAAATAGATCAAAATGTGAATATCCAATAAAATAAACCCTAAAAAAGCATAATGTACATTGATTACCTGATGAGCCAGACTTAATATTTTTATGAGATGCTGAAGGTGCCCAAATTCCAGCTTTAGTAGCAGGAGGTTCTGTCCCGTCTGGTATTTCTTGAATCCTCTGTCATTGTAAAAACCAGATTAATGCGTGTTTCTAGATCATCTTTGGATAACCCCCTTACCTGTTGTTGAAGGACATTATATGTATAGTTATAATTTTGGAGTTTGGAAAATTTGGACTGGATGCCTTGAAAAGATTGCTATATACCGTCCCTGTTGAGAAGGTGAATAACAAAGTCAGATTCAAAAGATAAACGTCCTGGTATATGAACCTTCACAATCTTTTACATGCCATCCATGCATGTATGATGTATTTATTCTCTTGCGATCATTACATGCAGTGTATGACCAAATTATATATCTATGTATTTATGTGATGGACAAGAGTTCTTATTGTATATGCTTGGCATTCTGTTATGCAATATATATCAAGTATCATTCCCACTGCAAGTCATGCATGCTTACTCCAAGAAAATTCTTTTTGAAAATGGGAAAATGTTCTTATAGCTAGATAGTGCAGTCACAGTTATTATAAAGAACAAGTATAATTCAAACCAAGTACGTAGCGGTTGATTTGGCCACTTTGGTTAGGCTTGCAGTGTTGTAATTTTGGAAATAAGATCACATAAGTAAGCTGAAAGAAGAAAGAATAACAGATTTCTTGAAGTGGGAATCAACCAAGGTTACATTTGTGTGGACTCTATGCACGCTCCTATATATGCTTTGTAATTTTTCAATTTCAATTAAGAACAAAAAAAGAAAATGCAAGATTTCCATTGATGGGGGTATCAACCAAGCTTACATTTATGTCATTTTCGCTTCACCGGCAGTTGTAGGCTTGTTCTGTATCAAACTTATTCAACTTTCTAGTTTAGTTCCTTAGTATTACTATATTTTTCCGTAGTCATGATTGTTTTGATTCATTACAGATAGCACTCTTCTTTGCGCTCATTTTGTTTCATCCTAGTTGACACAGTAACACTCAATCCCAAAAGTAACGGAGAGACTGGCTAAACCAGCTAAATTCCTAGCAAATAAGAATAATGTATAATTTGGAGTTAATCACAACACAGTATATCCAAATACAATCACATCCAGATTATTATGTTCAGTTCTCACATATAATGCATGAAATCCAACCCCAAATTAAAACTCCTCAAGCTAGCCAAATCACATTTAAACATTGATAAACAATACAAATGGAAAAGATAAAAAATCAGAATCCCAAACCATTTTCACTCACCTTCTTCTGAGCCAATTTACGCAGCTTAGGAAGTTCTTCCATCAATCGAGCCTTAGACCGACGAATCTCCACATTAGTGGCCACGGCAACAGCCCTATTACTTTCCATCGCAGACTTCTCCGCTTTCTGCATAATCCTAAGAACTCAAACATCACATTTCCATTTCCCCCTAAATATGTAAACGCACGTAAACAATATTTCTCTCTTGGAAAGCATTTCAATACAACTAGACAAAACTGAGACGAATTACCCGGTGAAGGTCTCGGATTTCGTCTTCGACATGGGAGTAGTGGCGAGCGAAGACATCGTCGCCTAAGGCATTGAGCTCGCAATGCTTCTCGATGTCATACTTGTCGTACTTCCTGCAAATTTTTCCTCGCCAAATGAGAAAACTGATGTCGGTAGAGGAGGCTTTTGTTTTCTCTACTTTTCCAGTCATTCTAGCTGTTCCCTTGAGTTTCGAAGTGGCCGGTGGCGAAATGAATGGGGTGGATGATCCAGGAAAATGAGGAACTTTGTTTGCATGATGAACACGTTAAAACCAGGTAATTAACCACGTGGCAGCTAAGACCAGGACAACTGCTCGTTTTGCTTCAACATTCCATGTAAGTGGGTGTATTTTGTTGGATAGAATCTCCGTTTAGTTTCTTCACTTTCTTGCATATCAATGAAGATTCCAATAAGAACCTTTTTTCAAGTAGGGTTAAGTGTCTCAGATCGATCTTGATGTTATGCAATTTTAATCCGTCTTAGATTGTTTTTTCAGCAAACTACATCTACCCCATCAAAAAAGATTGGAAACGAAAAAACATTCATTTACATTGTTTTAAAACAAATAAGCACAGTTTTAACATAGTAATTGAAATTTGCATTCCTCAATTTACTATCCACACATTCTTTCCACTTTTAGTAACTTTAATTTTGTGTTTACTTATGTTTTGTGTTTTTATAAAATCATTTACCCAAGGAAAATAGGAGTGTAGATTGTAAAATGAGTGTAAATTTCACTCTATTTAACAAATAAAGATAAATTCTTCTATGTCTGTAATGTGCTATGATTTAATTTACTAAATTAACTCTACATTAATTAAATTTGTTTTTAGAAGAGATAAGTTTCTTTTTGAGATTTATAATAAATGCAATACAGGTTTTCAATAATTTAATATAGTAACATTTAATAAAAATAGTAGTAGTAGTTAAATTCAATAAAAATAATAGTAATTAATTTTAATAGAATTAGTAACAGAGGGTAACATACTACGGCGAGGCATTCCAATAGAATTAGTAGCAACAGTTAGCATTGTATAAGAAGCAGTAGCATGGGTTACATCAGCTTTGTCATCATCGATCCTCAGATCGAAAATCAATAGTCGTCGTTTAACCTTCTCTTCCAGATCATTCAACATCTCTGATGCTTTGGTGTTGGGTACTTTGGTAAGCATCGTATCTTGTCCTTAGATGGAGATCATCTCGGTCGTCCAGGTTCGCGATCTTGTTTTCCAATTTGCAATCTATGGGCTCGAAGGTGGTACTAGTTTCTCTCTCTCTTAACTTTGTATTTATTGCTTTGATCTGGTTGGATATAAAGTAGGAGATGTTTTGATAATGCGACATGGATATTATATGTGATTGCTCTGGGCTTCTATTTCTGATGGTGATTTGAGATGGTGATTCGAGGATATATCTAGGTGCTATTATTTTGATGATGATTTTTTATCCATGCTTTGGCTCCAATTATTGAGGATTTGATAATTTCTTTATCGATTCGGTCATCTCGCTCACTTGAATTATAAATTCTGTGTTCTACATTGTTATGCTACAATTCATCAGTTTTCCAGTTTTATTTCTATTCACTATCAGAATAATTGTCATAGACAACGAAAAAAATATCATCGGTTAAGTTAATTTTTCGTCGGCTAAAAGTCTAAAATGTTGTGTCGTCGGCTAAAATGGTTTTTTTCGTCGGTTATAGTCTGTGAACTATAAACGACAAAATTTTTAAAGTTTAGCCGACGATATATATAATTTCGTCAGTTAAAAGTCCTTATATTTCCAGATCTAGACAGCAGCTGATGTGAAAGAAAAAACGGGAGAAAAAGTTTGAGGGTTGGCGAAATTGTTGGGTGTTGTCGAAATCTGTCCGAAATTAGTTTGTGGCGCTATATATAGGTACGTATATGTGTATATATCTTGTTTTTGAGTTGATTTAAGAGTTTTATTTTCGTTATGCATTGATTTTGAGTTTTAATTAGAGTTGATTATATTGGATTTTGAGTGTGATTGAGTTGATCGATTTGTGTTTGATAATATATATGAAGTTGTTGTCATATATATGTATATATATATATTAATTTGATTATATTAATTAGTAATTGTTATATATATGCATGTATGTATGTATATATATTAATTAATTGTACGTTAACTGTAGATAGAATATTGAATGATTTGTAAATTTAATTAATTAATTAATTAGCGTTTATACATATATATTATGTTATATTCTCAGGATATGGATAAGAGTTGGATTTCGCTTCCAAAATGAGACAAAAGATATGGTAAAAGAGTTGTTAGTTTTATTGAATATGTGATGGATAATGCTAAAGGGAATACAATTTTCTATTGTCCGTGCACTAAATGTCAGTGTCGAAGCGATATGCATCTATTTGCAATTGACAAGGTTTGGCAGCACCTTAAAAGTAATGGGTTTTGGGAGAAGTATACATGTTGGATATATCACGGTGAAACACCATCAGGAGGTCCGCATGATCATGGGCAATTTTCTAAGACGGGCAGTACATCCAACGATCCAACAACGGCTTTCATCAACGATATGTTTCCTTATGAGAGCGGTGTATGCTCTGAAGGACCGTATATGTCTGAGCCGGTGCAGCCCTTCCCTAGAGTTGTCAACACTGCTGGTATTGACAGGTATAACAAACTACTTGTTTTCCAACAGACCCCTGTGTACCCCGGTTGTCAGAAGACGGTTCTTGAAAGTGTGATGGACGTTATGAAGATTAAAGTTTAGACAAAATCGACTGTGAAGGCTGTTGATGACTATCTACAGTACACTGCTTCGATGTTGTCCCACGGTCATCGTCTTCCTACCACTCATCATAAGGTCCGATGTATCCTGAAAGATCTTGGGCTTTCCTACATCAAGATCCATGCATGCAGATATGATTGTGTTCTCTTCTGGGGTAAAGATCCAGAAAGGAATGATCTTGGTGACCTTGACACATGTCCAGTATGTCAGAGTGACAGGTATAAGCTGACTCCTGCAGGTAATAGGAAACCAATAAAGGTACTTCGGTATTTCCCGTTGAGGGATAGGTTGGAACGGTTGTACATGTCATCACACATGTCCAGAGCTATGAGATGGCACGCTGATAGGGAATTGCACGACGAAGATACCCTTATACACCCTGCTGACGGGGAGGCTTGGAAGCATATAGACCGTGAGTTTCCTCATTTTGCATTAGAGGTCCGAAATGTGAGGCTCGGGCTCTCATCAGACGTGTTCAATCCTTTTGGCAACATGAGTCTTCAATACAGTGTATGGCCGGTGATTTTGGTGCCATACAACCTTCCTCCGTGGATGTGCATGAAGAAGGAATACAATATGTTGAGTTTGTTGATTCCGGGACCCGGTTATCCAGGGAAGTGTCTCGATGTGTATTTGAGACCCTTGATTGAAGAGCTTAAGTTTTTTTGGGATGTTGGTCATCCCACTTATGATAAGTTCATGCACGAGATGTTCCAGATGCATGCCATGTTTGTTGGTACCATTAGTGATTTTCCTGCCCGTGCGATGTTGTCGGGCAACGTTGTTAGGGGATACAAGGCTTGTCCAGAGTGCCTAAGCGATGAGGGGAGCAGTAGTCATTGCAACAAGATATGCAGATTGGGTCACCGTACTCTTCATCCGTATGATCACGAATGGCGGTTCAATGACAAGGCATTCGATGGGACTGTAGAAAACGGTGTGTCTCCTAGAAGATGGACGGGGGAAGAAATTTTAGCAGTGCTTAATGAGTATGATTTTGGGCAGCTCAGTAATCATCCCAATATTGTGGCGACAATACCTGACAGACCCGACAGGTATAAATTTTGGACACATAAGAGCATATTCTGGGAACTCCCATACTGGAGTAAGTTGTTGATCAGGCACTACCTAGATGTGATGCACATAGAAAAGAATGTGTGTGACAGTGTGGTGAGAACAGTGCTGAACTTGGAGAGAAAGATGAAAGACGGTCCGAAGGCACGCATTGATCTTAAAAAAATGGAGATACGAAAACATTTATGGATGAAAGAAGGGAAGAAAAAAATGCCTCAAGCTCCTTACACCGTAAAGCCTGACCAGAAGAATGTAATTTTTAGGTGGATGAGTTCTGTGAAGTATCCTTCAGGCTACGCAGGAAATATAGCCCGGTGTGTAAACATTCGGGACAATAAAATGTACGGGTTAAAGAGTCATGACTGTCATATTCTGCTACAACGTCTCTTCCCTATTTTCATTCTACCGTTCCTTCCCCATCAGGTGGTGGAGCCATTAGTAGCGTTATCAAGATTCTTCCAGAAGTTATGCACATGGGAAGTGACAAAATCTGACCTCCGTGAAATACAACAAGACATTATTTATATCATGTGTAAATTTGAGAGAATATTTCCTCCAAATTTTTTTGACATCATGCCGCACCTGATGATCCATCTTCCTGAGCAATTGTTGTTTACCGGTCCAGTACACTATACTTGGATGTATCCTATGGAAAGGTATGTTTTTTACACCTCATTTTTTTATTCTACATGTTCAATGTATAATCGTAACATATTACAACAAATTTATTTATATATAGACAACTTGGAGACTATAAAGCTTAAGTGGCTAACAAATCCGCACCTAAAGGATGTATAGCTGAAGCATATATTGCGCACGAGTACGTCACCTACATGAAGTTGTATTTAGGAACGTTGAAGGAAACTCCACAAACCATACCGGTAGATGTACCGAAGTTTAACCTTTCCATAGTCTCTAATGATTTTGAAGTTTATGGAATTGTACCAGAGTCCTACAAGTTGCAACCACATGAGCTAGTATAGCCCATTAGTGGGTATTGATTAACTGTCCAGAAGTTGAATACTGGAAAGACATCCATTTATACTGTCCAGACAGTCAAGGTGATCTCGACTACCACAACAAGGAGTTTGCGAACTATTTTGGCGGCTGGGTATGTAATTCTTTATTTTTGTTCATGATTCATTCATTGCATAATTATTCATATTTACAATACATTGAATATTTGGTTACAGATGAACCATATTCAATTTGATAGTCACCCAAATTAGTCGCACGAACTAAGACTTCTAGCGATGAAGCCGATAATGTCAAGAGTTTATCCGATGTGCAAGGTGAATGATGTGCAATTTATATGTGAACAGAGAGACAACAGACGAAGAACACAAAATTCTGGGGTGATGGGGCATGGTGGGCGGAATGGAGTTGATTATTACGGTGTTCTTGATTCAGTGGTGGAACTCGTTTATGGGCAAGGCATGACCGTGCACCTCTTCAAGTGTAGATGGTTTGATACTAGAAGCCCGCAGAGCATGAAGATCGATCAGTACGGGATTTTATCGGTGAACACTGTTACAAGCTGTTACGAAGATGACCCGTTCGTTTTTGCGACATCGGTGAAACAAGTGTTTTATCTTGATGACCTTGTTAAGGGTGACGCGTGGAAAGTCGTCAACCTTGTGCACCCTTGAAAAATTTACCGGGCGGCTACACTTGGAGAGGCCGAAGACGAGGAAGAAGATGTTGCGTATCAAGAGCTCAGTGCAATAAAAAGTACTTTAGCCGACGAACTCTTAGTAATTTCGTCGGCTAAAAAAGTACTTTAGCCGACGAATTTTTAGTAATTTCATCGGTGTTGAGAAGTAGTAGCCGACGAATTACTATGTTTTAGCCGACGAATTTTTTATTTCATCGGCTATACTTCTTCCTATATATTCGGACTCAGCGACAAAACCCTACTTTCTCCTCTTACCTCTTCTCGGCGGCACTCCTTTCTCCCTCTCCTCTCGATTTTCTTTCAATTTTTTCGTCTCTTTCCGGCCTCCACTCCGCCTCCCCCATCTCCCAAACAATTAAGGTATGCAATTTCATGTTTCTATTGAATCATAGAACTATTTTCAATTATTTTCAATATATTGAATTATATGATAATGTTGTTTGTGATAATGTTCAATTATATTGGATTTTCTTTAATTGGTATATTTAATATATTTGTGATAATGTTGTTAATTTTTTATAATTCCGTATATTTAATAAATTTGGTATATTTAATAAATTGGGTATATTAAAATATTAATTGGTATATTTCAATATATTTGGGTATATTAAAATATTAATTGGTATATTTAATATATTTGTGATAATGTTGTTAATTTTTTATAATTCCGTATATTTAATAAATTTGGTATATTAAATATATTTGTGATAATGTTGTTAATCTTTTATAATGCTATATATTTAACAAAATATTAATTATATTAGTGATAATGTTGTTAATTATTTGTGATAATGTTAATTATTTAATAAACAGGATGAAAGGATTGTTTAGTAAATCAAAGAGTTCAAAGGGCCAAAGGGCTAAATTGTCTAAGGGAACGTCTAGCAACCCTCGGGCGTCGTTTCAGGGCCAATGACAGCCCGCCGTGCGTCTCTTCTAGAGCCGACATAGAGACAGCCGGGGGCCACACATTCCTCCAGGCAGCCGGACGCCACTCGCTCCTTCAGGCAGTCGGACGCGCCTAGCTCGAGGCAGCCGAGCGTCCCTCACTCCTCGAGGCAACTGTGGCCTCCGACTCAGGCGGAGGTGTCTGCACCACGTATGCCTGAGATACATAGGGCACCGACTCCGGGCCCTACTGTTTCGGAGGGTGGGTCTTCTGAGGTACAGATGTCGCCGCCTCTTCTCTACCTTCCGCGATTGATACCGGCATTACCTGCAGTCGATGACTCAGGGGCGCCGATTTATCCACTACCCCCGCAGGTGACCCCATCAGCGGCGTACCTGTTCGTGCCGTTTGGTACGGATTTAATTTCTGCGAGGGTATCATCATCGGCAATAGAGTCGGAATCCGTCACATCCGCCTAACGCTCTCAGGTAATGATATATAAATAATTTTTTATGTTATAATGTTATAATAAAAATAATCTATTAATAATCAATTAATGATAGGCACCGTCGGAGCCAAGCCGACAAGGAAGAAGAGAGGTCCCGTCACAGGGAAGGCTCTCGAGAAGACAGTGAGTACCTCGGGAAGGATCGTCATTGATACTGACGGGGATGAAACGTAGTATCGGGCGGCAAGACGAGGATGTTGTCCGGCCGCGTGGGAGCGCTTATTAGGGATAGAGTCTCTATGTTGTGGTCAGACTTGAGCGAGGTCCCACAGGAGGTTAAGGACATGGTCCACAACGCAATGTCGGTAAGTATAAAAAAAATTCACAATTAACATTATTTATTACATTGTAGATTTATGAAAAACTAAACTAATAAATGTTTTAATGCATGTGTGGTTTGACGTTCCCCAGCACCTAAGGAACACTTGGGCGGACGTTGTGCATGGGGGAAGGTACGTTGCAAAGTTAATGACAAAACAAAATTATGTATAATTAATAATATTTATAATTTTTTTGTCGTATTACAGGTACAAAGAATGGAAGAACGAGTTACGGACCCATTGGACTAAGCATGGGAACGAACGTTCTGGCACCTCCCTTAAGTTCCAGTTCAGGGAATACGAGTGGCGTTGGCTTCTGATATCTGAATTCAACAACCCACATAAACAAGTAATTAAAAATAATAATTTATTATATTGAATTATAATTAGTACGTTTTAAAATATTTTACTAATTTTTTTCTTTGTAGGCTGTTTCCTGAGCGAACGCTTAGAACCGGCAACGCAACACAAGGAATCATCATGCCGGTTCTAGACCGTTCGCATCGTTGATGGAGGAGGCGGCCAGGGAACATCCAGAGGACAACCGGTACGTCTATATGTACGAGAAGACATATCCTGACGCCCAAGAGGATATTGTAAGTCGTTTTACGTTTTAAAATTTAGTAAATTATATTTATATATATTTCAAAATGTTAATTAATTATTTTTTCTTATCCAATTAGGCGAGGGTGAGGCAGACTAGTGACGAGGTGATGACTGCTATAGTCAGGGAGACATGGTCTGACACGCAAGAGGAAGACATGTCCGAAGCCATGTCCCGGATCGACACTTCGGATCTCAGGGTTGGGGCGAGGATCATGGGCACGGCATTCCCACCGCGAGAAAATAACTTCTACTGCCGGGGTCTAGGAAAGAAGGGAGAAGGGGTACTGAAGACCACTCCCGGATTTCAGAAAAAGGCAGCCTCGACCAGCAACAGAACGACTCAGCTAGAGGCCGAAGTTCAGATGTTACGGGAACAGCAAGCCGCCCAAACAGCATATACTATCGTTTTACAGGAGTATAATGCAGCAGTATATGCCACCCAGCAGGCACAACAGCAGCAGATGTTCCAGTAATTACAAGATTTTTCAGCTGCACAGCTTCAGGGACTTCCGCCCATGTCTACGCCTATTCCCTTACCTCAACCGCTGCAACCTCCCCAGCAACCTCCTCCTGACGCAGATATAGATTTAGATGATATCGATTTTATTTAGTTTTTTAGATTTATGAACAATTTATAAATTAAAAATTTAATGCAAAATGTTTAGAATACTTTTGATGGTGTTTGTTGTTGGTTATATCAAATTGTTTATGTAATTTGCAGCTTGCTTGGATGGTAATTTAGAAATTTTGTAATTTTTTTAGTATAAAAAGTACTATAGCCGACGAGATTTACCATAATTCGTCGGCTATAGTATTTTTTATTTTTTCTTTTCAACGTTTAACCGACGAAATATGGTCACTTTCGTCGGCTATAGTATTTTAATTTTTAATTTTTTAAAATATTTAGCTGACGATTTATACTACATTTCGTCGGCTGAAATGTTTTAAATTGGCCGACAAAATATTAATATTTAGTCAGCTAAAGTCTTATGTTTAAACCGACGACAATGTATTTCGTCGGCCAAGCTCTTACTTTAGCCGACGAATAATTGGAAAATACGTCGTCGGCTAAGTGTGCCACTATAGCCGAAGACGGCTTTTATTTCGTCAGCTAAAGTCATAGCCGACGAGCCTTTACCGACGACTTCTTAGCCGACGAAATTGATGAACAGGCCGACGAAAAATTTTCGTCAGCTAAAGTGCTGATCCTGGTAGTGGCTCTAAACATTAGAACTTGAGTGTATCACTTGTTTGCATTCGTTAAAACACTTAAGTTGAAGTCTACGATCATTGATGTCATGAATTTGTTTAAAGTTGTGTGTATGCAAGAGATGACCATTGTATATATTAGTTTAGGTTTGTTTTCTTTTTAATTTTAGGATTTTTTTCACTATTCTGTCTCATGTTTTGTTTTATTTTATTTTTTGTATCAAACGATCTCCGATCCCCCTGAAATTTTGTACAGTTGTTCATATGTATATCTACTATATCCCTGTAAATTTTTTGAGTAGTTTAGGTTAGGTTTTCGACTGCTGTTCGTTAGGAACAGTAGTCACTTTTGTAATTTCATTTTAGTTTGTAATAATTGTTGTGATTTATGCTAACGCTTATTTTGCAGGTACCCTCAATCCTCGGCCTTATACGATAACCCTACTTGCTTTACGCAACTAACGATAAAAAGGGTTTATTTGATGCAGGCGTAAAAACCCGCTATCATTTTGCGGTTTACTCCGATCAATCGCCCTCTATCATGCCAGGTCCGACCAAAGGTACGCGTTTTTGTTGGCTAATTATGTTTCATAACATCGATACAAGCCTGAGTATCGTTCGTATATTGCTCAAGTCAGTGCTGCCACAGAACCTTACTCTTATATAGAGGTCGCAGCTATTCCCGAATGGCAGGTTAAAATGCAATCCGAATTAGCAGCGCTGGAGGCCAGTGGTACTTGGACGCTCACTCCTCTCCCAACCGGCAAGATACCATTTGGCTGTCGTTGGGTTTATAAGATCAAACATAAATCTAATGGCTCTATAGAACAGTATAAGGCACAGCTCGTGGCTAAGGGTTTCACCCAATTGGAAGGGGTTGACTATCAGGACACCTTCTCTCCCACAGCTAAGATCATTTCAGTTTGATGCCTGCTTTCTTTAGCTGCTGCTCGGGGTTGGTCACTCAATCAGTTAGATGTCAATAATGCATTCCTCCATGGAAACCTTGAGGAAGAGATATATATGTCTCCGCCGTCAGGTCTTCGGAGACAGGGGAGGAACATTTGTATTGCCGTTTACATAAGTCTATATGGATTGAAACAAGCTTCACGTCAATGGTTTTCTAAATTCTCAAAAGCTATCAATTCAACTGGTTTTATACAGTCCCAGGATGATTACTCTCTCTTCACCAAGAGATAAGGTAAGTCTTTTACTTCTTTGTTGATATATGTTCATGATATCCTGGTTACAGGTAATGATCTTGTTGGTATTGCTGAGATTAAGAATTTTTTGCATAGCAGTTTTCACTTTAAAGATTTTGGTGATATGAAATACTTTTTAGAAATTGAAATTTTTGCATCTAGACATGAAATTTTCATTTCTCAGCGTAAGTATGCATTAAAAATTATCAAAGATGCAAGGATGTTAGGCGCAACCCCCTTGATACGCCTATGGAGAGAGACACCAAGTTGTCGGATAAGAGTGATTTACTTAAGGATCCAAGTTGTTATAGAAGAATAGTTGGAAGGTTAATATATTTAACTATTTCAAGGCCAGACATCACATATTCAGTACATGTCTTGAGTATATTCATGCATCAACCTCGAAAGCATCATATGGAAGCTGCTCTTCGAGTACTCCGTTATTTGAAGACTGCACCAGGTCAAGGTTTGTTCTACTCACCAAACAATGATTTTAGGTTGAGAGCATATTGTGATTCTAACTGGGCCAGTTGTCCACTTACTTGGAGATCCATTACAGGTTATTGTGTTTTTCTTAGACCTTCATTGGTTTCTTGGAGGTCAAAATGACAAAATACAATCTCGTTCTCATATGTCGAGGCAAAATATCGTGCAATAACATGAGCCTGCTGTGAGCTGGCATGGCTCTGATGTTTACTGAAAGACTTAGGACTTCCACATCATGAATCTGTCTTGATGTACTGTGACAACAAAGCTGCTTTGCATATTGCAGCTAATTTAGTTTTTCATGAGAGGACCAGACATATCGACATGGATTGCCATTATATCAGGGATAAGATTCAACATGGTTCAGTGACTACATGACATGTGAATTTGGCGCATTAGCAGATGTCTTGACAAAGCCCTTGGGAAAGGAAATCTCCATTCCTATGTTACACAAGTTGGGAGTGCAGGATATCCACTCTCCAACTTGAGGGGGGTGTTAGGAAATCAAACTTTCATATCTTCTATATTTGGAATAGATAATCTATACTGTAGCTGTATATTTTCTTTCCTATCTGTATTCCTAGATTGTAGAGAGTTCCTGACTTGTAGGAATTTGAAGTAATCTCTGTGTATAAAGACTTGATTCAGTATCTTGTTTTCAAGCTCAACACCTGAAACTGATCATTTCTGTAGACAGTAAGACTCTATTCCATATTTCCTCTGGCCAACAAACATTGCTGAACCTACAAACTAAGCTACTGCACATTGATCAGTACTCCTAAATGGGAAAATCTAGCTAACCTCAGCTGCATTTCTAAAACTTACGATCCTGCATTCTGTCCAAAAGAACTTGAAATAGATACCGATGAAACCTCATGAACAAGGTATACATATGTTTTGAAGAACCTACAAGCCAAGTTGCAAATTATTGACACTCTTACATCAGAGGACATGATTATCTGATAATATGTCAGAGAAAAGGCTGTTGCGAACTTATGTTCTGAACATGTAACATAGCAGATAAATGGTTACTGGTTTTTGGAAAGGGTAAGATGAAAAGAGCTGGTTAAAACTTTCATATACAATCAAGAACAGGTTTTGTCAGCACTCTGCATATACTTATATACAATCAAGAAGCCATAATATATACAGCAACTAGAAACTAGTATATACAAATTCAAAGTCCTCTGATGTGAAAGTTGGGAGTTGGTTTTCCTCTCTCCGACTTGAGGGAAGAGTATTGACTATTGAGTAATTACATAATATTATGTAGTGATTACTTGCTTTTTTGGAGATTTCCTCTATCTTTTTGTATCCATACTTTATTGAGGTGTGCTTCTTCTGCACTGAACTAATCTGTATATAATTCTTCTTCATCAATCAACTCGCATTTGATACTAAACTGATAGCTATGACCTATTAAGAATATGCACCAAGTTTCAGACAAAAAATGCATATCAAGTTAAAGGGTCAACTAATTCTTCTCTTTTGGAATCGTACTCGAGAGAGTAAATTAATCTAATATTCATGTGATCATTGATATGTGAATTTGCAACCACATGCCTGGAGTATCAAAAAGTTTATGTTTCTAAGTTAAGAGAACGAAAGTTAAATAGTCGACGTCTCGACGACTGAGCTAGCTATAGAAAAAGAAACACGGTGCTTCAATTAACCGGCAAGAATCATCATGATATTAAGCTTTCTCTGTGTGTTGCTTCTCTTAGCTCTGATCAAAGCATTTCACAGACTATGGTGGACGCCGACTCAAATTCAGAATCTGATGCGTTTGCAGGGAATCAAAGGTCCTTCTTACAGACTTCATTATGGGAACACCAAAGAAATCAATAACATGCAAAAGGAGGCGTTGATCAGGCGCATAGATGTATCGGATGACAATATCTATTCTCATGTTCAACCTCATATTCATGCGTGGACCAAGACTTATGGTACTACAAACTCTTAACTCAAGTATATATGGTTTAATATGGTTTAATGAAACTTTTGCCAAAGATTTAATTTAGTCATTGGTGCTATACACAGGGAGAAATTTTCTTCAGTGTTATGGTGTTCAACCTGTTTTGGTTGTTACAGAACCTGAGTTGTGAAAGAGATCCTCAACAACAAAGATGGAGCTTATCCGAAACAGAAGATGAAAAAACTTGGGAAGAAGCTATTAGGAGATAGCATTTCCATGGCAGATGGTGACAAATGGGTTAAGTTGGAGACACCTTAAAAGTAAGTGCTAACAGCATGCAGTTTAGAATTTGATTTTATTTCTTATATAAAAGAGACTAATTAAAATGGTTAATAACTGCATGATGCTACTGTGTTACAAGAATATGTATGAAGAAATGAAAGCTAGTACTGAAACGATGGTTGAAAGTTGGAAAATTCATGAAGGAAAAGAGATTGATGTGTTTGAAGAATTTAGGGTGTACACTTCAGAAGTGATTTCAAGGACAGCCTTTGGCAGCAGCTACTTAGAAGGGCAGACCATTTTTGAGAAGTTGTCCAAGTTATACGGTATTATTATCAGAAATTATTTCAGTCAGGATTCCTGGCATAAGGTGATTATCTAGCTCCATGAATTTTAACCACGAGCAAATCTTTTTATTTAATTATTGAATCTTCTCTGATTATAATATATGTCAGGCTTCATGAGTTTAGTTTCTGACTTCAAAATTGCAGCAAGGTTTTCAGGAACAGTGATGACATTCAATCATACGAGCTTGATAAAGGAATACGCGACTCAATATTGGAGATCGTTAAGAAGAGAGAAATGCTGGCAAACATTGCAGAAGACAAGAGTTTTGGTAATGATTTTCTAGGATTGCTTTTAGAGGGTCATCACGCTTCGAATGATGAGCAGAGGATTTCGATTGATGAGTTGGTTGAGGAATGCAGGACATTTTATTTTGCTGGACAAGAGACTACTAATTCTGTACTTACTTGGATTATCCTTCTCCTGGCACAGCACCCCTATTGGCAAGAGGAAGCTAGAAAAGAGGTGCTGCAGTTGTTTGGCAAACAGACTCCAAATGACGAAGGCCTTGCCAAACTCAAAACAGTAAGAACGACTCCAACTCAATTACTATATGCTTGCCAAATATGAAGAAACCAGAAAGTAATGTTCAATTAAGTTTAAAACTAATCTTCATATTTATGGATGCAGATGAGTATGATTATGAATGAGACACTAAGGTTATATCCTCCCGCTGTTTTGATTGTAAGGAAAGTTGCAAAGGAAGTTAGACTGGGGAAACTGCTACTTCCAGCTAATATGGAGTTGCTAGTCCCACCTCTAGCACTTCACCATGAAGCTCAATTCTGGGGACATGATGCTGTTTGTTCAAACCAGATCAATTCTCTGAAGGGGTTGCGAAAGCCACTAACGATAACATGGCAGCATTCATGCCCTTTGGAATAGGACCTAGAATGTGTGTGGGATTCAACTTTGCAACCACTGAAATTAAGATTGCTCTGTCAATGATTCTGCAACGCTACTTGTTTACCCTGTCTCCAGGGTATGTCCACTCGCCTTACCAGTTTTTGACCCTTCGGCCACAAAATGGAGTTCAAGTTATACTACTCATTCTGATCTGTGAACAGACTCCCCTTAAGGCCACAGCATATAGTTCATGAATAGTGAAACATCTTTACTTGTTGCTTGATGATTATTTCGTGTTGTCTCCTAGTTCATCTCTTAATCTAAAAGTATATCTACTCAGAGGACCTTAAAACTCAGCAAAGGTCCTCAAATCCTGTATTACTAATGGTCCTTATAGCTTGAAATAATCCCAACAGATTCAAGGTAGATATTTAAGAGGAAGCAAAGTATAAGAAACCAGCAGATGCCAAAACCAACTCTCCCTTGGATGGTTGGATTTACCAAATGTTAGTGTGTTTATTAAAGGGTGATCAAGCCCTATGTTTAAACCTTGATGGCCTTCAACGTTGCGCTTTCTATCGCTCTTCCATTACAGTATAATGGACACACTTAGGATGTGTTTATCCAGGAATTACAGTATTTCAATGTCACCCGGTCACACCAATAACAGACCAAATGATAGAGAATTATTCATTTTCATAGGGAGAGACGTTTCTAGAAAGAATTTGGCTTCTCTACTTGGATTTTTGTTGCTTAGATTTGCTTGGATGGTTTAAAACCATTAGATTGAGTATAATGTAGTCCCGTGATGTCATCCTCATGTCATCTCTATTCAATCTAATGGTTTTAAATCATCCAAACAAATCCAAGTAATAAAAATTCAAACCAAAGGCATATGTTTAGAACAATACACCACACGAGCACAACCTATACACCATTCTGATTACTAAGCTAGAAAAGCTGAGAAACAAGCTGACACTCTGCAAGTTCATGTTGCAAAATCTTCTGAAAATTGGGCTACGATGCTGTACGCGTACTGGTGTATTCATACATGCAATACTGATCAGCGATCCATACTCACTACATCCTACCAATCACTCATACTTTGCTTCACAAGGATATTCTACCGGGCATAAATATTTCATTTCAAAGTTCTAGAAAGTGAGCAAGAATCCTTCTATTCTCTGCAATCTGTCCCAAACCTAACGATCATATCCGAGATCCAAAAATCAATCAAAGGTCCACATAAGACATTACTAATGTTACTCACTGTCAAAACTTAACTCTTGGATAAACATAAGACTCACTCATTTTTTAGGCTTGCAGAGAGGTTCAAAAATTGCAAACACCAATTCTGTAGAGACTAGACAGACTCAATTACATATATCCTCAGCTCACCCAGCATTGCCGAACCTACAAACTAAGCTACTGCACGTATATCAGTATTCTGAAATGGAAAACTCAGCTGCATGTCTAAAACTAAATGATCCTGCATTCTCTCCATTAGAATACGTAGTTTTGTATTAATTATCAATACAGCCTTCAAGTTTGAAGAACCAACAGGCCAAGTGGCAATTTAAGAACACTCTTACAAAAGGATCAAGGAAATGGTTATCTGATAGTACATTATACGAAAAAGCTCTTGCTAACTTAAATTCTGAACAGGTGATATAACAGATAACTCGTCAATCAGGAGGATTAGATGAAAATAATGTTTTTACCTTGCTTATACGGTAAGGTCAAACATCCATGAACAAATCTTAAAACGCAAACTTCCTTGATCAATGCTCAAACAACTCAAATGTCGTTTCATCAAATGCAATTAGATGACTAATTACCTAATCTCACATATCAGTTTCAGGCCGTAAATTACATTGATGCAGCTAACCCTTTATGAGAAAGTAAGAACAAAAAGTATAAAAACATGAGATATTTCAGAAAAGGCAGACTAGTCGAACGCTTAAACATCTTTTCCAAGGCTTGATTCCTATTTCTAGATTCACTTTCCTATTTAGCCAAAAAGCAACTCAAGTTCTATAACTACGTACAATTCCAAATCGAAATAGCATTCACTCCCATCCTCAATTGATAAGTAGGTCAAATGACTCAACCACATTGATCCTTTCATTTCTAGTCATTTTCCAAACAAATCCGATAGGATCTTTCAGAAGCTAAAATGAAATACGAAAGCAGAGAAAAACAAGATCAAAGCAAAATTCATAACGGTGTATAAAGGCACTCGTCTCCATTCAAAGTAAGATCAAACCCAATCCAACATTAAACAACACTGAAACCCAAGAAAAGGTCAACCCTGCGCAAATCTACAGAGCAAAAGCAAAACAACAACAAAAGGGACCGTAGCATTGAAATTTTACCGATTACTCCGCCACCACAAAGCTCCGGATCTACGCCCATCTGAGTTAGGATACCCGGAATCAAGCTCCGCCGGTAGATCGGTGGAGGTAGAGCTTGCCAAACACGTGGAGGGTGGTAACGAAGCCGATGAAGCAGAGGCTCATGACGAGGACGACGGTGGGAGTGATCTTCAGGCCAGGAGCGTCGTCGGTGTAGAACCTGAGCATGTTGTTTCCGGCTCCAGAACCGCCGCCGCCCATGCCTCCGGAGCTGGAGCTGCCCCCGCCTCCGCCGAGACGACGGCGGCGCATTCCAGCTGTGGCGGCAGCCGAACCGCGAGGGGCCACTACGCCGGGGCGTGTGGCGGTGGAAGACGACGTCGCTTGGGACTGAGATGAGCCGCGAGGCATGGTCGAGACGATACAAGCAGAGTAGACGAAGCAGTGTAGAAGTGTGATTAATCTCTATTAATATAGGGTAGAAGGAAAGTGGATTAGTAAGAAGTTTCGAAAAAACCACGAGTTTTACCCCGTTTAGTAATTTCATTTGCGGTGAGTAATTTTCATTGCGTTAATCAGATTTGACAAATTGGGTCATTGTATTTGGGATTTGTAGTTGGGATTCTGGTTGCATGGGATGAATTCAAGGATATAGGGGTTTGGCTTCAAATATATAAAATTGATAGAAATTATTGATTTTCAATGTTTAATTTCACTTATTCGTGGTTTGCAGATGAACCACTAAATTTTTTATTAAAGGCTAAAAATGTAGGGATATTGATCATATAAAAAATAGGTAACTAAATTTTCATGTGATTGTATGGTTGGGGACAAGTTAATGTAGGTGTGACGTTTTGATGAAAAGATTAGACTATATAACAACACTCTTAATAATAACTATATAAAAATAAATATGCAAAATTTTATAACTAAACAAAGATATGATGCCACACAACAAAGACATAAATTGGTTGTTATTCTAGCTTGAGTAACAAAATTTGCTTATATGCCCTACATAACTCGAGTAATGAAATTTGTTGTGTGACTTTTCCATTAAAAAAAAGAATGGTACTACACTCATGCATGTAACCCGTAACCGTAATTCACTAATTCCAACCAAACTCCCCATCATTATCTTTGATTATTCACACAGTCTAACTAACCGGGCACTTAATTCATTTTTTACTTAGCTCCAATCTTATGTAACAAAAACAGTAAAAATAAATCTATCAATTGTAAAACTTTTATCATATAAAGTCCAACATTGATTTTTTTTACTTGGCCATTTTATAATATAAAGTACTTGTAATCAAATTGTTGTGTTATGTGTTTCTGTTCATCAAGTTTATCTATCTTATAGCTTTGCTTAAATCGTATAAAGTACCAATAAAGATCAAAAGAGATCTTAGGACGTTAAACCACAATAAGTGGTATCAGAGCTCCCGCTCTTCTACTTCTAAGATGGCGGACAACAAAGACATAATCGAAGCAGAAGACGTGAGATCATTTATTGAGCCTTTAAGAGGCAAAGAAAATTTCACGTTTTGGCGGAGGAGGATGAAGAGTGTCCTTATTCTACAAGATCTGTACGAGGTTGTTATCGGGTTAGAGAATAAGGCAGTTGATATGGTAGATAAGGTTTGGCAAAAGATGGACAAAAAGGCAAGGAGCACAATAGTGTTGCATCTTACAGATCATGTACTGGGTCGTGTAGTGGTTGATGGAGGTGACAACATGAGCAACAAAGAGACTTGGGATTATCTTGAGAAGGTTTATGTGGGTAAGTGTCATATTGGTGAGAATATGGACATCAGCAAGACATTGGACAATGACAAGGAGGCTGACACAGACAATGTCAAAGAGGCTGACACAGTCAATGTCAAAGAGGCAGACGTGGATAAACGCTTCTTAAAAGAAGAACTCTTTAATCCTCGGATGGAAGAAGAAGAGGATCTGCAGGAACATCTGAATAAGTTTCAAAGTTGTACTGCCAGTTTATCAGAGGTGGATGTGTGAGTTGAAGATGAGTACAAAGCAGTTATGTTGCTAACATCTTTACCAGCTTCGTACGAGCAGTTCTTCACCACACTCGTTTCGGGTAAGGATTCTCTCATGTATGATGAGATTACCGAAGCTATTCAATTTTACATTAAGACGAGTAGCGAGACTGAGAGTTCTCAATGAGGCCTTTATGACAAGTGCAAGGAGGCAGGTCAGTTGACGAGTAACGAGGATAACTCTAGCAGCAAGGGGACAACAAAATCCAAGAAGAAGAACAAATAAGATTGCTTCAGTTGTGGTGTTGCAGACTACTTGAAAAGAAATCGCAACAAAGGGAGGAAGGAAGCAAAGGTGATTGCAGGGAGTTCAAGCACATCCAACATAGTCATCAACAATGAAGAAGATTGTGAACTTCTTGTGGTAACGTCAAGCTCCAACGCTTCCACATATTAGATTTTGGATACCGGTTGAACATTCTACATGTGTGCAATCCGAGAATGGTTTGACACATTGAAGGAGAGTAGCATCGGAGAAGTTTTTAAGGGAGACGACTCACCGTGTAGGATCCTAGTTATTGAATCAGTGAAAATCAGAATGCATGACAGAGTTATTAGAAAGCTGGAGAATGTCAGATATATTTCTAAGTTAAGGAAGAACTTGATAACTTTAGATATTTTAGACAAGGCCGGATATAGGTACTACTCTAAAGAAGGAAACTCAAGGTTCTTAAGAGATCACTTATTGTGATGAAGAGTGACATTCAACCTAACAACATGTACAAGCTTCAAGGGACTACCATAATAGGTGGAGTTGCAAAATTTATTGAAGTAAATGACAAGACTGAGCACTAGCAGCAAGACCAAATGGGAATGAGTCAAATATGGATGCAGTAACTCTATAGGGAAAGCAAGACAGAAGGTGTCGGTGTTTTCTGCAAGGATGGTAGTCATAGGAAGCAGAAGGTGGCATTCAAGTTGGTAGACTGAGATGAAAAACATAGGATTCCTGCATGATATTCACTTAGAAGTATGGAGCGCAGCACAAGTAAGGTGTACGGGAGGCTGCCAGTAATTTATTATTTTTCTAGGTGATTTTTCAAGAAAGATTTGGGCTTGCTTTATGAAGGAAAAATCTAAGGTTCTCTTCAAGGTCATAGAAGGGAAAAGCAAAGTATGAAATCTGAGAGGCAAAAAAATTAATTATTTGATAAATAGCAGTGGCAGTGAATATAGAAAGAACAAGTTCTTACAGTTTTATAAGGATTGAATCACGAAATGCATCATGGTGAAGGATAATCTCCAGTTAGACAGGGCTGCTAGAAGGATGAAGAAAACTCTCTTTGAGAGAGAAAGAGACATGCGGTTGCATGCAAAATTACCAGACGTGTTTTGGGAAGAAGTAGTTAACCATGCACGTTGTTTGGTTAATCAGTCACCATTAAAGGTCTTAAACTTCAAGTGTGCAGAGGAGGTATGGTCTAAGGAACCAGCTGGCTATTTTAACTTGAGGATATTTGGTAGTAGTGCATATGCTCATATTTCGAGCAAAGAGCATACCAAACTCAAGCCAAATTTTCTGGTTATTGAGAAAGGAGTTAAGGGCTGCAAATTATGGAATATTGTCAGTATGAAAAGGATTCTAAGTAGATATATCATCAATAAAGAGAAGACCAAATCGTTTAAAGAAGTAAAGATAAGTGAGGTAAAGAAGAAGACTGATGTTGATGTTGTAGTTGAAGCTACAAAAATTCCTCTAACCAAAGTGATCATGGAAGAGACTCCAGCTCAGGTGGAGCAAATTGAGTAGGTGGAGCATGATAAAGGGGTTATTGAGGAAGAAGTCTTAGAGCGGCAACAATAGTCACTAATACTAGCTCAGGTGGAACAATTAGCACTGCGAACTTATGACTCAGTTCGTCAGTCACTTGAGCAGGAGTTCCAGAGTAGCATAGCATTGGACAAGTATGCTCTAAGTTTCAGGCTAGGAGATCCAACCACGTATTAGGAAGCTATAACAAGATATGTACTGGAAAGTTGGATGAGAGCTATGTTAGAACAGAAGAAGTCCATACAAATGGACTTGGTTCAGGAGTCGGTTCCTAAGCCCAAAGATAGACATCAGGTTGGCTGTAAATAGGTTTATAAGAAAACGGAAGAATGCATGATAAGGAAGCCATGAGATTCAAGGCTTGGGTATTGGCTAAGAAGTATACGTATAAAGAAAAGGTTGAGTATGATCAGATCTCACCAGCGGAGAGATGCGTTTATCATTATGTGTTCAAGGATGATATGATTTACTATCAGGTGACGTGTTAACTACAGGTCAAGATGAGTTTAGAATTCCAAAGTTGGAGACACAACTAAGAAGGGAATTTGACATGAAGGGTCTAGAAGCTACACAATAGATCCTAGGAGTGAAGATGAAGGACAGAGGAGAGGGAAAATTATGGATGTTTTCTAAACTCGTGTTTACTCCAGTAGCACACATTCAGTTGAGTGTGCAGAGATCATCTACAATTAAGTTGGATGAGATGATGATGTAAGTGTCATATGCAAGAGCAGTGAGATGTCTTATGGCTAGAATCTGCACAAGACCAGGTTCAGCTCAAGCATTGAGTATTTTGTCAAAGTACATGGCGAATCCGAGTAAACGACATTGGCAAGCAGCGACATGGATTATGCATTACTTAAGAGAGACTACGGAGCATGGTTTTCTATTTGAAAGACAACAAGAACAAGCATTCATTGTTGGTCATGAGAGTTCAGATTTAGCAGGAGACTTAGACAAAGAAAGATCTGCAACAAGTAATGGATTTACTTGTGCTGAAGATTCAAGAAAGTTATAGAACAACTATAGAATCGGCTGAGATATTATCTACTACTAAAGAAGATTGCATGACACTAACAGAAGCTTCAGCAGAAACGTTATGGCTCAATGGGTTAATGATTGAGTTTCGAATTCAAGAAGATGATGTGGTGAAGAATGGTGTCATCATTTTGACAAGGAATCAAGTTTTTCAAGGAATGAAGCATGTTGATGTTTGTGATCATTGCACTGAAGATTGGATCAGCTCAAGGAAGATAACAACTGAGGAAGAAACACATTCGAGGGAGAATGTTTCAGATTATTTGACCAGAACCATTATTATAGAGAAGTTCAATCATTGCTTGGATTTGCTCAGTGTCACAACTTGCTGAATTGTGGTCAAGCACCTCGTCACTTGAGGCGCGTTGAGACAAGAAAAGTCTTGTTAAGGTAAAAGTTGTTAGAGATTTGTTTAGGTTACTTGAAGAAAATTCAAAATATATTCAAAGACAATCGTTAGATATGGCATCTGAACAACTTACTTTCAGCCGGCCTTATTAGGCCTAAAGCCAACGAATTAAAAAAAGTGAAAGACCCAAAAGTTAATTTTTTAAAAAAGTAAACATTTATCAAGGCAATTGCTCTCATGAATTCAGAATGGACCCAAAAGAAAAGACAGTAGGAAACTCAACACATCTACACTGCCAGTGCCAGCACCCACTTAACCTGATGATCTCTTACATGCAAAACAAGTTTCAACAGCAAGAACTTTACAGATTTCTCTTTAGAAGAAAACAAGAACAAGTTTTGACCAAAAAAAACAAGAACAAGTGACAGAAATTTGACCGCATTGCCACACCCCGTTTTTCTCAAAGATGCATCGCAACAGTTAGAACTGTGTCAGATCAAACAAAAGCAAAGTCAGACTCAGTAGCTAGCCTCGATTGGTACGAAGAGCTGACCCTGCAAAGCTCGAAGGCGGCGCCGGCTGCGCTCTCTAAGTTGTATAGGTTCCTCCGGCAGATCAATAGCTCCTTTAATGAAGTGAGCCACCGTCACTGACACAACCAGCACCCCCAGACATAGCACCGCATAGCACCGACGAACCAGCTTTCCCAATAATCCCTCCACTATAACCATGGCTTCACTCTCTGGCCTGTTTTCTTTTTCACCTCTGTGAAAGACTTGGTGGTCGTATGGGGTGTTATATAAAGACGCCCCAGAAAGGGTACATGGAAATTGGATCAGTGAGACGAAAAACAAGGGGCGTATAGGAGGAAGAAGCCGCTGGAAATCATATCGAATAAAACCAGGGACTGGAGTCTGGAGGCAGTTATTGTCGTCTTGCACCAGACTTTTAACTCTGAAATAGAAAGCTACGGTATTCCAGGGTCTAATACGACAGCAAAATTGGTTTCTTGGGTGTCAACACACTCACACTTCGATGAGGATAAGCCGTATTTATCAGCTAGTAACCATTAGTTGATCGATGGTCTTTGCTGGAAGTCAAGCTTTGGTTGAATTGAAACTTGGTTAAGAGTAATTCATTTTAGCTTTGTAGAGTGGTAAGTAGGGTTTAGAGGCATTCTTTTACAGAACAAATGATCAAAGTAGTGGTAGTAAAATAATGTTCACTATAGTATACATCTCCACTTCCTGCCAAATTTTGAAGCGAATAAAGGAGAAAAATGTAAATATACAAGGTATTGCAAAATCTATGACTTATGTGTCTTCGATCAATTACAGCATCGCCGTCGTGGTCGTAATCATCATCGTCATGGTCGCTGTAACCATCAACCTCTAATGGCAATCCGGCAATGCATCTCAATGTCCACATATTTATACAGTACCTTGTCTCTTATCAAATGAAAAGTCCTTGGGCGGTCCAATATTAATTTCGTGTTGTTCTCGAGTCGATTGAGAACCTCTAACTGTGGCATGACCGGAGTTGGGTTCATTGACATCCACCCGGTCATGTTCCACGTTCCTTAATTCGACTTGGTGTTGGTGCGTGAACGAATTATCTATGTGGAGGTGGTGGGAGGGTGAGGGTGAGTCGGTTTCGTAACGTTGTTCAACGTCGAAGTTTGATCTCCTCGGTGATGTGTGAAAGCTATCCACCTCGCTGCGGTAGTGTCGTAGGAGGTGGATCGGCGATGCGTGGTGGGATGGAGTGCCTGGTCTGCTAGACATTGGGGTTACGGAGCCTTTGTTATGTTTGATGTGCTTCTTGGCCGTGTGATGCCAGTTGCGTAGAGCTGTGGCTACTCTCTCGTTGAATATGGTTGGTTTCATAGTAGATCCCATCTGCTCATGTCAAAGCAAACAAAATGGTCAATTTCTATATAACTAGGATTCATATTGATCAATAATTGAGAACATAGTTTGACAACTGCCAGTGTTAAACTTTTGACTAGTGAATTAATCGAACCCTCTTCGTGCATAATATATACTTGAAACATGTATTATATTTTATGCATGTAATCAACAATTTACATAACATGTATTATAAAGAAATCTGACCTGTGTGACAAGGGCGTAGAGTGGGAGAGTGACATAACTGCAGAGAATTTGTATGAGGACCCTGAAATATCCACAAGGATTGTTTGTGTTAGAACAAATTTCAATGTTATGGCTAGGAAATCAATAATGCTTAGAAGGCAAAGTAAGTGAAACTCACCCCATTGAAACTCTGATGATGATATCCTCAGTATGCTCATGAAAGCAAGATTTCAAACTAAATTCATACTGCAAATAATGAAAAAGAAGAAACCGAAATTACAATACCATTCTCTTCCGTGTAAATGCTTAAATAACGTATTCTTCAAGCAAGTAATTAACTAAAGACCAAAGAAATGTAGCTTACCCAACTCCATGCAAAGAAAGAAAGTTGGAAGGCATTCTGCAATTCACAGAAACAAAAAAACAAGTTAATGACAGATGATTAACTTGATTCTGACTCTAATCTCACAACTACTATTAAGTTCACATTTTCGCAGTTAAGGTTATCGGCATATTGGATTATTAGTTGTTAAGGTACCTGAAAGAGAACGAAGTTGATGAGGTAGAGAATGAGGCGAGGACGGTTAAACCAGAAGAGGTCATCACCAGGTTGAACAACTGGTGTACCCTTCACTACTTCTCCTCTTTCCTGGATTCGAAGACCCATTTTGGTTATGATCACTTGTAGCTTGGTTCCCACCAATAGAATAATCTGCATACATACATTCAAGTTCATCATCAACCAGTTAGGTATCTATGTAGTGTATTGTGATGGTTTGAAATCACTCAAATCAGTAAGAGGATGTGTAACAAGTGATCGAGTTTGCTTACAATGAGTGGGATAAAGGGTAACCAAAAATACGAATACCAGCCTGCCAAAACAAATTCAAGGTCAGCATGCAATACTAACGAGAATTACTACCACCATATAAGTAAGGGCTTGTTTAAATGCGCGTAAATTTAATTTTACTGACGAATCCAAGATCGATCGAGTAGATTAGTTGTTACTCACCATGAGTATTGAAGAGTAGAAAGATCACGGCAAAACACCAAATTGGAGGGCTGATTCCCACAACAACCTTGAAATCCTCTTCGAGTGATCTGTTTATGTACTTCTGGAAATTGAATTTTTGATGGCTTTGTGGTGCCAAATGTGCCTGAAATATTATTTGCCACAATATTATTTACCAGCTCACATATAAATTAATCCATGATAAATCCGTATGATAAATTAAAAAAAGTCAAAAATGCATTATACCATGATAAATCCATGCCGCAAGGTCAAGTAATCAACTTTGGGAACTGATCTAACAAATTGTCTGAAAAAACAAACCTGCAAATCACATATAAAACAAAAAATAAATAACCGAAATAAATCAAATTAGTATGATCAACAAGGTTATACAAATTGTTTGCCAAAAAAACAAGGTTATACAAAAAACAAAAGCCAAAAGTCAATTGTATGAAAAAGATCGAAGTACAATACAAGAAAACGAAACGCAACAAATATATACTATTGACCTGATGATCGACATGAACATCTTCATCGCAATTCAAGAAAACAAACTCGTGAAATTAAAATAGAAAATCAAACGAGGTGTCCCAAGGAGAAAGTCCACGAATAAAAAAGAAGAGTAATTTGTCCCCGGGTTCCTTATCACAAATTCCATTCCTGTACCGTCACTGTACTCTGGGTACAAATTAATAATATTGCCTTGGGAATTTATAATCACATCGGGTCTTTTGGTCTTTGGGTCCTTAACCTTTTGACTGACTCAACAATATATGGAGCTAGCTAGGTTCCTACCAGTGGAGGTTGGTTTCAGAAATCTCGTCGAGTACGTCGTCGTTCTGTTTAAATTTCCTTCGAAGCTTCTTATTCAACGAATTAGGGTTTTGTTTTTCTGGGAATTTCTACGTGTTGAATTCTAACTTCAAATTCGATAATTTCAGCGAAATTTCTTATATACATCCTGAGAATCAAATTTTTATTAAAAAATATCAATAATAAATAATTATATTTTATTTTTATTTAAAAAAAATAAATAATATCATTAATATAATGGGGCTCTCATTTCAGACATGCATGAATGATTGCACGAATATTCATATTCATGCTGACCCGGTTTTTTTCCCACCCCGCAAATGGGGCAGAAAGCGCTTGCTTTCCCATTACTGCCAACAAAATCACTTTTCAAACAGATTGCTTTTGTACGTAGCTAGCCGATCCAATCTTCGTCTTGGTACGCCATTTCTGATTAATATTGCTTCCACACTAATTATACTTAATAATATCGTAATTAGATTAAAATACAACATCCAACCAAATTAAGACGTGTTCATCTATATATATGTGAAAAGGATTTATATTTCCTTAGAGTATTTAGCTATAACAGCAATGAAATCATATGATTAGTTTACTGCTTTAGAGTAAAAATGACTGCCACACAACTAACAATTATTAAAGTTGTTTGACAAGGAGATGGAGACACTTACACGAACGAATGGTGATTATGCAAGTTAGAGTGTATTTTCTCAAAACTCTTATAGCTAGGTTATTTCATAACCAAAACAGCATGTAAACAAGCGGGACTTAATTCAATCGACGAATATACATTGATAATCTGATAACATAACAAAAATATACAGACTATAACAAGGATATGAATATGTGGCCAAATATTGAAAGTTAGAGAGGAAGAAGTTCTTACAATCCACATAAGGAAAGGTGTTTTGGTCCAGTAGCTTAAATGCCTCCTTCCAAAAGAAGTGTCCCTTGCAAATCTGAATCGCTCTGGGTCTAGCACACACAAAACAAAGCTCAAAATTAGTTCACATTGTTCATAATCACATTATATATTGTCAGATTTGTATGACTCGCTCTACATGTTATTTTCAAAAATAAAACCAAAGATAGTGAACTTCAACTCTGGTTGATTTAATTATACGTTTATACCTTAAAATAATAATGATCTAACTAGTAGGTTAAAAAATGATCTAATTAGTAGTACTAACCGTGTGAGAATTGGTATTCAGCCGTTCTTGTTTCCTTTTCCCACCTTTTCCAACTTCTCATCTGAACTCATTACAATACAGTCATTAATTAGTTAACTGATTCTAAGTAATGAAGGAATGGATTTGTAACTTGGTAGCAAATTTGGTACCTTGGCTCTTCCTAAAACCATAGTGAGGATGCAATAGAGTACGTGGAAAACAGCCAAGACGAAGATAAATATATGAAGTTGATGAATACCATCCGCAGATATGAATGGAACTTTTCCCTGAAAAAGTTTCAATTAAGAATGATCATCGTTGAAGCTTTTATGTCAAAAGAAGCATGCTTCAATTAGATATAAAAGAACATTTTACAGTATAAAATGTACGAAAATGCACATAAAATTACAGAAATTATTAAGTTACATGCACATTTCTTTACATGTTACTAAGATACCCAAATAAAATAACCAACTCGAGAATCTTGGAAGTGAGAAAAACCGAGTTTGATTCAGTTTCCTGATAATTATAAGTTGTTTATTTGCATGGAGAGAATCCATTGTTTTGTCTAATTCCTATATGAATCTAATGACAGATATAATGCATGCTAGATGACAATTTCTATCTCTATATATAATCAGGTGTATGCACAAAAAGTTTAGGAATTATTTGATATTTGTTCATGTAGAAACAAATAAAAGAGAACGAAAACAATAAGATACGCGTATACATTACAAGATATTTATTTTAAGTGGTGGACATGCATTCATACCTTGGCTGCACACTTGTCGGTGCCACCAGCCACCAAAACGCGGCGTACGCTTCCACCACCTCCATAACCAGATTCAAACGCCGCCAGCAGTCTCCTACTAGGGCTTTCAACATCATCTTCTGCTTCCACGATCTTGTCCTCCTGGTTCTTGTTACACGGATGCCAACTGTTCCCCGCTTTCTGCGATATGCATATGTTCGATATCGGACCCTGCCCGACGGTCAGTAGCAGCGATATGAACCCCAGTAGCATAAGCTCTACACCCATCAAATCATAAACTCAATCTTTGACAAGAGTTCAAGGTTTGAATTATTGAATCTGAAGTATATTAAAGGGTCTTTTCATACCTGATTTAACCTTTTCTAGTGCTTCAAAGAGAGCTCGTTTGTGTTTATTCTTCAGCCACTGCAAATATTTGGTGCAAGATATTAGTTTCCAGACCAGAGAAAGACGTACCCGTTAATTTGGAGATTTGAACTGTTCTGGATATGGCTCACTGGATCACTACGTACCTTTCCTATAAGTTCGAGTATGTGCTCGATGATGATTGAGATAAGAACCAAAACAAAACAGACAACGGCGACGGCCCATGTGGGCGTTTGTTCCAGCGATCTTCCGGTGGTTGATGCCGCCATTTAAGGTAATTCCGATCAACTTTCCCAATTGAAATGAAACAGCTTCAACATAAATGAAAGAACTCTAGCTAACTAAAGAAAATAGAGAAAGAGAGAAAGAAAGAGGGAAAGAGCGAGCGAGAGAGACAAGGGTGGTGAAAGATGGAGGTGCATGTGTGTTTAAGGTTGCGGAAGTTATAAGGGAGCTGATGATGAACTCAAGAACAAAAAATGGGTAGGACTTGAGTGGAATATTTTGACTTTTGGGACGCGGTAAGGGGACTTGAAGAGAGAGAGAGAGAGATTTGAACGAGTCCTTGACTACTTGATCAAAATTCCAAACAGTTTTCGTTTGACTAAATAATAATTGTAAATTTGTAATCCCTGGACTAGTTGAAACCTCCCCCTCTTCATTCGAGTAAGTAGTGTAGGGGACGAGACACAGCTTTAGTCCACTAAATGATGCAATCGTGGTCTTTGTGATTCGACCGTCGGAATCTTGTACACACCGGGGCATAAGTACACACCGGGGCATAAGTACGCACCGTGTAATTATAGTTATTTATATATTGAGGCATAGTGCATCATGCATAAATCTAAATTTATAAATTTTATTGTGTCATATTGTGTCGTGTATTTACACGACATATACCGAAGACTTAGTTCAACAATATCAGTTAATGAAATAATACGGATTCATTAGCAACGTATAATTTAGTAACTAACCTTCCATTTTTTTCTTGATCTTGATTCATTAACCAAGGTAGGATTCATGATGAAACATTAAAACTATGTACAAAGTCAAATAAAACATTTTACAAACTATACATACATTTGTTATTTCTTACTTTCTTAATGTTGGCACGCTAGTGGATTTTCACTCTTAACCGACGGAATCTAAACTGTTCCTTCGGCTATGATTTTCTTAGCCGACGGAACTGTGTTCCTAGCTATTTCCGTCTACTAAGAAAGATCTTAGTCGACTGAAATATTCATATTCTGTCGGCTATGATCTTAGGTTTTAGCCGACGGAATATAAACTTTTTCGTCGGCTAAGATTTTTCTTAGCCGATGGAAAAAACTATATTTCATCGGCTAAGAAAAATCTTAGCCGACGGAAAAATTTATATTCTGTCGGCTAAGATTAAAAATACAGTAACAAATCAGCCATACGTTTTTTCTTTAGAACTGTATATAGGAAACAAAATTTTCAAAAAAGTCGTGCAATAAGATATGACCGGAATGATGAAATACGTCTACAGTGGAAAAATCACATAATTTCGGCAAAGTTTCAGTGCAGATAGTTGCGGTCAACATAATTTACCATTCTTTCTCCCTATGGCAGCCCTATCTTCGGAGGTTATTTTTTTCATAAATTTTTATACCACTGGTTACGTCTCATCGATTTGAAACTATTTTTAGTTCGAGGTATGACCAAAATACGTAATTTAGATGGACAAATGACTGTTTTCGTGTATTTAGGGGTTTGACTCACTACCAGAACAACACTGTAGCCTTCGTCGGCTAATCCTAAATTTCGTCGGCTAAGTTTTAGCCGACGAAACGTCGTCGGCTAAGAAGTCGTTGGGAAAAAGCTGTCGACCAAGACTTTAACCGACAAAATTATTGTTCATCGTCGACTAAAGTCATTTATTTAGCCGACGAAGAAATTTTTCGTCGCTTAATTTCTGGACTTTAGCGATGAATTTTTGGACCTTAGCTGAGGAAATTTTATTAATTTCGTCGGCTATAGCTATTATTTTTATTTTTTTATTAAGTACCTAAATTTTATTAAGTACTTATAGGATTGACTGTCCGGATCGAGCCCTTAACATGTCGAATCAAGTTGAATTTTTTACCATATCCATAGCTTTACTATAATGATAATATCAGACGGTCGGATTTTCGTTTGTCAAGTTTGATCATCAAAATCACAACATGCCTACTAATGTTGTATAACTTGTTTTCTAAGTTTTAAGTAAATGTTCCGTTTCAAAAACAAACTCTACGTAGAACCTTCAAACACAAAAAAGTCATGAAATAAGATATGACCAGAACGGTGAAATACATCTACGGTTGAAAAATCACTAATTTCGACAAAGTCTCGGTGCCGATAGTTGCGGTCAATGCAATTTATCATTCTTTCTCCCTTTGGGCAGCCTATCTTTGGGGGTTATTTTTTCGTAAATTTGAATACCACTGGTTGCGTCTCATCGATATAAAACCATTTTCAGTTGAAGGTTTGGCTAAAATACGTAATTTAGATGGTTAAATGACCATTTCCGTACGTTTAGGGGTTTAGCTTACAAGATTGACCGTCTAAATCGAGCCCTTAATATTGTCGGATCAAGTTGAATTTTTACCATATCCATGTTTTACAATAATGATCATATCAAACGGTCAGATTTTCGTTTATCGAGTTTGATCGTCAGAATTATAACGTCGCCTAAGTTCTAAAAAAATAATTTTTTACCCCTTTGCCAACAAGATTAAATAATTCCGTCTCCTAAGGTATCACTTAGCCGATAAAATTATTTAATTCCGTCGGCTAAGGGCAAAAAAATTCAGAACAATTTTCTTAATCAAAATTTTTAGACCAAAATTTTAGAAAAATTATTTATCATCATTCTGTCGGCTAAGATCTAAAAATTTCAAAATTCTACACCCGTGTTAAATTTCTGAATTTTTTTTTAAATCAAAATTTCTTCTTTAAATCTTCTTTTCTCCTCTCTATTCTTCTCCAAACTCTTTTTTTTTTCTCTCATCTCCCTTTCCTCTCCCCTCTTCTCCAAATGGTGGTTATGGTGTGTGGTGGTGGGTGGTGATGATGTGTGGTTAGGGTTTTTGGTGATGGTGTGTGGTGGTGGTTTTTGGTGGTGGTGTAGTGGTGGTTTTTGGTGATGGTGTGTGAAGGTGTGCTGTTGCAGTGGTGGTTTTTGGTGGTTGTATGTGGTGGTGGTTTTTGTTGATGGTGTGTGGTGGTGGTTTTTGGTGATGGTGTGTGGTGGTTGGTGGTGATGGTGCGTGGTGGTGGTGGTTTTTTTAGAGTAGTTGTGTGTGGTGGTGGTGTGGTGATGATTTTTGGTGATGGTGGAATTGGAATGGCCGGTGGATTGCCAGAGATCGATCACCGACGGTGGATTTTCGGAGATCGATAACCTTTTTTTTAGGTTTACCGACGAAATATTCTGTTGGCTAAGAGTTTTTTATTTATTTTTTTATTTTAAAATAATTCTGTACGTTAGGATCTTAGCCAACATAATTTTCATCTCCTAACTAATTCTTAACCGACAGAATATTTTGAATTTCGTCGGCTAAGAATTACTTAGCCGACGAAATATTAAATATTCTGTCGGCTAAATATTTCATCGGCTAAGATGATTATTAATTTGTTTTTATTTTAAAATATTTCCGTCTACTATGAACTTAACCGACAAAATTATTCCGTCGGCTAAGATCCTAGTAGAAAGAAATTCCATCGACTAGGTTGTCTCTTAGTCGACGAAATAAATTTTTCCGTCGGCTAGGGTCTTCACCGACGCGTCTTACCCGACGAATCTTAATCGACAGAAAAATTTTTCCATCGGCTATGATCTTATGAGACAGAAAAATACTCTTAGCAGACAAAATTGTTCCGTTGGCTAAGAACACCATAATCCACTAGAGACAATGTGTTCTTCTTTTTAATACGATACAATAACAGCTAGTTAAGTGATACAGTAACACTACTTGACCTATATGTTTTGGGTACCATCCGCATCACACCTTATGTAACATGAAATTTAACCTTTCATAAAACATCAAATGATGTGTCTTTGCCACGCACATCAGTTGCACATAAGGCCGTGAGATACAGATGATATACCAGAGAAGATGTTTCACTCATACAAATTCTCAAGTTTTTGACATTTTCTCTCATATTTGAAAAAAGTAATAGATACACACATATGCGAACGCACGCACACATATGCGCAGCCGCAGGTTGTGTGTTTTGCATATGGTCTTCCTAAGTTCGATACTTGCTGGGGTATCATAGTATTTTTATTTCAATTCTATCTACTCTTAATTTTTTTAATTTCTTCCATGAAAGATCCAATATCTAAAGATCATAAAACTAATTAACGAAGTAATATACCTCATTTTGTATATTGCTATGGTTTGAGTAATTATATGTTTTTTTAAAACTTATTAATCTACTTTTAAGAAGACAATAAATTGTAAATATTTTAAAGATCGACCTCATTTTATGTTTTTGCCTGTAGCCAGGGTCGTAATATAACAAACAGAGCAAATGACCGTTAATCACATCTTCAATCAACACTTCGCTTCCATACTTTCCTTGATGCTCAAGAATGCCAAAGCTAGTCATTCTTTCTTGTTCTCGATCTCCCAGCCCTTGCATGAGTTGCATCGCTAATCCAACGACTGGTAACTCTGTAGCTGATCCTGTCCCAATTCGATACGATAATATTAAGTATCCACATAAACCTAACAAGGAATAGAAAGATGACTCTCCTAAAGTTAACTGCCCAGAAAGCTCCCATATCAGATGGAGTCAATTCATTAGAGATATGCATTTGACTGAATGAGGGTGACAACAGAATTAACTACTGATATAGAAGTCCCACGTCAATAATGCACACGTATAAATAATATCATATGCAACTATTGACTTGGTTTGTTATGTCCTACCTTGAATTTGAAGTATTCTCTTTGGGAATTTTAGAATTATATCCTTGAACTGACATAATTAATTAACAATCTTGGGAAAACGTATCTCACAATTTTCTACGACGTGGATACATGATTTCTGCTGATATATATGGATATTATACTTATGCATATTATATTTTATGTCAGTTGTATTAGTAGAAAAAAATATTTAGTGGATGGAACAACTTCGGTTGTCTAAACTAGCACCTAGAAAACAGAAAATTATTCTGTCAACTAAGATTTACTTAGCCAACGAAAATTTTTACTTAGTTGACGTAATATATATATATATATATATATATATAAATGATTATTTATAACAACTTAGGCGATGAAAGATAATTCCGTCTCCTAGATTATATTTTAGCCGACAGAAAATTTTACTTAGTCGACAAAAATTTTATATATAAATATAAATGATTATTGATAATAACTTAGACGACGAAAAATAATTCCTTCTCCTAAGTTATATCTTAACCGAAGGAAAAATTCACTTAGCTGACGAAATTTTTTGAAATTTTTCAAAAAATTTTGATTTTTTTTCTTGTCAAAAATTTCAAAAAAAAAATTCGCTGAAACGTTCGCCAAAATTTTTTGAAAACTTTCCCTCTCCCTCTGCCCCGCCCTTGACCCTTCTCCTCTCCCCCTCCCTCCGCCCCCACTATCTCCAATCGCCACCACCTCCGCCGGGTTCTCCTCCTCTATTGTCTCCGGCCTCTCCCAAGGCGGCGGCTATAATGTCGTCTGGCTCCTCCATCCTCATCCTTCTCCCTCCTTTACAGCTCCCCTCTCTGCCGCCTCGACTCCCCCAGCTCAAGTTTCGATTCAACGTCGTTGTCTCAACCACTCCGCCTCCTCCATGCCAGACCCTCCTCGTCGAAGCCTCCGAGTGGTGGTGGTGGGATTTAGAGGCTGTGGTGGTGGTTTCGGCCTGCAGGTGGTGAACAAAAAAATTGTAGGCGGAACAAAAAAATGGAAAATAAAATAATAAAAAAAATTAGAAAAAAATAAAATATAAATATAATTATTTTCAAAATTTTACCTTCTGTCAATTAAGATTTTAGTGGACGGAATAATCGTCTCTTAGTCGATGAACCAAGATTCGTCGACTATGATATGTCTTAGTCAACAAAAGTTTTTATTTACGTCGGTTATTGTCTTAGCATACGCCCCTTAGCCGACGGATCATAGTCGACGAAATTTTCATCGACTACGGTTTTAGTTGACGGAAATAAATCGTTAGGTAAGAGCAAAATACCAATAATAGATTATTTAATGCCGAGCTGGTGGACTTCAAGTCTCTTTTTTTAGAAAGACGAGTCGAGCTATGTTGATTTCAAATCATACGACCGTACTAGGTCAAACTAAGAGAATGTCTGAGAACAAACTCCATATTACAATTGATGCTCACATAAGGACTACATTTTTTTAAAAGAAAACCTACTAAACTAATATGCTATGGAAGCTATAAAGGAGAGACTAACTAAAAACTATGTCCACAAGGGAACTTTATTCAGGCCTAAAAAGCAATAACCTACATAACTAAATCAAAGTAATACAGCTCAATGAATGGAGACCATCCTGGTGTACCTTTTCCATCAAAAAGTGGGGAGACAGACTCTTCGATAACGTTATGTAGGGATCTGTCGCTCAGCCCAGCAAACTCATACCATGTTCAAACCGAATTGAAAAAAAGAAAAGAGTGAAGGCCCAAGGCTTAACCCACTAAACTGCAAGCGACAACCCAGTAAACAAAGGCACATGCCCTGACTCACTTCTCCTCTCCTCTCACATCTACTTCAAACCGACGATGATTTCATCGGAATAGAATCTTGCCACCCAGTTTAGTCTGGCGGCCTACCTGGCCACGACCCTATGACCGCTACCCTATTGAGACTCTTCCGAGAAGTAAGAACAAACTTCTCATCCTACCTCCTCCTATGGGAGGCCCGATTTCCTTTCCTCTACACCAAAGCTGATGGCAGAACTAGTCGGATATGATGTACCTCAACGCTGCCGCAAAACACTGACGCCGTTGATGTTGCCTTAAAACGCTGCTGTCGCTGCAAAAACACCTCTACTGCCACAAACTCCGCTATTGTCGCAAATGGTGCTGCCTCTTGCCACCAGAAACGAGATGCTTCACCGAAGCAAGATGTAGTAGGTCGACCACCCCTTTACCTTCAGTAGTGTTCTCTCACTCAGATCCGTCGTCGAGGTAAACCAACGACGACCTCCACACTCTCCCACACCAGAATCCCGAAACCAGCAACGCCTTGAGCACCGCCTACGAACCCTGTAGTCGACCTTCGCCACCGCCCTCCCACCAAACCCTAGAGAGTTTGGGATAATTCAAATCTCTCATTTAGACTAAACACTTGATTACAAATCCTTGCAATTAACAATATTCAACCGTGCACTAATTAGTAAAGAGCGCTAGCCGCCTAGCTCCATTGGTTATTCTATGTGTGCGCTTTGATATAAAAGTGACATATCGAAAAGATAGCTCTCGACTTGTGCGGATATGGTCATGTAACAAATTTTATTTCCAAACATAAATTAGTGAAGCATTTTCTTCCGTATTAAATGGAGAAAAATTTGACCGAAGAACTCGTTATAGTACATATAGCTTGTATATGTGTACAAATTTGACTGTTAATCTATGATATAAAATCATATATTAACCTATAGGACCAAAATCACAGATGGAAGTAGATACGAAATGATACACACATATTATATATAGAAGCTAATACAATTGTATGTAACCCACCTCAGTAGTTACTATACCTGGTTAACTAGGTAATGATAAAATTCATTTGGAATGTTGACTGTTTAAGATTTGGTCGATGATTTCTTCTATTTGTATATGCAAAAGGTTGTATTTTAGGGGGGTTTACTTGACGCCACGCGTCTGTAATTGAGAAGTCCAACAAGATCGATCTGATCAGGTAAACGACGAGTTGTTGTTCTATTAGAACGACGGTATGTTATGTCAATCTGCCATTGAAATCATAGGCCACCATAGTTCTCAATTTCAATTCGAGTATAGAAAATGGCATCATCAATCTAGAACCGATATATACAACATATGTCTAGGACGGACATCCATATATTTATGAATCAGAGAAACGTACGTTGTGTGTACAACCTAATACCGTGGAAGAAGCAATGCATCCAAGTTGAAATTTATGAGCTTAATTTGACCTAATTGTGAGGTGACCTATTTCTTCTTGATCTTGTAAATAGTTGGCAGCCCTACATCAGGCATATGTAAAGGTCAAATGAACAAACTAAATTCGTGAAAGATTGGAATTAGAATTACTCCATATTAACGTACGTATGAAGCAGCAGCTAGCTAGCAGTGAAATGAATTATTAGCTAGGTGACTTTATCCCTATGTTTCACCCAAGTGTTTGCCACCGTATATATTTTGTGCGGCAAGCGTTTCGTCACAAGAAAAGTCCGGCACCGCCAACTCCGACCAGCAACTCGCCATCTCCATAAGAGTGGAGTCGTGGGATATCGAGCTCCTTGTGATTGTGGTTTCTCTCCAAGACCTACGCATTGCTATATGAAATGTAATTTCTAGCTTGTTGAGGAGATGCTACGTACTTGTAGATCGAGAAAACATAAAATGCAGATTTCTATGTGGTGTGAAATATCACTTTTATTAGCTAGGTTGTATTAATCTAAGCGAAAGATTCCAATCTGCATTTCAGTACCGTATGATCACACACGAGAAATAGAATAGTTTGTATTTTGTTTGTTCTTCTGCTAATTCATTCCTTCTATTTTTCTTTTTTTTGGGGTCGAGTTTATTCATTCTAAGGCTTCTCATGTTTAATCTATCGAAATATTTATCAAATATCATGCCAATGAGATTTGACTCAGTTGCCAAGAACGGGTTTGTGATGGAGACCCTATCTAAGTTTGATCCCCGCTACTAACAGATCTCGTTGGTTCACAATCTATAAATTCTCATATGAAAATCCTTATCTAGAGGCTGATGTGACAGACACATGTCCACTGTAAGTCTTTCAGGTTGAGGTTGCATACTTACCCTTACGATGATGATGTAACATAATCAAGTTCTTACCTAAACTTTTTATAACAAACAAAACGAAATATTTATCAAATATCCAGTGCTTCTCTCTCTCTCTACATGTGGTTAAGTTAGTATTGATTGTTGAAGCCATAGTTCCAATTGCTTGTTGATAGTTAATTTGGTTCATTTGATTGTGAAGCTATATTTATGTGTAAACATCACATTCTCTCCAATGGACTGCGTGTTTCCTACAACTAGCTGGAGAAGTCTAGACCGAAACTGCTTCCACTCTAGTACTGAATGTCAGTCTCATAGCCATTAGTTGTCTCGATAACGTGCTATACTTCTCAATGGACCATTAGAGAGATTAGGTCCCTCTCTAGAGGGATCTGCTAACTAAAGACAAATTCTTTGCATCAGTCATGGATAGCTAATTTTTTTTGAATCGGGATATTAGAAAACCGACCTAAGGAGAAGACCGAGCTCCGCATCCATTATTAAACAAAATAGGGTTATGATGAGTGGGGACGTAATATCAGGACCTCGACAACCACCCCCACTTCGAGCCTTACAAAAAAACCACAAAAACAAATCTTCTGGAGATTAATATTTAAACTAATAAAATGTGTTCTAAGCAACATTATTTTCTTCTCTAAATACATGTCGAAACTCAATGAACTCAAATAACTTCATAAAATCCCTACAATCTTTAATAATTCGGCATACCTCAATGGATGCATGTGCCCTCTGATGGAAAACATCCACAAGCACTGAGCAGTCACTTTCTACCAGAATCTCCTTCCTCCCTAACCTTGCTGCCTCCTATAGTCCCAGTCTGCATGCAATCGCTTCAGCTTGAATAGAAGAACTAAGATGGGTCAGTTTCCTAGACCAAACACCCTTTACTGCACCATTCTCATCTCGGACCACTACTCTAGCTCCGACGCTAACATCTTGTTGAAACGCTCCATCAAGGTTTATCTTGAGGTATCCCGGTGGAGGACATTCCCATCGACTCAGTTGCCTCGACCTTTTCGTCTTCATTTTGACCGGGTGAAGAGTTCTATATTCCTCCAGATACTTTAGCGCCCAAACCACAGTTTTCATAAGATCAAAACATTCACCATTCCAAAGACAGTTGTTCCTTTCTATCCACACTGCCCATAACAGTATGAAAAAGATCTCCATCTCAAAAGTATCGAGTGTCCGCTGCATATCCAAAATCCAATCCACCATATTCTCGGCACTGTGACTTCTAGCTTGAAGTCTGAGAGGACAGATCAACCACATGCATGCGATAATTGTGCATTCCTTGAACACATGCTCCAATGTTTCCTTCTCTCTCCTGCAAAACAGACAATCCTGGTCCTCAAGTCTCACCCGCTTGTCTAACGCTGCTCTAGTGGGCAAAGCATCTCTCAATCACTTTCCATATGAAACACTTCACCTTGGGAGGTAGCTTCAGTTGCTTTCTTCCACATCTTGTTTTGCCCTGTGTTGTTCGGATTCGATGGCCGCCCTAGGACACAAGTGATAGTCCTGGCAATATGGTACCCACACCTGACTGTATACAAGTCGTGTTTATTGAAATGCCAAATGAGCGTGTCATCCGGACTCCTTGAACTTAACAGAATTCTTTTGATCATCTCAACCTCATCTGTACAGAACAGTTCAGACAGCCAATCCTCCATCCAATCCTTTGTCACCGGGTTAATCAAGTCTGAGATCTTCCAAGCCTTCCATCACAATAGAGTAAGGTTTAAAAGAGTAGGGCTGAGGTATCCAGGGATCGTACCACCCCGACACACTCTCTCCTGACCCTATAAGATACCTAGCACCCTTTAACAGTAGGTCTCTCCCCTTTAGAAGGCTTCTCCACACATACGAGTCCCCTTGCTTTACCTCAGTTCCCATAAACTGTCCATCTGGAAAATATTTAGCCCTGAGTCAACGAGCCACAAGAGAGTCTGGCTGCTTTACTATCCGCCATGCTTGTTTTGCTAAGAGAGCCTGGTTAAAGTGTTCAATATTCCTGAAACCTAGCCTCATTCCTCAGGAGCACATAATTTCTTTCAAGCCAGCCAGTGTATTTTTCTACCCTTCTCTGAGTCTCCCCACCAGAAATCAGCCATACATCTGTTAATCTCACTGCAAATGTGCTTCGGTAACTCAAAGACACTCATAACATAGGTCAGAATTGTTTGAACCACCGCCTTAATCATAACCTCTTTCCCTGCCGCACTTAATTGTTTATCCTTCCAGTTCTTCATTTTGTCTCGCGTCTTCTCCATCACATATTGGAATGCCTCTCTTTTTGAATAGCTAACCTCCGTAGGAAGCCCAAGGTATCTATTGTGCTTGTCCACCCTTTTCATCCCCAACCGGCTAGCCAGCTCTTCCTGCACATCCCACGCTACATTCTTTGAGAACGCAATACTGCTCTTATCGATATTCACTTGCAGTCCTGACGTTTCTCCATATAATCTCAGAATGTTTCGTAGCTGGGAGCACTCCTCATTCTTAGCCTTAATGAAAACAAAAGAGTCATATGCGAAAAACAAATGATTGATGGACTGTGCAGTTGGAGAAATCTTCACCCCAGTAATAAAACCTCTTTGCTCTGCGTAATTAAGCGTCCTTGACAAACCCTCAGCACACAATAAGAACAGATAAGGGGAGATTGCATCTCCCTGGTGCAGTCCTCGTGTTGGAGTAAGAAAACCCCGAGGTTCATCATTCAGCACAAAAGAGTAGGTCACCGTTCTAACACGACACATTATCCATGCAATCCAAACCTCATGAAATCCCATACAACGCATCACTTTCTCAATAAAACCTCATTCTACTCGATCATAGGCCTTCATCATGTCTAGTTTCAACGCACCAAAACCATCCCCTCCTCCATACATACACTTCAGACAATGGAAAATCTCGAATGCCAATATAGAGTTGTCTGAAATTTGCATGCCTGGAACAAACGCACTCTGAGTTGGAGCTATAATGGACTGCAGTATCGGCTTGAGTCTATTAGCAAGCACTTTAGAGCCCAGCTTGTATACAACGTTGCACAGACTGATTGATCGCAGTTGAGTAACATACTCCACAGTCTTCACCTTTGGTATTAGAGTCACATAGGTACCATTCATAGACCTCATTAAATTATCTGACTTCATGAAACGTCTTATCACATTTGTCACATCCTTCCCCACAATGTGCCAAAACCTCTGATAAAACACTAGTGAGAATCCATCTGGGCCCGGTGCTTTCATTGGATGCATCTGTTTCAAGGCTCCGAGAAACTCCTCCTCTAAAAAATCTCGAATCAAGGCAGTGTTCATCTTCTCTGACACCAAAGGTGGGAACAGATGTGAAAAGAGGTCAACATTTTTTGGTTGTTCATTAGTAAACAAACAACCATAATAATTTAGCACCACTTCCTCGAGTTTCTCATCCTTTGTGCACCACACCCTTCCATTATTGAAAAGCCCTCGAATTTCATTCTTCCTTTTCCGATTTGTTGCCTTTTGGTGGAAGTAACCGATGTTTAAATCCCCCTCAGTTAACCACATCACTCTCGATCGCTGCTGCCAGTAATTGTGCTCATGTAATAAGAGCTCATTCAGTTTATTCTGTAGCTCCTCACGTTCAGACTCACTCCTCATATCTCCCCCTTACCATAGAAACTGACCAGCTTGTCCCTAGTCTTCTCTATTTCAAAATTTAAATTCCTAAACTTCAATTTGCTCCATTCCCATAAAGCCTTTCGAGTACTATCAATCTTCATGCATACTGAATGAAAAGATTCCTCTCCATGCACACTCTCCCAACCCTTCTTGATAACCTCAGCACATTCCTTATCCTGCAGCCAATGTCCCTCAAAGAAAAACCTCTTCTTCTTCTTTCTTCGCCTCACAGTATTCAAACTCACTTATATATAAATTGGTACATGGTCGGATTTGGATGGCTTCATGTGAACCACTTTTGAGGCCGGGAACAATTCCTTCCACTCCTTTGTAGCCAGGAACCTATCGAGTCTGCACTTGATAACCTCTCCTCTACGCTTATCCCTCCAAGTAAATATATGGCCTGTAAAATTGAGATCAATGAGACCACACCGGTCAACACAGTCTTTAAAAGCCTGCATTTGTCTAGGACACCGTGGCCACCTTCCTTCTTGGAAGAGAGTAAAATTTCATTCAGATCACCTCCTATAAGCTAAGGCCTATTATTTCCTTCTCCCAACTTTCTAATCAACTCCCAAGTTTTGTGCCATTCTTCAGCTTTTGAGAAACCATACACCCTTGTAAATCTCCATATGGCATGGCCAACCTAACCAACTAATACGTCAATATGATTCCTAGAATACGTGCGCAACGACACCACAGTTTCCTCCGACCACAACATGCAAAGGCCCCCAGCCCTAGAGGTCCTTCCCTCTTGATTCCGATTTATATCTCAATCAACCACCCATAAGTTCTGAAAACCTAGGCTTCTGCCAATTCCCTCCATCTCTCTTTTTAAACATCTAGTCTCACTCAAGAAAACAATCTCGGGATGAATTAGGGTTACTAACCCTTTAAGTCCTTCTACTGTCCGGGGGTTCTTGAGCCCCTGATAGTTCCAACTTAATGCATTCATTTCTCGTGATGGGTCTGAGCAGGACCCATCACGGAGGAACGATTCAGAGCTCGTCCAGTGCTCTTATTCAGGGAGACAGGACCAAAACCATCCTTCTTCGAGACATCAAACCCCTTCTTTGCCTTCTCATATCTTAAAACCTACGTTGCATGGAAACAGAAGCGGAAATGTGGAAGCGAAACCTTCAGAAGCGCGGAAGCAGTTTTTTTTTAAAACATGGTTAGAAGCGAAGCATTTTAGAAACGTCGTAATAAAATAATTATATATATTTATATTATGAAATATTTTTTTAGGAATTTGACAGGCAACTTCAAAGCCATTAGATCACTTTTAGTGCTCTCATGCGGCTAAGATTAAACAAAAGAAAGTCTGTCTATGATAGACTTCTCCATATATAACAATTCCATCTAGTTTACTTCTCCCTGTGAAACAACCACTCACCAAAACCATTAGCAGTTAACCCATCTATATCAATATCAATTCAAGCTCATCCATTTGTTTAGTTGCTAAAGGAATTTCTGGGGTTATTAGTCCACTTCTCTCATACTAGCTTTCATGCATTTCTTTGCTTCCACCAGTAATCTCATCTCTCTTCCTCAGTTCTTCAACATCAAAAACAAACCTAGAATATTATTTTTAGTTCCTTCAATTCCATCTTCTCTTCTCTCTCCCATAACCACCATATCGAATTGCTCAAATCCTTTCATGGATTTAGATTCCTTCAAGGATTCATATTAGAGTAAGCATTACATTGGCAAATTGGAAGTCAAGGATATGAGTTCAATTAGGTTCCAGATAGGTTCCGCCGCGATTCCAAATTGGAAGCTTGCGCTTCCGTTACTGTTCCAAAACGAGTTTTTCCCCGAAGCATGCTTCCGAGCGCTTCCGGCGCGGTTCCGCTTCGGAAGCGGGAGACGCGATAGAAGTCACGCTTCCGTGCTTCGTAGCTTAAAACACTCTTTCCCTCCCTCTTCGAGTTGCATTTATCCTTCTGCTCTGGGCTAGCATGAGAGGCCTTGTTCAAATCGAGGCCTAAAATAACTCTATCCATCCGTCGAGGGCCATCAGCTTGTCCACTCAACTTTTTGGGCCCACTTCCCTTTCATCCCTTTATCTGTGAGTCAGCTCCTTTGACTTCCCTTCTCTTAGCGTTTAAAATTAAAGAGGTATATACTTCAGAATTACATAAACTGTCAGCTCCCTTAATTCGAATGCAAACTTCTTGTTGTTTTGAATTTAAATTATCAATCAATTCCAGATCTAGCGCCGAGATTGTACGGGGCATTATTGCAGAAGATCTCGCATGCTCGGTTGGCGCTGGTAACAACCCCCGATCACGTCATTACCTAATTCAGACTCCAACTCCACCGCTCTATTCATCGCCCCTCATATATGTATAGGACCCTTCCATTAAGGGATCTTGTTTTTGACATATACGAGGGATTGAAGATTACACCAACTTTTTGATCACATATCAACATTTTCACCGTTCAATATTTAGATGCATATATGTAGATCATCTCTGCAAAATTTCATCCAATTTGGTGATGTTAAGGTTTCGAACTAACTGAAATTAATTGACAGATCAAATCTGAACCGTTCATGCCTAAACTTTTAATTCACAGTTTTGAGGACTTTAACAATTACCAATTTTGATTAAATTTTGCATAAGTGATCTACTCATATAGAACTACATATTGAATAGTGGAAATATGATAAAAAAGTTGGTATAAACCCCGATCCCTTATATATGTCAAAAAAAGGATCCCTCATTGGAAGTGGGATATATATATACTACTAGAATTTTGCTCTTAGCCGACAGAAATAAATCGTCGATTAAGAACGATTTTCTGTCGGCTAAGATATTAATAATTATATTTTTATGTTAAGAATAATTAATAATTTTTTCAATAATTCAAATTCTTTTAATTTTCATTTTTATTTTCTTTTCCTTTTTTCATCTGAAATCTCGATCGATGCCACCACTTGTTGCCCCAAAAATCCATCATCGGCCGCCCCAAAATCCACAACCACCCTCTCTAAATCCCACCTCCACCACTTGGAGGCTTCGACGAGGAGGGTTTGGAGGAGGCCAAGCGGTCGACGAGGCAGTAGGAGAATTTGGAGACGGAGTTGTAGCCGGGGGAGTCGAGGCAGCGACAGAGGGGGGGGTTGCAAGGGAGGGAGGAGAAGGACAAGGATGTAGGAGCCAGACGATAATTTAGGCTACAGAAGTTGTTCTGTTGTCTAAATATATCTTAGTCGACGAAAATATTATTATTCCATCCGTTAAAAGGTTTTTTCTAATAGTGATGTGATATATATATATATATATATATATATATATATATATATATATATATATATAAACAGGTGATGTTGAGAATATTGAAATAAATCATTCGATTCAGACATCAATGTTGGGAACGAAGAAATGAAATGATGTTAGAGGACTGCTTTTAAGAGGCTTTGGGGTCACAATTCGCAACTTTCATCTATATATTAATGTGCATGGTCCTATTAGAATAGGTCGAGTAGTTTTCATCTCAATGAATTGTCCTTAATGCGAAAGTTTGGGTCGATATTGAATGGTTGTAAACTTCATTAATGAGCTTCATGAGATTGAATCAGTTGCAAAAGAGAAATCTTCAGTTTTAAAACTCAAGATCAAGGTTTATAATGAGTCATTTGGTCAGTACAGAAGATGAAGTTGGATGAATGAATATTGTTAACTTGATTTCTGAAGCCATGCACATGAGTTTATAAAGAGAAAACAAACAACACTAAAATCTATTGGTTCAAACTAAGAACCCTAGTTGACTTAGAAAAACCTAATGGCTAAACCAATGATATTTACATTGGAATTAGATCTTCTATAATTATATTGAAATATACATCTTGATCAGAGGGTATGGCACAAAATGCGCCATCCACAAGATCTTTTCTACACACCAAATTGAACTTGCTTGATCTTGATAGCTGAGGAAGAAAAGGCTGAACATTGAAGAGAAGAAGACTGAACACAGATTTTCTCTTCCTCCTAAAACACATCCGTATAACCACAACTCCATTTTTTTCCTCCTAAAACACATCCGTATAACCACAACTCCATTTGTATGATTACTTCAACAGTCAGGACTTGCTTGGTCTTGGCATAAGAATTGCTTCGACTCTGTTCATTATGAAACAAAATTCTTCTTCTAAAACTTGTTTTAGATTTGAAAGCTGCTCAAGTTTGATTACTTTACTAAGTTAGTTGGAGTCAATGATGTCCTCAATAGAAACTATGTAGCAGAAATCGAAAAAAGAAAACGATTAGTAAGCTTAGAAAGGGAAATTAAATTAAATAAGGGTCTGAGATATGCCTCAACATTTGGCCCTTCGATTTTAGCCCGCCCTACCCTCTAAGGCCGAAGCCCTATCCGCCCCTCCATTAGGGCGGGCCGGCCCTAGCCCTTCTTGAGTAGGGTAGGGTAAGAGTTGAGCAAATGAAACCCGGCCCTACCCTACGACCCTACCCTAATGAGTCCTTTAGAGCCGAACCCGGTCCGACCCTAAAAGCCCGCCCTTTAGGCTCTAATAATTTCTTATTTTTTGTATTGTTTTAATATGTTTCTTATTTTTTAGATACAATACAACTATTCTTCTCTTCTGTAGTTGATTTGCTAGCTTTGTTCATTTGATTTCTTTTTGTTTTGTTGATTAACGATTGTATTTTGATGATTTAGAGCATTAGTTCGTGTGATATATGAGTATAACCACTTAGTTTATATATAGATGTCTTAAATTAAGTATAATGTGTATGCATGCATGTTAAATATAACACAAAAATAAGGTTCATTACATATAATTCTAAAGCTAAATTGTGAGAAAAAAAATAACAAGCCCATCTAGGGCCTGTTTAGCCCTATTTAAAGGGCCGGCCTTACCCGACCCTATTAGCCCTAACTAAATGAGCCGTTAGGACGAGGTAGAGCTTACATATTCAAATCTCGGCCTTACCCTACCCTAAATTTTAATAACTTTGACCGAGCTCTAGTCTGATTTATGATGAGGCCTAGTATGTGAGAAGGCGTTAGTTGCGTTGTTTCCTTTTGTTTGGGCTTTAGTAACCCAGTGAAGCTAGAATAGTTTAGTTTGGTATATACCTTTAAGTACAATCCCTATTAGATCTAACGGTTATGAAGGAGTGTAAAATTTTGTGTTAAAAAATGTGTCACTTGATTCAGACCCTTACACTAATATTATTATCTGTATGAGAGGGTCAGAGCTAACTAATTAAGCACTTTGCGAATTGGGAAGCGTCAAATATTCATTCATGCGGTGAAATTAATTATAGTTAGACTTTTAACTATAATTTCTCCCAAGTCCCTTTATAAGAAATTGAAACAAAATTTCTTCCAGTCCCTTTATAAGAAATTGAAACAATTTTGTTTCAATTTTCAAGAAGTCGACCCGATGACTAGGGGCGGAGGTACGTGTGAGGTACATGTCCCATTTAATATTTAGCTAAAAAAACTTTGTAAATATATCTTAGTTATATAACGGGTGCTCTACTCATACTTAACATTTTAAATATATATATATATATATATTTAAATTTTTTATCTTTTACGTCGAGAACAACTATCATTGTAATAGATAAAAATTTATTTTAAATATTATTTTTATTTTATATTCATTTTTATTATTATTAATTAATGTGCCCAACTCGTTTATATTTCTTAGCTACGACACTGTAGACGACCCTTTATAAGTAATGTCATTTCAATTTTCAAGTTCAGTCCTACTAAACTAACTAGAAAAGGTTATAGATTGCATCTCTTGCTTTGCTCTTGCCTTTTACTAGGTCACAAAAGGCTTCACACTACACACATTCACTGTCGTTTGATAGCTTTAAAATCTGTAGGCTAAGTGACTGTTGTCTTTATTCATCTTAGACAACGGATAAAAGACGTAGACTATTATCAGTATTATGCATTCAAATGACAGATGAATCCAAATGCTGTATCGTCTGAGTTTCTCAAGATTGATGAATATGAGATTTTTTGTCGTTTGTTATAGAATTAGACTACAAAAAATTGTTATCGATGCTGCATTGTAACTACACATTCATACACTCTGAATGTGCACTCACTTCATATATCTGTGGTTGATTACTATATACAGACTACTTATATACCGATCTATCTATATTCTAAAGTTATTTTCAATGATAAAAATATGTTTGTTTTGGCATCAAACTACATGATTTTACCTTTAGTGCAAAAATATGTAGTCTGAGGTTTTTTTTTCAATAACAGAAGTATGTCGCCTGATACACCACAAAATATTCAAATATAACAAGTATGAAAGAATGAATTGACTGATATACTATTCATCTCATAATGGAGGTTTATATAGAAGTTTACAAGGAATATAAATGGTAAGTACTAACTATGGTAAATCAGAAATTACTTAATAACATAACTACAATATATTTACATTCATATTCTAACTGACGCTAACACTCTCCCTCAAGTTGGTGCATATACATCATCCATGCCTAACTTTCCTAGTGAGTCATAGAACTTCTTTCTGGATACTCTTTTGGTGAGCATATATGCAAACTGCTCTTTAGTAGAAACAAAAGGAAAACTAATAATTTTGCAATCTAGCTTTTCTTTTATGAAGTGTCGATCAACCTCCACATGCTTAGTACGATCATGTTGTACTGGGTTCTGCGATATAGCTGCATAGCATTTTTGGGTTTGACACCAAAACTATGTAACAGATTTCTCAGCCATAACAACTCACTCAATCCATGAGTCATACCTCTATACTCGGTCTCAGAACTAGATCGTGCAACAGCTTTCTGTTTCTTACTCTTTCATTCCAAATTACCTTCCACAAAGGTAAAATAACCTGATGTTGACCTCATATTAGTAATATTACCAACCCAATCTGCATCTGTGAACCAACAAACATCAAAAATGTTGTTGTATTTAGAAAACATTACTCCCAATCTTGGAGCTGACTTCAAGTACCTTAAAATTCTCACAGTAGTATCCATATGAACTGACTCAGAACACTCACTGTGTATGCAATAAGCGAGCTCGATCAGTAGATATCTGGTCCAGATACTCTGCCAAACGATGGTTCTGCTTAATGAGTGTGTCAATAGGTGTGCAATCCAACATACATGTCTCTATCAACAAATCAAGTATGTACTTTCTTTGGCACAAGTATATCTCTTCTCTCCTCATAGCTACCTCAATTCCTAAGAAGTACTTGAGTTCACCTAAGTACTTCATCTCAAACTCAGAGGCTAGCTGTCTCTGCAATCTGTCCATCTCAACAATATCATTGCCAGTGATTATCATATCAACGACATAAAATAATTAAGGCTGTTACCTTCCCTTGTTGATGCTTGAGAAACAAGGTGTGGTCTGAATTACTCTGTTGTAACCAACCTTACGCATAAACTGCAAAAATATCCCAAACCAAGCACGAGGTGACTGTTTGAGACCGTACAAAGACTTTCTCAATTTACATACAAATTCACCAGGAGAAGCAGCTACATACCCATGTGGAAGACTCATGTACATCTCTTCAGCTAATTCTCCATGAAGAAACGCATTCTTGACATCAAACTGTCGAAGTGACCAATTTAAACTAGCCGCAAAAGAAAGTAGAACACGAATAGTATTCATCTTGACAACAGGAGCAAATGTCTCATCATAATCTATGCCATATGTTTGAGTAAACCCCTTTGCAACAAGATGTGCTTTGTATCGGTTCACTGATCCATCTGCATTGTGTTTTACAGTAAATACCCAACGATAATCTATGACCTTCTTTCCATGTATTGGAGGCACAAGTTCCCATGTACTATTTTTCTGTAATGCCTCCATCTCTTCTTTCATTGCTTTCCTCCACTTTGGATCTTCTAATGCATCTTGCACTTTGTTAGATACTGATACAGGAGATATTTGATTCACTAATGATGCATATGACTTAGATAATCTCTTAATGGACATGTAATTGACTACTAGGTATTTTGATTTAACTTGAAAAGTGGGTTCATATCTTTTGAGAGGTTGACCTCGAGTAGACTTAATTAGTAACATATATTGACCACTATCAGAGTCACTATTACTAGTATCACTAGGGTGACATACCTCAAATGTGTGATCTTCAGTTCCATCGAGCTGTGGATCAGGGTATGAGCAATGACAGGAGGGACAGTTGTGTCTTCAATTACATTTTCAGTGCTTGGAACCGGTGTTTAGGTTTCTCGCTGAACCCCTGCTTCAGAAATTGACGGAACAATGACCACAACTGGAGCCTTCAATGTATCTCCTACAAGCATGACTCATTCCACTTCTTCTGATTTCTTCCTTTGACCGTGATATAGCTCTTCAAAATAAGAATTTTCCTCCTGAAGAGCAGTATCAGAAGAAGAAAAATAACTCATATCATGCCCTATTGGTTGTATATGGGTTATGGTGAAAATGTTAAGTTGGGCATTTGATACCTATTGGTTGTATTTTAATAACATAATCATGCCCTGGAGTAATTGGTGTAAACCATGAGTAAAAAGAAGAAAGTACTTGAGTTGGAGAATTAATGTACTAATATAAGTGGCCCATGTGAATGGAAAGTCGAGAGAAAAATGTAAAATATATGGAAATGGTCAAGTAAAGTTGGATATAGTGAGAAACGAGAGAGTAAAGGATATAGGAGTAGATGACCAATATTTATGATGATTTTTGGCTAAGAGGAGACATTAGAATTGATTAAGTTGTCGAGCATCAATTATATTATTTGTATTTCTCGAGGTTTATGTTGATTAAAAGTCGTCGGCCCTAGTATTGTGGCCAAGGGGATGTTATAGTTCAGATAAGGAATTTAGTATTTGAATCGTGCCACTAGATGGTTAGAATTTCAGAAATTATAAGATTATTGAGTAAGTTAAAGGATGTTAATTATGATGCCATGGTGAGATCTCCAGGATAGTTAGAGTTGAAGGTCAGGCTTCTAGAGCTGTCAGACATTTTGGAAAGGCGGTTAAGTATAGTCTTGAGTTATATGTGGTAAGTCAGAAGTTAGATGGCAGTGTTCATTCCTACATGTGAAAAAGTTAAGAGTATATGAATGCCCTTGGATAATTAACTTTATTTTGCGACCAAAGTCTGTCTGTTAATGACACTTGGTCCCCTGGTGGTGATTAGCTGTGGCATGTTCACGTGGAAATCTGTCCACTCATCGATTATTATTAAATCGATTATATTCTTGATCGAAGTATTGTGATGTGACGTATTTAAGGATACATAAATTATCCTCACTACAGTAATGGGTAGTATACTCAAATTTCGAATCTGTGGAGTACGGACATTAGTGTCTGGAGGATAAGGATCTGATGTAATTTTATCGAAATCCTAAGAGGGATAAAGAATCGATAGTAATGATGTAATCAGGGGCCAATTAAGTAGTGACCCTACTTGATCTGGATTTCGATTTGGTGCCAAATCGTAGAGCCTCATGTATTGAGTGGTGGTAAGAGAGTCGCGAAAAGTGGTTTATTAAATAGTTGCGATTCGATGATTATGTTTTGCGATGATTTCGGGAAAGGAGTCTTCCTATTGATTTAGAAGGTATTTCTTCATTTCGAGTTATGATTGATAAGCAAATTGTCAAAAAGTGCGATGTTCCTTATGTCTATCATTGAGTGGTGAGACCACTTACTAATCTCGGTATGACCTGAGAGGTCATCATTTTTTGAGTGTGTTCATCAACCAATATTAGGGTAATTGGCTGAATTCATTTCGTTGATGTATGATATTTCCTACGAGTTTGAACTGAGTTAGTAACAAGAATTGCAAAGGTGCTAGCTTCATAATTAAAAGATTAGAGATTCTGGATGGTTTATTGGGTTCCCGAGGGGGGAGCAGACTTGACTGTAGAGCGGAAGACAGAGGTCATAGATAATTAAGTGGTGATTCTGTGTGAATCAGGATCCGACTAAGTGATAAATCTTGAGCTATAAGTATTTAAGTGCAGCAAGAGACTTGCGAAGTGTGGTTTATTAGTTGTTGAGTATGAACTACGGGAGCATTGAATATGAGCTGTTGGAACAAATGTTGACTCAGAAAATGTTATGAGTCAAGGGTTATAAGAGATTTAATATTGAAGGTGACAAATTTGCTACTAAGTAGAGCAGAGATCTTTCTAGGGAATGTATTGTGGTGGAATCCCATACTGATCCAGGATTGACTCGTGCGGTTATTGTGTTACGGTTGTGTCATCAATCTGGGTTACGGTAATTGATCAAATCATGGTGTTGACGTGTGGTCCTGATTACTATTCCAATTGTACTATTAATAAATTTTGGCGAGGTACAGGACTTTCGAGTTTGAAGTTAGAAATTGATTTCCTCTCGAGCTGGAGCTGAGAGTGGATATACAAGTATCGGACTTGGAAGATGGAAAAACCTAGTTGGAGATGATAGTTCCCTTGTCACGCCCCGACCCAAGATTACCTCCCTAACCCTGGGTTAAGACGTGCGGGACCTAACACAAGAGAGATTTACTCGAAATCCCCCTTGTGCCAGGATAACCCTATTCAGACAGTCCAAATGGTGCCGGAATAGACCTCAAACCGGAGGTTATCCCGATTCCCACATTTGAATCTCAAATCAACCATTTAAAGAACCTAAGGGTTCTAATAATATTTGTGACTGCACCTGAATCCCGGTCAGGCTGCCTACGTACCCTGTCCTCAGGGATCAAGCCACACGTAGCTCTTGTGTTAACTAACACCCTAACCGGGCGAATCCCGCTATTCTATTTATCGGTTGCTTTCTACAAGAGGATAGCATACACCTAACGCATATCTTGAGTTCTCAATGAGGTAACCACCGACAAACTAACCCTCGGGATTAAACCGAAAATCCTACCATTCATAACAATAACATCCATACACAGCAAGACGGATAATAAAGGCAATCACACGATTATAAACAACCATCACACATAACTATAAATATAAAACATAATGGCATCCACGTAAATAAACCAAACAACCGTGGGCATGTAAGATAGTTCCTCCTACTTGGCATTCCTGAATATAACTATAATTACCAGGGGTATTTATGGAATTACCACCTCCATGGCAATCCTGTAATTAGCCCAAAACTGTCAGGGGCAACATGGACATTCTAGCCTTAATGGCAGTTTCGTAATTATACACATCTGTCAGGGTATTTCTGTCATTTTGGTCTCAGTGGCTGCTTTGTAAATAAACAAAACTACCAGAGGTATTTCTGGGATTCCAACCCAGGTGGCACCCCTGTAGTTACCCTAACTTACCAAGGGCAGTTCTGTCATTTTGCCAACACAGTAAATCGGTAAAAATACAGATCTACCGCGGTAAAACCAGGGTTTTACCCTTGATTTATCCGATCGGCTGGTTCGCCGGAAAACGAAGCTTTTCCGGCCAAACCAGCCTCCAACGCCTGCCTAATCAGTTTCCACACCTACCTAACAACATAACAAGCTACAAGTTTAAGGAAAAGAGAAGGTTTTTATACCTCCAAGGTGCAGAACACAGCACTCCGGTTCCCCTCTCCGGCGAAGCTTCACTCGTCGCCTCCTCCCTCCCCCATGCCCATGGCAGCTCCAGGAAGCTCCCCAGACGACCCTACCCCCTCATCCCGCCTGGATTTGCTTCGAGACCGAGTGAACAGTCCTCGAGCTTGCTCCCTCCTCTGCCAGACGAGGCTCACGGCGACGTTGGCACGGTTGAGGGTCAGAACAAGGTTGCCGGAGCAGGGCGAGTCCGCCTGTGGCGGCGGTGAGACGCGACGCGCGCGCCAGTGGCTCCGGTGAGGAAGAGACAGCGAGTAGAGAGAGAGTGAGTGAGGGATCGAGAGGGAGGAGAGAGAGAGTGAGAAAACCCAGAGAAAAATCCCCCCCGGTCAACACACACATATGTATATATCAACCAACGGCTCAGATTTGATTTCACAAATCCAACGGTTCAGATCTGCCAAAGATTAGTTACTATGAACAGTAAATAGACATTTTACTATTTACTTTTACCGCACGGTAACAACTCTTAATCCCGCATAACTTTCACATACGAACTCCGATTAATTCATAGGACATACCCTCGAGTTCGTATTAACGTCCTCTACATCTTTCCCGAAGGAAAGTTCCTAAATTCCCGACTTATCGCAAAGTCATCTTTTTCTACGGTAAAGTAATTTAAGATTTGTTACTTCCGTAAATTGAATAAATTCGTAACTAACAACTCGTAGCTCCGGAAAATCTTCCGGACATACCGGGAAACTCGTAATAACATAATCTACTCCCTGGAACATTAATTCTAATTTCCCCCAGAACCGAGAATATCTCGATATTAATTCGGGGAAAATTAACAGTGCGGTTACTATTCTCTGTAACTCGCCTAATCCCGGTAAATATGTTAATTTCGGGACGGGGTGTTACAATCTACCCCCTTATAGGAATTTTGTCCCCGAAATTTCCACTGCGAAAGGTAAAACCAACTGTCAGGGAATGTCGTCAAGTTCCACCGAACAGAGCTTCAGGAAAACCAGAGTCATAAGCTTTATGTATCATTTCCTTTAGCATTCAGAGTCTCCCCGCATTTGCAAAACGAAAAACATATCTACACTCGCTTAAAACACAAGAGTACGATACCCTAGTCTCATCCCTTTCGTCGTAATCGACTCCATAAGACTTGCCTCTTAACTCTTCACAAGTTAATTTCCAAAATGGCAATTTCGACAGTCTGGTAGCTTTCCCAGACGTAACCCAAACTAACTTGAAGTCGACTCGAATGCTCTACTTACACGACTGCCACACTTGACATTTAACACCAAAGTCTTCCACATGGAAGGGTAAAAATGCTACGGTCCATCACCGTGGAGGAAACTCATACATCTCTTGCACCTTTCGAGACTAAAGAGATGTGAACTTTCTACACTAGGCCTTGAGACCACAGACGTATTATCTCCTGCGTCCATAATCAAAACTCCTCACCCACGTTCCTAATACCCCAACTTTAAACCACAGGGCTCGAACAAGCGCGCATACCACAATGCGACCTCAAACTGCTCACTTGAGCTGATGAATCCGCTATACGACTTCGCGCCTACATGGATGTCATCTTCACATACTCAATAACAGTGAATTTTCCTCATCCTACTCCTCTCTTATAAAAGAGTCTTCAGTTGGGCATTTTCCAACAATCAGAGCTAACAAGCTCGCACACTAACTCATGTGTGCTAAAGTCTTGCCTAATGGACAAAATTTTGGCCCAACATCCTGTATGCATCTTATAGTGCTTCTATAAGCAGTTTCCACTTTTTACACCAATTAGCTCAACATCTACCATACCTCATGAGTGGGTTTCCCTCGAAGGGATATCCTGATCTCTTTCACCATAAATTCAACGACCACACATGCAAACAATCGCGAGCAACCCGATCCGGCTCCAACTATACCCTTAGAAACAAGGTACCACGCTCCTAAATTGTCTATATTATCCAAAACCAGTGTGAACCTGTCAACACTTCTGGCTAGGGTCGGATCCTCTCATACCCTAATGGTTTTCCACACGACAAGCTAATCCCAAGAGGAGCCCGCTCAACCGTAACTCATGAGGAGTGCCGCTCTACTGCCACTCGTAAGGAGGAGCTCCCGCTCTACTGCTACTCGTAAGGAGGAGCACCCGCTCTACTGCCACTCGTAAGGAGGAGCACCCGCTCTACTGCCACTAGCCATGGTCCGTATGTTTGATCCCAGTGAGAATCACCGACAGAATATGACAACCCAAATAACACATAAATAGGGTCCGTACGCTCGGTCCCGGTGTGAATCACCGACGGAATCTGGCGACCCGAATAACTAGGGTCCGTACGCTTGGTCCCGGTGAGAATCACCGACGGAATCTGGCGACCCGAATAACACATAGATAGGGTCCGTACGCTCGGTCTCGGTTAGAATCACCGACGGAATCTGGCGACCCGAATAACTAGGGTCCGTACGCTCGGTCCCGGTGAGAATTACCGACGGAATCTGGCGACCCGAATAACATAGCTACATTCGCTTAAAAAAATAATAAGTCTGACTTCTCAGACTAGGGTCGGAGCTAAGAGCTCTAGTAGCGCCATCACGCTATGCTAGCTAGATAAAATAATAACGGACAACCCTTATAATATTAACCTGACTTCTCAGGCTTGTCTGTCCTCTCAGACCAGGGTTGGAGCTAAGAGCTCTATATGAAATGATAACGGACAACCCTTATAGTATTAACCTGACTTCTCAGGTTTGTCTGTCCTCTCAGACCAGGGTCGGAGCTAAGAGCTCTATATGAAATGATAACGGACAACCCTTATAGTATTAACCTGACTTCTCAGGTTTGTCTGTCCTCTCAGACCAGGGTCGGAGCTAAGAGCTCTATATGAAATGATAACGGACAATGATAAGTGCGTTTTACGCTATGTTTTTAATATGTTTTTACCCTCATTTGTACCTTGTTTATTCCTTAGTAAGGTCATTTTTACTTATATTGAGTCAAAAGGGTTTTTCTGTAGAGTAATGGTTAATATGTGTCTTTATACAGAAATTTGTGCTTAAGTGTTGTAAAAACCGATTTTGGATAAGACTTGGTTATTTCTCTTATGATTCACAGTACCTTTACATTGTTATTTTTGATGAATTTGGTTTAATGTGTAGATGACATGTAAATGAGCATATGAGAACAAGAATCATGAAGATTGGATTCATGGAAGACAACAAGAGAGGCCATGGAAAAGAAGACACTCTGAAACATAAGATTTTGATCCGAGCAGAAATTTCCAGAAACCCTATATCAACTTCGGAAAATCATATCTAAAGATCCAGGAGGAATCTGAGGACGAGCCATATATCATTGGAAAGCTACGGAAGTCTAGTTTTCATATATTCTTGAATCGCAGCATTTGGAGTTCAGATTAAGGAGTTATTATCAAAACAATGGACGGAGGTCAAGCTGCAAAACTGGGCAGTTTCTGCCTAAGTTGTCACACGAGTTTGTGAGGTGCCTATGAGCCCAAGAACTTGTGTATGAGGCCTACATGGATCCAATAACATGTAGAGGAGTCCAATAAATCAGAAATCCAAGGTCCAAGTCGAAATTCTTGTCCAAAGATGAAAGGAGGAAACCAAGTCCAAGAAGGATTCCAAGTCCAACAAAGGTTGTGTCTCCTTGAAGCTCCCGAATTCCCTAGGGTTTTTCTCGAAATTTTCTGTATAAATAGACATGTATAGCTCTTATTTTAGTGTCTCTCAATTTCTCTAAGCCTTAGAATAGCCTAGCTCTACTTAAAAACCCTCCCTACACAAGAACACCATAGCCTTGCCGCCGCCGCCAACCCCTTGCTGCCGACTGCATAGCCTTGCCGTCACCAATCCCTTCTTCAATCCTTACCTTTGTAATTTTTAGAGAGCCAAGCTCTACCCAAAAACCCTAAACACCAAAGTTACAAAAGCTGCCGCATTCCATTGTCATTGCCGAGTTCATCCATCCTGTCACCGATCACCCTACCTTGGCCGATTATCTCTAGGAGGTCTTAGGTATGGATCTATGTAAGCTTTTGTACACTTTAATGTTTTTGTCGAGATTCATAAGTATATATATTGTTTTTGTGGTTTTATGTTTCGAACATATGCATGAGTTCTTCTGTGTGATTTTCTTATGTGTTTGTTTAATAACATAACGATTAGTATGCATGCCTAGGTTGTGAATAAAAGAATAATTTGCTGTGTTTACATGACTAAAATACTTTATTTGATTAATTGTTTACCTGATCACGTAATCGAACCTGAGGGTAGTCTAGACGTCAGATGTTCCTAAGGGGGGAGTTTAATATGCCGTAGTAATCTAGGGTTGAGTTCACCGCGTCGGGTTCTCAATTGTAGTTGCTGCATAGGGTTGCTAGGGTAAGTGATTTACATGCTAATAGGATGAGTGACGTCATGCCTAGGATCATGTCTCCAACGACTCGTGAACGGTAAGTGTATTTCGTGTTAATGTGATGCGCGTCGTAAGCATTGAACGGGATGACACATAAACTTAGGATGATGCGCGTCGTAAGTTCTAAGTTACATGAGAAGTCGTAAAAAGTTGGAATTAATTAAAGTATTCGAAAATTTAAACATTGCATCTTAATCCGTTTCATAATCTTATATGCTATTTAATCGGTGCTATGTGTTATTCTAAATGTTGCATGGTTGGATGATCACCTGTACATAAATTGTTTATTTCTTTATATGTTTCGATTCATCTTTAAATCCCTCATAATATTTTGTGTATATGTTTATACTTGTATAGTTGTGACAGAATTGTACTTGTATGTTTATATTATATTTGTGAATGTTACTAACTTATTTTAATGCAGATATAATCCTTCCCTAGTGTCCCCGGCTTGAACGATCCCTACTTACAGTTACTACAATGATAGGGTTTTTTAAATTGCACAGGTCAACTTTTGGCATGTCAGACAACCCTTATAGTATTAACCTGACTTCTCAGGCTAGGGTCGGAGCTAAGAGCTCTAGTAGCGCCATCACGCTACTCTAGCTAGCATACTTATTGGTCAACCCTTATAATAAAATTCATAACAATAATTTACTCAAATTCTCTTCCCAAAACAAATAAGTAAAACTATTCCTTGTCATATTTGAATAAATCCAATTTCCAATATCATAAACGCATTAAACATCCGAAGCCGGTGGTAATTCTCATCACAATCCACAACATACTGTACCCCCAACAACATAAATCAAAGAAAAAATTTAGTTGATTCTCGCAATCCTTTGGTCCGAGATTTGAACCTAGGCTCTGATACCATTGTCACGCCCCGACCCAAGATTACCTCCCTAACCCTGGGTTAAGACGTGCGGGACCTAACACAAGAGAGATTTACTCGAAATCCCCCTTGTGCCAGGATAACCCTATTCAGACAGTCCAAACGGTGCCGGAATAGACCTCAAACCGGAGGTTATCCCGATTCCCACATTTGAATCTCAAATCGACCATTTAAAGAACCTAAGGGTTCTAATAATATTTGTGACTGCACCTGAATCCCGGTCAGGCTGCCTACGTACCCTGTCCTCAGGGATCAAGCCACACGTAGCTCTTGTGTTAACTAACACCCTAACCGGGCGAATCCCGCTATTCTATTTATCGGTTGCTTTCTACAAGAGGATAGCATACACCTAACGCATATCCTGAGTTCTCAATGAGGTAACCACCGACAAACTAACCCTCGGGATTAAACCGAACATCCTACCATTCATAACAATAACATCCATACACAGCAAGACGGATAATAAAGGCAATCACACGATTATAAACAACCATCACACATAACTATAAATATAAAACATAGTGGCATCCACGTAAATAAACCAAACAACCGTGGGCATGTAAGATAGTTCCTCCTACTTGGCATTCCTGAATATAACTATAATTACCAGGGGTATTTATGGAATTACCACCTCCACGGCAATCCTGTAATTAGCCCAAAACTGTCAGGGGCAACATGAACATTCTAGCCTTAATGGCAGTTTCGTAATTATACACATCTGTCAGGGTATTTCTGTCATTTTGGTCTCAGTGGCTGCTTTGTAAATAAACAAAACTACCAGGGGTATTTCTGGGATTCCAACCCAGGTGGCACCCCTGTAGTTACCCTAACTTGCCAAGGGCAGTTCTGTCATTTTGCCAACACAATAAATCGGTAAAAATACAGATCTACCGCGGTAAAACCAGGGTTTTACCCTTGATTTATCCGATCGGCTGGTTCGCCGGAAAACGAAGCTTTTCCGGCCAAACCAGCCTCCAACGCCTGCCTAATCAGTTTCCACACCTACCCAACAACATAACAAGCTACAAGTTTAAGGAAAAGAGAAGGTTTTTATACCTCCAAGGTGCAGAACACAGCGCTCCGGTTCCCCTCTCCGGCGAAGCTTCACTCGTCGCCTCCTCCCTCCCCCATGCCCATGGCAGCTCCAGGAAGCTCCCCAGACGACCCTACCCCCTCATCCCGCCTGGATTTGCTTCGAGACCGAGTGAACAGTCCTCGAGCTTGCTCCCTCCTCTGCCAGACGAGGCTCACGGCGACGTTGGCACGGCTGAGGGTCAGAACAAGGTTGCCGGAGCTGGGCGAGTCCGCTTGTGGCGGCGGTGAGACGCGACGTGCGCGCCAGTGGCTCCGGTGAGGAAGAGACAGCGAGTAGAGAGAGAGAGTGAGTGAGGGATCGAGAGGGAGGAGAGAGAGAGAGTGAGAAAACCCAGAGAAAAATCCCCCCCGGTCAACACACACATATGTATATATCAACCAACGGCTCAGATTTAATTTCACAAACACAATGGTCCAGATCTGCCAAAGATTAGTTACTATGAACAGTAAATAGACATTTTACTATTTACTTTTACCGCACGGTAACAACTCTTAATCCCGCATAACTTTCACATACGAACTCCGATTAATTCATAGGACATACCCTCGAGTTCGTATTAACGTCCTCTACATCTTTCCCGAAGGAAAGTTCCTCAAATTCCCGACTTATCGCAAAGTCATCTTTTTCTACGGTAAAGTAATTTAAGATTTGTTACTTCCGTAAATTGAATAATTTCGTAACTAACAACTCGTAGCTCCGGAAAATCTTCCGGACATACCGGGAAACTCGTAATAACATAATCTACTCCCTGGAACATTAATTCTAATTTCCCCCAGAACCGAGAATATCTCGATATTAATTCGGGGAAAATTAACAGTGCAGTTACTATTCTCTGTAACTCGCCTAATCCCGGTAAATATGTTAATTTCGAGACGGGGTGTTACATCTCTAGTGGAAACTATTTTGTCTTATGAAAAGTTTGGTGTTTATCGCATGCGCAGTGTGGTAGAGTTTCCGGGCTAGAAATTTTATTGTCAGAAATAGTGGCACCTAGGAGGTGTATGAGAGTTGAGTATTTCTGCCCTCAAATTGTAAATTGTAGTGAGATTGGGTATTGTTGGTGATAGGAATAATAATGTGTGGTCCAGTTCAGGGTAGTGGTAAGGTGAACCGGGAGTGTGGTAATATTAGTGGTATGTTAAGACTCTTTAGTTACGAAGGATGTTAAAGTTCCCATTGGTTTGTCAAGAGGATAACATTTGGTCTGGGGCACAAAATTTGTTAATTGAGTTGTAATGCAATTGTGCGTCAAGCAAGGCTTAGCATGGAAAATGGCGAGACTCATGGCTTCTCGTCGACTGGGTATTGGTTTGGGGCGAGACTCGTGGCGTCTCGTCGAGTGGGTATTGAACCGGGAGTGTGGTAACATTGGTAGTATGTTAAGACTCTTTAGTTGCGGAGGATGTTGAAGTTCCCATTGGTTTGTCACGGGTATAACATTTAGTCTGGGGCACAAAATGTTTTAATTGAGTTGTAATGCAATTGTGCGTCACTCAAGGCTTAACATGGAGAATGACAAGACTCGTGGAGTCTCGTTGAATGCGTAAGGTGTCTAGTTGATGCCCCATGTAAGTATATGCTAACTACTTGATGTGGTTGGCTTGAGCAACAAAGTGACAGGGAGTATCATTGATTTCTCGAGATTTGATAAGTTGATCGTCCTTGCATCTAAGACGTCAACTAAGTCTTATGCGTTGTGATTGTGTTTGAGAAGTAGTGATCCGAACTGTTTTATTAAAGAGTACGTTTAAAAAGGGTTTAACATAGTTTTGAGTTAAACTTTCTTTGAGGAGTAAATCTTTTGAGTCCTTATGTCTACAGAATCGGATATTCTGGATGCAGTAGTTGCAGCTCTGATTTTTTGCTTCGTATTTTTAGGATATTGTTGGGTGTGTACAAGTGAGATCATTTTAGCGGTCATGTGCAGAAAGAAGATTAGTCTTCATCAGACTTGTGTAACTGAAAACATGAACCAAATCATGTGATCTATTTGAAAGGAGAAAGAGTTCACGTGTTTGATTTGGCTATGGTTTTTTTCATGGATTAGCGTGAGTGTTGATTCTGCGGAGTTTTTGCCATTAAGAGTTTTGGAGTTTCTGTAGTTTTACAGGGCTCAAAATCCTCAATTGGTTCGATTGGAGGGTTAGTTGATCGCTATAAGCATGTGTGAATGCATGAGCTATAGCGTGTTAACAATTGGCTTTAACGCCGAGTTATTGAGTAGTTTGATGACGAGTTATTGCTTGACGTCATGAGGTTCGAACCAGGTGATGGTAACGAACTTTGCCATCGTTCGGGTTAGCTACTTCCAGCGAGTGGAAAGGCGTGGACAATCCTATGAGTGATTATAATCCGGCTTAGGCAACAGAAAATTGTTGTCAAGGGATGTTTTCAGTACACGAAAGAGTTTGTAATCTTTTCGGGGGAAACCGTAGTAATTTTCGTGAGGATTACAGTCGGTGGACAATTGGTAGGCAGTGTCGTATTCCACATCATACATGGTTTGGAGTATAGTAAGAAGTTGGAGATTCGGTATAATTAGTGACTCAAGGAGAAGATCATTGTGATTAGAGGTGAGATTTCATACGCATTAGTGTTGACCCGAGAATAGTAGTCAGGCGTTAGAAAATGATGGAGTATTGGAGGTTATCCACATAGGGAGGAGTGCTGCGTTGGATAAATGTGACATGTGACAAGGTTACATGAGTTTGTTGAATATGTTGGGTATCCTTGGGGTTATATTTGATGCCTAGTGTCACGTAAGTTCACGTTATGAGAATAAGTCTATTTTCTTACATCCTATATGAGTAGCCTTCCGGCCAGTACTGGAAATTGGCTTATAAGGAGGATCAGTAAGGATATTGATCGTAAAGAGCAGGTGTGCAGGGTTATGACAATACCATTTGTGAGGAACCCTGACAATACCATTTGTGAGGCGATTTGAAAGAGCTCTCATAAATGAGTTGTTATTTAAGAACAATAATATTATTTTTAGTGGTAGTGTCCTCCACTGTGTTGGACTTTGAGGATAGAAATTTAAAGGAATAAATTTTTATAAGGTGAGGAGAATTGTCACATCCTGATCCTAGAGTCATTTTACGGTTGGTTACTTTGGTTTTTAACCATTTAAAGTAACATTTTGACCGTATAATGACCGTAAAGTTGACTTTACGTTAAGTCGAGAATTTGGGAAAACTTTCTTCATGAAAAAGGTAGAGGACGTCAATATGAGTTTGTGGACATGCTTAAATCGGAGTTCATATGTAAAAGTTATAAATAAAAATGTAAAGTTACTGTGTCGTAAAATTGCAATAAATAAGAGTTAACGGGGTGAAAAATCAGATTTTTCATCCGGTCACTCTCTCCCTGCTACCAAATCTTCCAACCGCCACCGCGCCACTGTCTTGCCATCTCAGACCGCCACACCGGTCTCAAAATGACCACCTCTGAGTCTACGTCAATTCTAGGTAAGTTTTTTGGCGTCATGATGTGAGAGAAATTTCAACTTGATTGTCGAGTGTACAATAGAGTTCTAGATCTGATTTCTCCCTCCTCATGCCACCAATTAGTGAGTTCTATATATGGTTAGAATGTGTTTTAGGAGTACTACTCACCCCTAAAGTTTGGTGGATTGATTTGGAGTGTTGAGGGAGAATCGAAGATTTAAAGTTTTAAAATTTTGGATTTTTACATTTTTGTTCTATTGACCTAGTTAGATGTAGAATTGGCCTTCGAGCTGAACTAAAAAGTTGTTCAGAATGATGAGACGAAACTACTGTTAAAATTTGATGACGATTGGAGATCGCCAGAATTTTGGCAGGAATTTCTGCCTGCGACCGCCACCGCCGGCGGAGCTAGCGGCGGTGCTGACACTTTTTGAAAAGTTTTTCATGTCATTAAATATCATAAAATGATAGGAGTCTATGGTTTAAATTTGGTAATTTTTGGAGACGTTTTGGTTATTTTTTGGAATTTTTCAAGTTTAATATTATCGGCGGATAATAAAATATTATTCCGGCCATCGGTTATTGCCGGTTAAGGTTTAAGAAATATTTTAAGAACTACTAAACTATTGTTGAAGGTCAGGGATTTTTGTTGATTAAGTTTGAGAGTTTTGGTTGAGGGTAACGTTATGCCAATTTTAAATAATTATTCGTTTGACAATTGAGATTTACGATTATTCGTTGAACATGAGATGAAAAGTTCTCGCTTGAGAAGCGATCCAGATTTAGTCAAGATAAGGCCTAAGTTTGTGAGTGGACCTTTTTATTTTAAAAATGTGCGTGCTCAAATATTTATGAAAATTTATAAATAACATGATTTTATTGTTTTAATGAGCCTGTGTGGCCAGAAAGGCATGTTGCTCCCCTTCCGTAAGCTCCTTTGTTATGTCGGCTGAAATTTATATTATGTTGATTGCATTTGGAATTAAATTATTTATGACCATTATTTTGAGGACGGTCGGGGAACCGAACCTTATGCATGCATTCTTATTTATGAGGGAGGAGTCATTATTGACTTTTCTGTATTGTTTTGTTTTCTTTATCATGAAGGGTCGTCATATATATAAATATACTAGCTAGCCATCATAGTAGCCCTAGAGGGTTCTGACTCTAGCTTGAGAGGCTCATTGTCATGTTGGAATCTCTCCATTCCGCTATGAATGGTCGTTATATTACTTAGTAGCCTTAAAGGTTCCGACCTTAGTCTGTGAGACTCTCTGTCATGGTGAAACCTCTTCCCCTATTTTAATATTGATTTTTAAGCCAATGAGATTGGCGAGCGATGATTTGAGATTCTTTCTCAATGAGGTGTGCATATGGATTTTCGAAAAATCAAAAGGAGAGCATAAATCGATTATTTTCTCACATTTGAATATTATTTTTGTCCACTCACTATAACGTCTTGTTTTTAAATGTTTCCCCTGGGCCATTCGTTTTCAAATGTCTAGTGTTGTAGTGTTGTTGAGAGGAGATCGTGCGTACAGAAGACGAGGCATAGCCAACTAATCGGTTGACGCTAGCAATTTTACTTAGGTATATCATCCATGTAGATTTTCTCTGATTACCTTAACTTAATTAGTTTCATTTTTGGTGAAGCGTAATTATGATTTGGTGAGCAGGATGGCTCCAGGTGTTGGGGTTGGAATATATATTAGGTGAAAGTGGTTTGTGTATTTGCAGGAAGAGTTGTTTATTTTAATGGGGTTTTGGTAGAAGTTTCCTATGAGTAGATCCCGTAAAATTTAACTCGGATTAAAGAGGTTAACCCAGGATAGGTCCTGACAACTTCACCAATTATGTTCACATTTTTGGTGTGGTGAGACCGATGAGAAGAGGGGCATGCATTGGAAGGCTTAGGACCAGTTATGTAAACCAAAGTCAGGGAGGTATGGGTTTTATACACCTATTTGCTTTCAATAATTCCAAACAGGGATGGAGACTGATTCAAAACCCAGATTCACTTCTATGTCAATTACTCAAGGCCATATATTTCCCGAACTGCAGCTTTGGGGAAGCTAAAATTGGAGGAGACTCATCTTATGCTTGGCGCAGTATTACTGATGGAAGAGATATATTGCGATAGGGAGTTCGTCGTTTAATTGGAGACGGGTCTCGAACCAGCATTTGGTATGACCCCTGGTTGGAAGGGGAACAGTTGGAGCAGTATATGGATCACAGGTTTCGTCTTGTCTAAGATCTTATGAGTGGACCATTTATCTGGAATGTTATCTTGTATATGAGTTATTTTCTTCAAATATTGTTCAAAAGATTTTGGCTTTACCTCTAAGCTCTAGGTTCCATTGTGACCGTTAGAGTTGGAGAATATTAAAATGGTAAGTTCACAGTGAAGACAGCTTACCATTTGGCTCGTAAGCGTGTTAGAAGAGAATGAGGTGGCACCTAATCCGAGTTCACAGCTCCGGAAACGTATATGGAGAGCTCCAGTTCCGGCCAAAGTTAAGATATGTGCTTGGAGAGCAGCATCCAACACCTTCCTTCCAGAAACAGACTCAATCAGCGTGGCATCGATATAGACACGCAATGTCATTTCTGTGAGGAGGAAGTGTAATCTTCTCTACATGCACTTCGAGACTGCATCCACGCCCAGACCCTCCTTCATCAAGCTCATATATCTTTTGATAATAGTGCTTAGAATGTTGTTGACTGGTTAGTCCTATCCTAGACTCAATACCCCTCTTCATATGATGCTTTATGAATGTTTGTGTGGGCGATCTGGAGGAATCGAAATGCTAAGGTTTGGAGTAAAGAAGTGAAACAGGCCACAGACATTGTCCCCATCACTTTGATATCAGTCTCGACTAGCCAATCCATCACGGTGACCATATTGCAATGAAAGACCTTAATTTCATCCTGAGTTTCATGATTATCTTAGCTTCTTGGCAGTCTCCTTGGTCATCTTTTGGGTATTCGCCGTTGTCGTCCTTCAGGTACTCGCCATCAGGCATGTCTTCGTAACCAGCCACGATAGGCGTTTCTAGAATCTTGCCCTCATTGGACGTAGTAGGGGTAGTATCAACCTCGATTTGCCGAGGACGCCTAACCTTTTGAGAGGAGGACGTTGGTTCGTCCGTTCCTCCAGCTGTTGGCATAGAAAGTCGTTCAGAAGACTCCTTGCCCTTAGTTTGTCCAAAGCTGAGACCTGAGGAATAGTTAGAACTGGGCGGTTTTTAGTCTTACTGGGTCGAGCCCTAGGCGGCAATGGCGGGTCAGGCTTTGGAGGCACCTGAAGTCGACAATACACCCGAACCATACCTTCTGAATCCACTTCAATCTGGCAGTCATCAGATCCTAGTGACCCTTGTATCAGTGCACGCTAGCCCTCTGACTCCATGCGCATCCGCTCCGAAGTTTATGCTAGCTAGAAGGGACGAATGAGACCGTCATCTACTGCATGTAAAGCTCGCATGATGTTCCCATACTTCTTCTAGAGCTTGCACATTTTGGACATGTTTATCTCAACTAGTTTTCCTTCTCGCTGGGTATACCTCACTCCATTACGAATCAAGGATTTTGAATTGGGTTGCATGTATTTGTCAGTTAAGACGCTATTTTAAGGTTTCGCGCCTGTACCACGCCGTTGTCTAACTCCATAGCGAGTACCTTTGCCTAACTCCATAAGATCTGAAAGAGAGTTTGCCCCCCGGCCACTGCTGCTGGACAAAATCTTCCAACCCAGCGAGGCGTCTAGCTAACTTTTAACTGGTGTTGTGGTGCTGTTCAGGCAAGGTAAGGGCCTTGCCCTTCTGCTTCTCCTTTCAAAGCATGGAGTTTGACCTCCCGGGGTTTGGTCGGCTGCTCGTCGCGCCGGGCTCTGGGCAGGATTTATTGCATCCTTAGGCATGTAGTCATTTGTCGCACTCCTTGTATTCAATGTATGGCAAGGAAAAATGGATAGTGACTAATCCGTCAGCAATCAGATCGTCTGGTTCCTCGTGTGCGAGATCGACGTGTATATCTATGAGTTCGGGAGCTATTGTCTCGTGTTTCAGAACGGCTCGGTTTCGGGCTGTCTCAATCGATTGGTCTTTCCAGAGTCACCCTAGTTCACTTCGACCATTGCTACTATACTCAATAAACGCTCGACATCTACAAGCGAGGCGACGTCGATAGGTGCCTCAAGGCGGAGCTCACTAGCGTTCAGCCAAGTTTGTATCTGATCGCGGAGTTTGATACAATCCTTGGTATCGTAGTTGTAGACATTGTGAAAGACGCATTGCTTTCTGTCTTTCAACTCCTCATTGATGGGGATATTATGGTCAAGTCTGGCGTATTTAGCCTCAATCAAGTCATTTAAGACTAGATGGGCATTCTTGGCGTCATACGTATAAGTCTCATGCTCGGGCTTGGTCCATGCAAAAGACTGGACTATGATCGGCTTTCCCACCACCTTTACATTTTTCAGCTTATGAGCAACTGGTTTGCCCATGAGTACGACCGTGGCTATGTCACGCTAGCCTGGGCCAGTGTTTGTGCAGTCACAGTCCTGATAATAAGGATCATACGTCGGACCTTGCAACTCTAGCGCCCCAATTGTTCGGCTCTTTCCGGAGATGTATGTGCCTTTAGACGCATTACTCTTCTCGTCCACTTTGTTCAAGATCAGTTCGTAACTTCCGACCTTGTTGATAAGATCTCCCATGGAGTTGAAGCGCTCCCCATGGTGTTTGAGACGCTAACGATGGTCAAGTCTCCTAATTGCAAGCTTAATGGCAATCTGCTCAGGCAAGAGATAATCACACTTTAACTGCTGATCTTGAACCGCTACAATAAAGTAACACATGTCTCTATGCACTGCTGGCGCACTTGAGTTATGGAATCCAGGCCTACTTATGGCTCGATGGCCACATAGGTTTCTTGAAATAACCTTTTCATGGTTGGCCAGTCAACGACCGAACCATGTTTCAACCTTGAGTACCAGTTGAAAGCTGCTCCGAACAAAGATGTCCTAAAGAGCTTCAACTTTAGAATGTCGTTCTCGTATTGACCACACTTTAAAACCGGGAAATATGCGTTGTCGCTTCCTCCTTGGTTTCACTAGAGAAGGTCGTAAAGATGATATTTTTAAACCCTTGAGGGAAAGGGTATTGCTCCACATTGTCTGGTAAGGGGCACGATAGTGCAAGTTCATGTCCTCTTGTCGGCCTTCTCCTTCACGATTCCATATATGAGCTAGCATAAATCTATCACATTTACTGGGGGAAAATTTGTACCTCCCTACAACCAATGTGGGTAGCTTTCCGCTATGGTCCTGTTTCAGGGAGGCGGGCTAGACAAGGTTAAAATCGGGTCATCCTGTGTCCCAGTACGAGGGAAGAAGCTAGCAGACCCTTTCTGAGCCATGTTCAAGCTGCGGGCTCTTTGCGGAGGCGTAGACAAAATTCCTTTTGTTCCATTGGGGGTCATGCCGAACAGCGGGGGCTTCTAAGCCCTTGTCTTAGGGTTAGCTAGAGGACGAGCACCACGCAGGACATACTTTTGAGCCTCATCCACAGCGTTGCCCTCTAGCTGGAAATCTAGTGCACCGTTATTCTGAGGCTGAGTGCGGATCGTTTCTTCAGGCTGGAGGATTCTTAAGTCCATGGTTTCCTGCTTGTTCTTGACTTCTTCCTTGAAATCAGATAGTTAGTCCAAGTTGTTCTTACTTCCAAATAAATAAGCATCATGCTGCTTCTTCAACATCTCAGCCTGCTCATTGATGTGGGTTTGGTGAACCCTAAGGGTTTCCCCAAAGATGTCGAGCACTCCTTCGACTATCTGCTTATGTTCCACATGGTCACCAATGGCGAAGCCAATATCTTCCTGGAGATGCTCGAAAGCGACTTGTCCTGTCGTGCGAGTATCCACTTCGGCTGTGAATTGACTTGTGAGATTGTCCACTTCCCCTGTGAGGGCGTCAATTTTTGCCTCCACTTCAGTGAGGCCATTGACTTTTGCGACGAGGGAGTCGATTCTTTTTTCTACTTCAGTCAACGCATTGACTCTTTCGACGAGAACGTCAAGATCAGTGTTGTTGAATGCCTCGTTTCTCCTAACTTTCTTTAGGATAGAATGGCCTCTTGGGCTGCCCTTTGGTTAGTCACCTTTTGGGCAAGACTCTCCGTGTTCACGGGCATACCAAAGGCAGGGCTATTGCATGATCCAGACAGCTCCGGTTCGTAAAGCGGAACCGCAGAATCTTGTGCTTGGTACAGTTGGCACGCGACTTGTTATATATCGAGCAGTCCGACTTCCCAAAGATGCAAGCGAGCAAGGAGAGACTATTCCATGTCCCACTAGGCGTACCAATGTGTTGGGCTCGCTTCCCAATCAAGTGGATGATAGTACAAATGAAAAAAATTAAAGTGCAGAAAGTAAATTATACAAAAATTAAAGAATGTACGGGTGTGCCACCGCACGGGTGCGGGAGAGAATGAGTAGAAGGAAAGGGGTGCATGCCACCTGTACTTCCTGTCAAGCTTGATAGATTTCAAGCGTCACCTCAGAAGGAATAATTTACGAGTAGTCTCTACTGTTTTATCGATACTCACGTTAGGAGAGCAGAGCTTTTACCGGGAAGGGGAGTGGAACGCTGCTCAGAACTTTGAGCTGCGCACCAAGGGTGGTTCTAGGGAACCGATTGAATCTTGCTAAGGTGTGAGTCTTTAACGTCAGATTGTACTTTTCGCCGAGGTCGAGTTGTTATATTTATTTTTGTAGTTGAATGATTATGTGATCCCTGTGCCCTCTTATATACTAGCTCGATTAATAATCCGATAAGGATACAAACTTAACCAATCTAAGTACGTTTTTACCATTATAGTTGTATAAGACTTCGTTTTACTTGGCAACAAAATGACTAAAATGACGTGGTTTTAGTCACAAGTGAAACTCGCATAGGTCACTAGTACTGACCTTTCGTTTATCGAAAACCTACTAGTGTTCGACGCTGACTCATTCGCTAGAGCCCTGTGCATACACACGAGACGATGTCCACGTAGGACATCGTCTCGCCTGCTCCTATTACCCCAGGCCGAAACTCAAAAAAAGTTTATTTTTTGGGCCACTAGTATTGGCTCAAATGCTGTCCTAAACTATTAATTAATTATTTCCCGATCTAATGTTAAATTGGGCTCAAACACCGTGTGGTCAAGAAAGTTCAAGCAATGGAGCCATGGCGGCTAGTCAGAGGTGTCACTGCCTGCACATGACTAAGCTGAGGCGTGGACGACATAAGCTACTAGGTGGATTTGAGCCACTCAACTTTCTTGGGCCTATTGGGTTGACCTACTTATTCTTGATTTGAGATAAGGTCTTTGAATCTAATCATGGACCTCTGAATGGGTTGGCTAGCCTGTTAGGGCTAGGTTTTATTTAAATTTCTTTTAATTTGACTATTAAAGTGTTCGTCATGCAATGGTGGTGGGCTCTCTTTCGTAACTGGAGTGAATCAAAATAATGCATTATTCCGAGTTTGTATAACTGCTATTGTAATACTGAAGATGCAAATGAGCTATTCTTAGAAGCTTTTAGAACTCTTGCTCGGCATGTAAATTCTGAACCTGTAACAAAAAAATTGTAACTGTACTTGTGCTTTTACAAAAAAATCCCACAGTAGGATGATTAATTGTGTTCGGTCTTTGATTTTGTAGGGGCTTTATGGGAAGTTTCTCTGATCTGGCAGTGCTATGGACCAGTTCCTAATATTCTCAACATTATTTGCAAATCCTGGTGGCGTTTCTCACCCTCATTCTCACTCTGCTCCCATGCCTCTAAACTTCTGCGTACTTTCTGCTTCATGCTTGTTCTGGTTTTAAACATAATAGTTCTGTTGGGAAGTGTTTTGAATATCCCTTTTTTTAGAAAATCAGCCTGGGATTGATTTGAATCATTTGATTCCTTTGTTAGTAAGTTACTAGCTGGAGGATGGTTGATGTTTGTGATTTAAGATGTAACGAGGCCATTTATATGTAAGCCTCTAACTTTATGTAAGCCTCTCCAAACGTAGTCCGTTGTGGAATCACTGAAACGAACTGTTCAGACAAAATTATGTCTTACCTGGCAAAAAATATATACGTCCTATGATTCTGAAGATGTTGGACACCTTCGTCTTTGATTTCTTTGTTTTCAAGTCAACAAATTTGTACTGAACTAGAGGTTTGGTTCTTATTGATAATTATCTCAAACCTTCAGTTTGTGAAGGTTACTAACACGTTACTCTGAGCCAAGAAATTGAATTTGCCCTGAGTTGTGACAATGAAACTCTACAATGAATATTCTTTCATCAAAAAGAGAGAACTTCAAATTTTCATTGAACAAAAACAGACGATAACTTTTGTAAACTTATTAACAGTACAATACTAGAGGCTCATACTAGAGAAGTGACCTGAATTTTATTGAAGGAACAAAGGCAAGTCCATACCTAAAACAACTACACAGGCATACAAAAGTGAAATATCCAGATTACCATACATTCTCCCCTGCTGCTATGAGCCACTTATACCATATCTGAAGCAGTTCTTCCCACATTCACTGTTGCTCCTGCAAATGACACATTTTTTTAGAGGTTAGAAGCAACATGATACATCACTGCGAAAGAAAGAAAGAAAGAACATGAGAGCTTGGTTTGCCAAAAAATATCATACCAAGAACCGCTTCTTGTAGAATCCAACAAGCTCATTTGGATCAGTTTTGGTTACCTTATAAGCATCAATCTTGTTGATTTCCTGCAGAAGGCAATATTCATCAGATTTTCCACAATATGAAACCAAAAGTTTGACATCATCTCTCTACTCGGTTCAATGTTTGAGATAACAAATGACCGAATACTTCTGTATGGGAGTACCAAAAGGAAAACATAAATTCTGGAAACTAGCTTGTTTTCAAGAGAAGTCCTGCATTTTTTTCTGCACTTACACTGCAACAAAGGGAACATTATGTACACCTTAGTGCAGTGTCGTAAGCTAGTTTGAGCCACTATTCAAATTCTTGTATATTGAATGAGATATTGCATCTTGCATGGAACAGAAACTAAAGTTCGTAGCCTTGATTAAAAATCTATCCTATGGGTTTACCTCCAACCATGCTGCTAGTTTAGACCTGCCTGCTGTGATGTCATACTTCCACACCGCTGATAAGAAGCTTTGGAATCTCTCAACAAATGGGATATAAGCAATGTCAGCCTGCAGAAAACATATTTCTATCATAAGACCATAACTTATAAAGGTAATCACTTAAGTGGTCATTGCATTGCTAAAAGGCCATAAATATTCCTCAGTTTCATATTGTTTAGTATGTGAAACCAGCAAAGGCCAATGTACATAATTGCCTATTAAAAACTTACCAAACTGAACTGACCCAGAAGAAATGGTCCATCGTCAAATCTTGTCAGAGCAGTTTCCAGGTAATCAAACTGAGCATCTGATGCAGGTAACCAGTTTTGTTCAGTGTACATTCATAAACAAAAGCAGTCCCTAATGGGAGAAATATTAGGATCCCTTACCAGCCTGTTTTAGTGTGTCGTCCGCTTTGAATGCAGTAAACAAAGCTCCGCTGAAGGTCCCGACATGTGATATTAATTCTTCACCAAATTTTGCTTTCTCAGGTTCCTAAAATGATTTCACAGCATCAGTTTGATCACTCTAGAGCGGTTTTCTAGTTAATTGGGCACATATCTTACTTTGGGGAAAAGTGAAGGCCCTTCAAAGTTGCTATCCACATACTTGATCAGATCAAGACTCTCCCCTATGATTTTCCCATTGTGCTCCAGCGCTGGCACCTGTAAAAATCATTCAAGAAACTTAAACAGCTCCACCCAAGTCTGCAACTACTGAACAACATATACTCAAGGAACAACAAGAACATAGCTCTAATTGTTCGAAAACATTACCTTATTCTCAGGGTAGACCTTTTCCTTGTACCAAGCAGGCCTGTTTGCTAGATTAATAGGAACCAACTTAATCTGATCTTGTAAACCCTGGACATCATAAATTCAACAAAACGAAAAACAACCCAAATTTAGAATCTGGGTACTAGTGGTTCCAGAATATAAAACAAACTAGGAGTCGTCAACATCCCCAAACTATTAGTCAGTGAAAAGGAGAGATTAAGCAACCTTATAATTCCTAGTGATCCAGACCCTCTGTGCAAATGGGCATGAGTAATAGGTATACAACCTTGTAGTGCCATCAAACAGAGGAGGTGGGTTGGAGGCGGCATCCAACGGTGTGGGAAGAACCTCCTGACTGTAAAACCCAACACACAGAATCAATGTCAGCAAGAAAAGAACAAAAATTCATACAAATCCAGAAGCCAAAATGAATCGAAAAGTGAGAAGTCGTATACGAAAAAGCCATGAGTGATAATCTTGCAGAGTCGAGTTACTGTTTCCTTAGAAATGGGAATTAAGTGCGCAATGTTGTCTCTGTTCAGAGTGGGTGATCGTTTATATAGAGTAAGATTGACTGTGATTGTGTGAAGTAAGCAGTGACGTGATATTCCGAGTCCGTGCGTTGGTGCTTACGTGGTTCCAGTTCTATGGTAAGGTTTGGTGGTTCTAATCTTCAGCCGTTAATCTGGAAAGTTTTGCATAGATCCTAGGATGGTCAAACACTCAAACTGAGCATGGGCCTCGTCATTTTTAAAATAAAAACTACGTAAAATCAATTAATTATGTAAACAACACTTCTAGTATTATAGGTAAGTCGGTTTATTATTTGTATAACTTTTTTATTTTAGTAACTTAAAATATTTTGGTGTGCGATCCATGATCATATAATTAAGTTATATGTTTCGATATATTACTACTGTATGTTGGGATACAGAAAATTACGTAGTCGGTAGAATCAAAGAGAACTATTCTTACAGCATGCAAGATAAAGAATAAATGAAATAAAAAAACCTATAACTTTCCAACAATCCTATCATAATTTGATGAACTTTAACACCCTACCAAAAATGAATATGACAGCTATTACAAGATTTCATGATAAAGGGCTCTTTTGGATTTGTGCGGCAGAGATGAGAGGTGGAGCTTAGAGTCTAGGTGCAACACCTTCATCATTTAACTCACTTCCTGATCGAATTTCCTCAAACTTTCTTCTAGACATATCTATATCATCTTGTGTAGATCATCTCTACAAAATTTCAGCCAATTTGGTGATCATAAAGTCCTTCAAACTTGCGTTACAAAACTGACGGTCAGAATTCTGTCAAGTTTGTCCATCTTTTTTGTAACATCATTTTGAAGGTCTTCCTGATCATCTTATTGGCTGAAATTTTGCAGAGATGATCTACACAAGATGATATAGATATGTCTAGAAGGAAGTTTGAGAAAATTCGATCGGGAAGTGGGTCAAAATGATGAAATCTGTTCCTAAGCTTAGGAACGGACCTCCGCTCCTGATCCGCACTATATATATATATATATATATATATATATCAAAAAACAGTTTCTGGGCCTTGCCGGATCGGAGCCTTGTGCAGCCGCACCACACGCACTACCCCAAGGCCGGCCCTGACAACAACAAACCAATGCAAGCCGGTACTGTCAAGTCAGAACTCCATTTTCGAAAGCATGATACAAATTCTTATTCATCGAAGCGTTGGGGATTCCCTTCAAATCTGTATCATGCAACCCCCTGATGCATACCCATTGTTCCAGAAATAGTACAAGAACTTCGACATCTTTGTCATACTATTTTTTATTTTATTTTATGTTGTTGCAGGAGTCTAGCTTTAATTATTTGGTTACAAAGATATGTGACCATATAATTAAAGCTACCAAAACAGAGCTATGACGCACTTGCACGCGCGGCCTTAATTTCGTCTCTTGGGATAACATTGGCGACTAGAACCATGTTAGTCTCACATTAGAAGGAAAAAGGAAGCATTCTTTTCAGGAACCTATAAATAGTAACTATCTCTTACCTCATTAAATACGCATTTATTACCAATATATTGTTACTATGTCAACATCGATACTAATTAGCACGCTGGAGAGTCGAATACCACCCTTCGGTGGTCTCTAATCTCTAAGTGACATCTTGTGTCTTTGTTGAAAACTTAACTGGAACTTAAATATCCTTCCATCTAGTGCACAAATCAAATACATGATATATCAGACCGCTACATAACTGCATCAACAGTATGGTTATCACATTATGCATTCGTCTCGTGTTTCTCTCTACTGCGATTTGGTTTTGAAGTCAGAATCACACTTGCCTCTCGCCAGTGAGAATAACACTAGCTTGTTTCTGATGGGATGAGGAGGAGGAGGAGGATATCACCAATTTAGATTATGTAATTTCAAAACGCTCCAAATATGAAATCGATAACTCAAAATGACATATTCTAATATGGTGAAATATTCTTCATCATCACTACAATACTGTAATCACTTGTGGATTTACACTCTTAGCTGACGGAATTTGTACTGTTCCGTCAGCTATGATTTTCTTAACCGACGGAAACAGTTCCGTCTGCTAGGAGAAAAAGTTCGTCGACTAAGAACCTCTTAGCTGACGGAATACGTTCGTCAGAAATTTCCGTCGACTAAGCTCTTCTTAGCCGACGGATCAGTGATCCTGGCTATTTCTGTCAGCTAAGAAAGCACTTACTCGACGGAAAATCTCGTATTCCGTCGGCTAAGAGCTAAAAGCCTAGCCGACGGAATCTAAACTATATTTCGTCGACTAAGATCTTTCATAGCCGACAGAAGAGTTTATATTACGTCGGCTAAGATTAAAAATAGTATTTACTTACAAAATTGCACTACGGATATTTCGGTATCCGATTGACTATTGTGATACCAATCTAGAAGCGGAACAGGCGTACAAGTCAAACTCATCGCTAACGTCATGACATTTGGGCTTTTTTGACAGTCCGAGTTCGTTTAAGGTTTCCAAATTTAGTTTTTCTAAACACTTAACACATGAAAACACCTAAATCTGCATCTATATGAGGTATTTTGGTCAAACCTTCAACGCAACAAACTCTCACCATGATGAGACGCAACTTCCCATCTAAAAATTTTGAGACATTTACCCCTCGATGATAGAGCAACCCATAGGGATAAATAATGGTAAGTAGGCATGTTGTGATTCAGATCATCAAAATTCACAAACAAAAATCCGGTCATCAGATATCATCAATATATTTAAATATGTCTATGGTAAAAAATTCAACTTGATCGGATAAATTTAAGGGCTTCATCCGGACGATCAATCTCATACGTCAAACCCCTAAATTGCATTGACCGCAACTATAGGCACTGAGACTTTACCGGAATTACGTGATTTTTCATCCGTAGACGTATTTCACCATTCCGGTCATATCTTATTTCACCATTTTATTTGAAGCTTCTACGTATAGTTTGTTTTTGAACAGAACATTTACTTAAAACTTAGTAAACAAGTTATACAATATTAGTAGATATTCTGTGATTCTGATGATCAAACTTGAGAAACAAAAATCCGACCATCTGAAATATGTCTATAGGAAAAAATTCAACTTGATCCAACATCGTTAAGGGTTCGATCCTTATGGTCAATCATGTAAGTCAAACCTCTTTATACACGAAAACGGTCATTTAACCGTCTAAATTACGTATTTTGCCCGGACCTTCAACTGAAAATAGTTTCAAATCGATGAGACGCAACCAGTGGTTTAAAAATTTATGAAAAATAACCACCAGAGATAGTGCTACCTCTAGGGAGAAAGAATGAAAAATTTCATTGACAGCAACTATAAGCACCGAGACTTTACCGGAATTACGTGATTTTTCAAACGTAGACGTATTTCACTATTCCGGTCATATCTTATTTCACGACTTTTTTTCATTTGAAGCGTCGACGTATAGTTCATTTTTGAAACGGAACATTTATTTAACACTTAGTAAACAAGTTATATAATATTAGTAGGTATGTTGTGATTCCGAACATCAAAATTTAAAAAAAAATCTGACCGTCAGATATCATCATTATGTTGAAATATGTGTATGAAAAAAAAATAATTCTGTCAAAATTAAATAAAAAAACAAAAAATAATTTTTAATAATTTTTAACCCCTTAACCGACGAAATAAAATAATTCCGTCTCCTAAGGTATCACTTTGTCGACAGAATTATTTAATTTCATCGCCTAATGGCAAAAAAATCAGAACAATTTTCCCACGTAAAATTTTAGACCAAAATTTCAGAAAAAATTTCAAACACTTAGCAGACGGAATCATTGCATTCCGTTGGCTAAGAGCTAAAAATTTCAAAATTTTGAATCCCACGCTAAATTTCAGAAAAATTTTCTAAAAAAATTAAATCTTTTTTCTTTAAATATTCTCTTTTCCTTTCTTTACTTCTTCAAAATCTCTCCTCTCCTCTCTTGTGTGTGGTGTTGGTGGTGGTGGTGTGTGATGGTGTGGTGTGGTGTGTGGTGTGTGGTGGTGGTAGGTGGTGGTGTGTGGTGTGGTGTGTGGTCTGTGGTGGTGTGGTGGTGGTTTTTGATGATGGTGTGTGTGGTTGTGGTGGGTGGTGGTTTTTGGTTATGGTGGTGTGCGGAATCGGAATGGCCGGTTTCTTGCAGGAGATCAATCGCCGGCGGTGGATTTTCGGTGATCGATCTCTGTTTTTTTTTTAAATTTTTTAGGTTTACCGACGGAATATTCTGTCGGCTATATGTTTTTTTTGTTTTTTTTAATTAAAAAAAAATCGTCGGCTAAGATCTTAGCCGACGGAAATTCCGTCTCCTAAGATGATTATTAATTTTTTTTATTTTAAAATATGTCTGTCTCCTAGGAATTTAACGGACAGAATGATTCCGTCAGCTAAGATCTTAGTAGACGGATCTTAGTCGACGAAATTTCCGTCGACTAGGTTGTCTCTTAGTCGACGGAATAAAATTTTTCGTCGGCTAGAGTCTTCACCGATGCGTCTTAGCTAACAGAATTTCCGTCAGCTAAGAGCTTAAGAGACAAAAAAATACTCTTCGGAAACGAAATTGTTATGTCAGTTAAGAGCTATAATGCACTAGTGAATTTAGATGGAGGGGCACGCCATAGTTTTGGGATAAGCAAGAAACTATGTTTTTGTTTCCTCACATAATACGTTATGTATATGTTATATAGTTTTACTTTTGATTTTGGATCTGAGTAGAGCCCAAATTGTCATATATTGTGAATAAATACTTGATTGATTTGGAAGAAAAGTAATTTCATTTCGTTGATATAGATGGGAATCAAATCTCGGTTCCGAAACAAATTTGATTTTTTGCCTAATTAGAGCCTAAAAATATCAGCATTGTGATTAATTATCTGATTGATTTGGGAAGAGAAATGAGTTCAAATTCCATGTAGATTGGAATCAGATCCCGGATATTAAAACTTTCCGGTAAATTAATTGCAGTGTTCCGAAGCAATCAAACATTTAATCACAATTACTATACTTTAGGCTCTCTAATTTGGTGCGGAACCGAGATTTGATTCCGATCTATCATGATTGGAATTAATTTGAACTTATTTGTCTTCGAAATCATTAGAGTATTTATTCACAGTCATAATAATTTGCGCTCTACTTAGGCCCAAAATCAAAGGTAAGAGATATTTACTATATAACATGTATACAGGGTGTCATGTGAGAAACATATAATTTGCTTGCTTCTCTAGCCAAAACTATGACAGCACAACAATATCCTTGTGCTCCTCCACGATGAAGTACGTAGTGAAGATGAAGATGAAGATGAAGATGAAGATGAAGATGAAAACGAAGAGGAAGAGGAGCAAAACAAGATGAAAGATGAAAACGAAGATGAAGAGGAGCAAAACAGCAGATCCCCTTGGTGGGATCGACGAGGAGTACGATTGGAAGCTAACTGATTCTTCTTCGACAATAAAAACACAAGGAGATCAAGTTTTCAATGCCACCACGATTTATCACTAGTAGATTTGCACTCTTAGCCGACGGAACAATTTCGTTTCCTAAAAGTATTTTTTCGTCTCCTAAGCTCTAAGCCGACGGAAATTCCGTCGACGGAAATCTGTCGGTTAAGACGCGTCGGTGAAGACCTTAGCCGACGGAAAATTTTATTCCGTCGACTAAGAGAGAACCTAGTCGACGAAAATTCCGTCGGCTAAGATCCATCAACTAAGATCTTAGCTGACGTAATCATTCTGTCGGTTAAATTCCTAGGAGACGGACATATTTTAAAATAAAAACAAATTAATAATCATCTTAGGAGGCGGAATTTCCGTCGGCTAAGATTTTAGCCGATGGAATTTTAAAAAAAATCTTAGCCGACGGAATATTTCGTCAGTAAACCTAATTTAAAAAAAAACGGAGATCGATCACCGAAAATCCACCGCCAGCGATCGATCGCCTGCAAGAAACCGGCCATTCCGATTCGCACACCACCATAACCAAAAACCACCACCCATCACCACACACCACCATAACCAAAAACCACCACCCACCACCACATACTACCACCACCACACCACCACACACCACACCACACCACACACCACAACACCACACACCACACACCACACCACACCACACCATCACACACCACCACCACCACACACAAGAGAAGAGAGGAGAGATTTTGGAGAAGTAAAGAGTAGAAGAAAATATTTAAAGAAAAAAATTTGATTTTTTTGAAATTTTTAGCTTTTAGCTGACGGAATTCAATAATTCTGTCAGCTAAGTGTTTGAAATTTTTTCTGAAATTTTGGTCTAAAATTTTGCGCGGAAAAATTGTTCTGATTTTTTTGCCCTTAGCCGACGGAATTAAATAATTTCGTCAACTAAGCGATACCTTAAGAGAAGGAATTAATTAATTCCGTCGGCTAAGGGGTTAAAAATTATTTTTTGTTTATTTTTTTAATTCCGACAGAATTATTTTCTTCCATACACATATTTCAACATAATGATGATATCTGATGGTCAGATTTTTTTTGAATTTTGACGATCGGAATCACAACAACCCAACTAATATTATATAACTTGTTTACTAAGTGTTAAGTAAATGTTCCGTTTCAAAAACAAACTATACGTCGAAGCTTCAAATGAAAAAAAGTCGTGATATAATATATGACCGAAATAGTGAAATATGTCTATGTTTGAAAAATCACGTAATTCCGGTAAAGTCTCGGTGCCGATAGTTGTAGTCAATGCAATTTTTCATTCTTTCTCTCTAGATGTAGCACTATCTCCGGTGGTTATTTTTCATAAAATTTTTATACCACTGATTGCGTCTCATCGATTTAAAATTATTTTCAATTGAAGGTACGGGCAAACTACGTAATTTAGACGGTTAAATGACAGTTTTCGTGTATAAAGGAGTTTGACTTACATGATTGACCGTAACGATCGAGTCTTTAACGTTGTCGGATCAAGTTGAATTTTTTCCTATAGATATATTTCGACATAATAATCATATCAGGTGGTCAGATTTTTGTTTCTCATGTTTGATCATCGGAATCACAGCATGTCTACTAATATTGTATAACTTGTTTACTAAGTTTTAAGTAAATGTTCCGTTTCAAAAACAAACTATACGTAGAAGCTTCAAACGAAAAAAAAAATTATGAAATAAGATATGGCTGGAATGGTGAAATACATCTACAGTTGAAAAATCATGTAATTCCGGTAAAGTCTCGGTGCGATAGTTGCGGTCAATGCAATTTAGGGGTTTGACTTACAGGATTGATCGTCTGGATGAAGCCCTTAAATTTATCGGATTAAGTTGAATTTTTTACCATAGACATATTTAAACATATTGATGATATCTGACGGTCGGATTTTTGTTTGTGAATTTTGATGATCGCAATCACAGCATGCCTACTACTTACCATTATTTATCCGTATGGGGAGTCCTATCATCGAGGGATAAATGTCTCAAAATTTTTAGATTAGCAGTTGCGTCTCATCATGGTGAGAGTTTGTTGTGTTGAAGGTTTGACCAAACTACCTCATATAGATGCAGATTTAGGTGTTTTCATGTGTTAAGTGTTTAGAAAAACTAAATTTTGAAGCCTTAAACGAACTCGGATAGCTAAAAAAGCCCATATGTCATTGTGTTAGCAATGAGTTTGACTTGTACGCTCGTTCCGCTTCTAGATTGGTATCACAATAGTCAATCGGATACCGAAATATACGTAGTGCAATTTTGTAAGTAAATAATATTTTTAATCTTAGCCGACGGAATATAAACTTTTCCGTCAGCTATGAAAGATCTTAGTCGACGGAATATAGTTTAGATTCCATCAGCTATGCTTTTAGGTCTTAGCCGACGAAATACGTGATTTTCCGTCGATTAAGAGCTTTCGTAGCAGACGAAAATAGCCAGGATCACAGATCCGTCGGCTAAGAAGAGATTAGTCGACAGAAATTTCTGACGAACGTATTCCGTCAGCTAACAGGTTCTTTGTCGACCAAATTTTTCTCCTAGCCGATCGAACTGTTTCTGTCGGGTAAGAAAATCATAGCCGACAGAACAGTATAAATTCCGTCAGCTAAGAGTGCAAATCCACTAGTGTATGAGGAGGAAATCACCCTGTTAGAATTTGTTGATTTCATCTTTCGGGCGTTTTGAAATGACAGATTCTAAGAGAGCGATTTCCTCCTCCATCTGTTTCATTCCGTTAGCATTTTGATACCTTGAACACCCTTAAATTCTAAGGGCATTTTCTTCATTTCATCAAATGTATCATTTTTACATTTTACTTTTAACAAAATTTGATAAAATTTTCTTTTCATGGATATTCGATTTTTCTTAATATATCCATCAAGATTTTCTTTTTTTGAACCACTTATATTTCTATAATCGTGGATATTTTTATACTTGAATGTGATTGATTATTCTTATTGGTTTGTAATTTCTATAATTATACTGAATTCAGTTGTAATGTTTTAATTTATTTTATTTTTATTAACATGTAAGTCCAAATATATATATATATATATATATATATATATATATATATATATACAGGCCGGATCTGAAGCCCACGTCCGCACTTTATTGAAGTGTGCACAGTCAGCGTGTCGCCATCTGCGTCGTTCGCTTCCGCTCACTTTCTCTTCCCGCTACACGGAGATGGCGACACGTGTCCGTCCGCACTTTCATAAAGTGCGCACGGTTATATATATATATATATATATATATAAGAGTTCTACTAACTTTTATCACTATATTATTGTAAAAACAACTGTTTAATTTTCCATTTTTTTATTTTTTTAAAGTAAATTGTTCTATTTGTATTTGATAACCTAAAAAAATTATTTTGTTAAAAGTAAATGTAAAAATTATACATTTGATGAAATGACTAAAATACCCTTGAAATTTAACGGTGTTAATAGTCAAGGTATCAAAATTCTAACGGAATAAAATTTCAGGGTATGAAAATGTAAGTTTTTGATAGTTAGATATGAAAATAAAATTAGCATCATAATTCGAGTGGTGTTTTGTAATTAATCCAAAGAAAAATCAACATTGGTTTAACACTTGTACTCATCGTCAGTTCCCACCGAGCATAGGCGGAACCTTTAAGCATGTAGAGGCAGGGGCGGAGCCAAGTAGAGCTTCGGTAGGGCTCAAGCCCAACCGAAAATTTTGAGCTAGAAAAAAAACTAGGTGTATATATATAGTTTTTGTGTGATATATCCATCAGACACAACCCACTTCCACAATCTAACTCTATATTATCTTAATCTTTCTCGATTGCCTCACAGCTATCTCTAGTTCTCTCTTCCTCTCAACTAGCAGCGACTTCCAATCCCTCAAGTCTTCAATTACTCAGTCTTCACTGGCTCATTTTCTCAATTTTTTCAGTTGTTCTACTCTTGTAATCTCCTTCTTACTCCATTAGTATCTTGTGTACTTTTTCTTCTAAATTTATCAAAGTTCATCCCTTGATGGCTTTCGCTTTTTCTTCAAAAAAAATTTTTGGCCTTGGCCAAAATTAAAGCCCACCCCATCTCTAAATCCGGAATCCGCCACTGTGTAGAGGGGGGTATGGCCCCTCCGGTGATTTCATATTTTTCTGTTAATTATAGTGTAGTTACATATTTATTAGGGTTTATTTCAAGTTTTTGGTGTTCCTGGCCCTTTTGGTATCTATTCCAGTTATGTTTGGTAATCTTATCAATAATTTATGATTTATTTCTTTCTAGAATAAATTTTATAGTTTTTATACCTTCATACATGCTTGTTTATGAATCATGATTATGTTCTATTAGTAGTTGCACATTCAGAGCAAGAGGAAGAGCAAGTCTTCTAAACGTCTAGAAATTTTTGCTTTGTCTTAATAATTGAAACACATCAACAGAGCCGATCTTGCCTATGAGTGGCAATGGCGACGACACAAGACAACAGAAGTTTGGGGGAACAATTTTTTTGGGTAGTTTTTTATTACAAAAATTTATGTAATAAAAAAGTATTTATATACGCATATGATATTAATAAAGCGTGATTTAACAGCTAGCACCGAGTTCATAACATCAATTAAAGTTGTTTTTAAGTGTTAGGTCTTATTTTTACTCCTTAATTAATACATTTACTTGCACTTAACTGTGTCATGGCAAAAGAAATGTCTCTCTAACTCTTGACCCGTGAATCCTCATCCTGGTGGATTTAATAGGATATTAATTGTCTCTCACATTTGCTACTCGGAACATGAATAAAAATAAACTTTTTAGGAGTTGCATGTTGGAACAAAGAAGCATGACATGGAAACATATGTTGCTTACATCTTCACAAGACATGATTTATGTATGCCACTGTGAACGATCAGAACGATCGACATTGGTCCGAAAATCCATCTCCTTGCTTAAGTCCACAAGATATGTTCCATCTTTTAGCCAAAATGATGCATGGTTCTCAAATGCACAATTTGTGAGTAGCAAAGAAAGGATGTGACAGCCTTCAAAAACAAAAGAAAGTGCGACGAAGAAATGCATTTGGGAAGTGGGAATCAGGGAATGTATGTACTGATCCATCTTTCATCTTTGTTTCTTGCTTGAGGGCTGAGGCTGTTGAGCTTGTTTTGGGCCAAAGGGATAAAAGGAGCTTTGGAAAAAGGTTAAGGGGACATTGCGAGAATTGAACTCGGGACCTCTCGCACCCTAAGTGAGAATCTTACCATTAGACCAAATGCCCTTGTTGCTATTAAAGTGCTGTATAACTGATTGTATTCCTTGGGCTGTTCTTTGACTTTTGACAAAACACTGGAGTATATAAAAATGTCGTTCCAGTAATATGCACACTATATTCAACTCATGTCACACCCCCATCCTAATTCCTAAATACAATAAACTGAGAAACGATGATCGATGTGATATTAATTCAAACATTCTTATTTCCCTATATATACTAATTAATCATAAACATTTCAACTTCTTCGTGATCTTGTATTACATGAACATTTCAACTCTTGTGTATATTCAAAGTTTCAAACACTGACTTCCAATCGGTCTTCAAAATTTATAGATGTTTGTTAAAAATTTGTGTAGAGGTCTTTGCCTTTCTTGAAGGAGTTGCCTGCACATAATAAATATGTTTAAGACTGGATTAGTACAAAGAAAACAAGTAATTAACTGTTGTTATGGAGCCACAAAGTCCATACTTTTCAAGAGCTAACTTCCCCAAGTAAACCCAAAATCTACAAAACCCAGTCCAATATTGATGGCTGGGCTATAGATTTATATTGAATTGGCAACTCTTAAATTGTAGTCAAGGTCACATAACCTTTTTATTATAATAAGGTCACATAACCTTGTGTCACTAATAATGATACACTTGATCATGCTTTCTATTCTTTTATCAGTTTTATCATTTTGTATTTGTGATTAAGACATTTCTGTTTCTTGTGAATTATAAATGTCCATTATTAGTGATGTGTCTCTCATTTAACTTTAAGTCATATTATTTCATAATCTGATAGTGATCGATTATTATAGAACGATTAATAAAAAAAGTAATACATGCATACAATTATGTTCATCTAGTCAGTTACTTATCAAAAAACTCATAGCCAACCACCGTTAGATGTAAATCTAAGGATTAAAAACAAAATAATTTTACTTTAAAATAATACTTCCAAACTTTAGATTTATATCTAAAGGTGATTGACCATGCATTATTTCATTTGGTCAATTACTAACCAGATAACGCATTGGCATGCTTGTATCGTTTGATCACAAGCGCTTGTATCGTTTGATCACAAGCGGTCGGACAATATGATCTGATGGCAACTCTGATCCCAACCAAATATTTTTTTAGGAGAAAAAAGAAAAATTACAACACGAAGCTCCTCAGACAACCAACTTGAATCATCTAAATGTAAGGCATAAGAAGCTTGAGCAGGAATGGTGTTACACCAAATCTTCAGGCTAGAGAGAAAGTGATTCAAATCCGCAAGCGCATCAACGATAAAGTTTGCTTCCCGAATGATATGAGAGAAGGATATGTTATCAAACTACGTTGCTAAAGTAGTAATGTCTTGAATGATAACTTTGATCCTCCAAGGAACCAACGAGGACCCTTGCGCACACTTAATGACTAAAAGAGAGTCGCCTTCAACAACAAGGTTCTTGTGGTGGAATCTTTTGGGAGCCAATAGACCATCTCTAAGAGTATGACGTTGAGCAACAAGAACACTTGGGAGACGGAGTTGGCGAGCACTAGCAATCAGAGGACTACCATAGAAATTTCTAATGACAAACCCAGCAGAAACAGAGGAGTTCAGCACAGAGCCAGCAAAGTTGAGCTTGACCCAATATGGGGTATGAGGAATCCACTTGATCACATCAGCTTTACTAGCAGCAACAGAACTAATAGAGCCATTAACTTGACGATAAGTAGAGTCAACCGTGGCAACAACATGAATGATAGAAGTGTGGTTGGATTGGCTAGATTGGAAAACAACATGGTTTTTCGATTTCCAAATCTGCCAACACACCAACAAGCAGTCTTCCACAGTGGAGGTTAAGGCATTCTTGAAGATGAAATTCAACCACTTCTCCACAAAAGTAAACGGGACAGGGAAGGACAAGCCATTGCAATTAGTCCAAACAGCAGTACGGTAAGAACATTGTGAGAATATATGATCAATTGTTTCCACATCAGAACCACAAAAAACACAAGATTGATCTCACTAATGAAATGAGCTAGAAAAGCTCTAGTTTTTAATCTCCCTCTAACAAAGAGCCATGCAAAAATCTTCACCTTAGGAGGGATTTTCGAATTCCAAATTCTTTTTAAGATGTCAGACTTAGAGTGTTTAGAAACTTTACATTGTAGCCAAGTAAAAGATTTCACAGAGAAAATACCATTTGGAGCAAGACCCCAAACAAATTCATGTTCAATGTCAGAAACTGGAATATAATAACACTTATTAAATTCACAATAGATCTATCAAGGTAAGACAAAAGTTTAAGAATGTCTCAACAAACATCTGAAATGAAATCAACAACAATAGCATCAATGTCAATAGACCGTCTCACAAAATCATCAATTAACTTAATCAAGGGTGTCAAAAACTCAATTAAAGGTGATCAATTGCTCATATATGTATAATTATACCTAAATAGTTACATATTTCCAGAAGGACCAATGTCTGACGATGGCTTTCTACTTTTAGTAGAGAACTCTAATTATTTCATTAGATATGGTAAGTATTCCCCAATAGGATTTCATTTAAAATAACTGAGATATGTACTGCCGGCCATTATTAGACCAAAAACCGTAAGACTTTCCCTTAATGTACTTGGATGAAATCCAGCTTGTGCTACATTTTTTGGCCGGAACGAATGAGAAATGTCAAATATGCAAAATGCAAGTATCAATTGTGTTCCATTGCTTATTGTTAATTTCCATATAATTAACTAACTTGGCAAAGAATGTGCTTGCTTTGTTAGGCTTGCATGTGTTCGGCAGATGACCATTTGGTTTTAATGAGTTTAGATGTAGTTTAGGTTGGTTACCCGGTTTGTCCCGGTTTTCTTATGTAAGCTCATGTAGACTCTAGGATGCATGTTGCTCACTTGCTCATGAGTTTATGAATAAAAATACCAACCCATTACTTCAAAAAAAACTTGGCAATAGAATTACAACATCCTTAGACAAGAAGCAATTTATAGTCTAATGTTATTGAAAATTCATCTGGTGAAAGACTTTCAGAAAACTGAGAAAGTTCGGAACAAGAAAGTTCGATCAAATTAAGTTTATAATGGTCCTGTGATGACTATATTGTCAATTTTGATGCAAAGTATGCAACGGCCAAAATTGGTTACGACAACAATATACATGTGTAATTGAAATAAAGGGAATTCCAACGCAGAATCAAATATATATATATATATATATATGTATATATATATATGTATATATATATATATGTATATATATATATATAGAGTCCAATCGAGCCAACTCTTATATATCGATAGCTCTTTGATCAGTTTTATGTCCCGTATATGTGACTAATCTCTCAACAAGTACTTAATCACATAATTGACCGCAAGAAGCAGCAAATTCAGCCAATCCCTTTTATATGGTTTGTTACTAACGTCACATAGTGTTTGATTGACCTATATATATTAGAAATCATCATTTACATGGAGCTCAGCTAGGTAAGTGTTTGATATCATATATATTTGTTGCTATCCATATTCTCATGCCATCTATCGTTTAATTTGATGGTCGAAATTGTTGAATTCTTACGTCCTTAAAAATAAGTTTTAGTTAGTCTTTCCATGTATGCTTAAATGGATACCAAGTTGGACGTCTTCCGATCTCGATGGAGACTAGCGTAGAAGTTTCTTTGTAGGACTGGCTAATCAAACCATGCCATTCCAGAAATGAAACAATAAAACAAATTAAAACTGCAAACTATGAAATACGTAGCTGGGGAAGGAAGGGTCTTGGTGAATGTTAATCGATAAGTTTCCACAGAATATTTGATGCAGAGAATATATAAGCTGACCGAGCACACGTATCTATTCTCAGAAATGAAGAATGACGACCTGGAGATTAACACAGGGCACCAATTAATAGCTAGGGCTTCTAGAGGAGAACGATAATCTTATATTCTTATTGGGTGCTGAGACTCACTCGTTTAAAAGCTAGAGATGCCTGAGGGAAAAATCAGACCTTTCGTACTTAATTAAACTGATGATTAGATTTCATTTAAAACACTATTTAATTTTTAAATAAAAGTTAAATATAAATATTAACAGTTGAGATTTTATAAATTAATTAGTTCACTTGCCTTTTTTTCCTGCATACAACAATTTTCAGAAAAAAAATAACTGAAAGAAAATGATACAATATTTACAAAAATTTAGAGCAAGAGATGCATGAGAGACGCGTCGTAGACATATAATAATAATAATACTCATTATTTTCATGGCACCTTTTGACCTAGACAGCATGCCGAGAATTCAAAAACAAATTTTGCAAATGGGGATACGATGACTTGTATATGGACACAATCAAGGCAAAAGGCAAAAGGCAAAAGGCAAAAGGCAAAATTGATGCAGTGGTAATAGATAAGGGTTGGTAGATCTGAAGTTATAAGGCCAACTCTCGAATTTATTAAGAAAATAAAATCTAAAATAAAATCTATAATATAAAAAATGTCTAATTAAATTAATAAAACAATATCTCATGGATTAAAATCTTTGAATTTAACTCAATTTTCTCGTGGATTCGAGAATCTTTATTAAATCTTAAAGATCGTGTCGTTCCCATTCTAGAAAGATATCATGCGTCCAAAAGGGATGTTCTGGTCAAAAGTAACTCTAAAACAAATTTAGCAGATTTTACTTGGCAAACCCTAAAAGTCTAAAACAACATCTTATTGATTATTCATGTCTCTGACATCCTCATGACACAAGAATTACCGATCTTTAAATGATTCTTTTTTATTATTCACTGTTTTTTTACTTTTATTGTTTTATATCTAAATTTAGCATATTCTTGTTCTGCATCAGCCTCTTCCACTACAAAAGAATTCGACCTCGAGTTCATCTTAAATAAAGAACAAGAATAAGATGACAATAAATCAAATAATAAATTAGACCATTGAACTTGTGGTTTGTAGGCCTGAATTTATGCGAACTTCAGAAGACATAACCATGAACCCAACACCAAAAATGAGTCAGTAATAGGCATCTTCAGAAGATTCTTCTCGGCTCTATGGAATATTGTAACCTTGAATAACAATTGCATTTGATTGATATATAAGAGGCTGCAAGGTCTCTTCATTATTTTTTTCACACATCTCAGAATGATCAACTTCAATGTTCGTTTTTACATGCTTGATTTTGATCTTGCGTCACTCCTTTTTAAGTAAACATGTATCAACTTTGCAATAACCACCATTGATGCTTTCATGTCATGGTCTTCCAAAATGCACATCAGTGTTGTCCATGTCAATCACATGACAAGTAACATCATCGTTATAAAATTCTCCAGTAGAGATGAAAACCTTACAAACATTTGTTACCTATGCATGACCATCAATCCAATTTAGATCGCTTAGCTTCACGGTCGGTAGTTGAAGGTCATTAACAACCTTGCTTGCAACAAAATTCTCGTGTAGGTTACTGTCAATTATTACCGACCATAACTTGTCTTTGATGAAATATGTTGTTCGAAAGTTGTCGTAATCCGGCTAGGTGAACACCTAATGTTCCATGCTTGCTTTCTTTTTCTTTTTCTTCTTCTTCTTCTTCTTCTTCATCCTAACTCCGGAATCCACGAGAGACTCTCGAATCTATGTGGAAATTGAGTTCAAAAGTTTTAATTGGTAAAAAAGAATGATGACTACAACTGATAAAAGGTCCATATAAAATATCAAATAAACCTTAGGGCAGCTAACAAGCCTAAAGCCCATGAATTAAAAGAAAATAAAATCTAAAATAAATTAAAAAATTCAATTAAATACTAAATATTGAATTAGAAGATTAAGATGACATTTCACAACCAGGACATGTACTTTAGCCGACGAAGAAGTTTAGTCAGTCTGTTAAAACAATTCGTCGGCTAAAGTCATAGCCGACGAGCCTTAGTCGGCTATGGGTTCGTCGGGAAAAAGCTATCGACTATGAATTTAGCCAATGAAACTGAAAACCGTCGTCGGCTAAAAATCCAGACTTTAGCCGACGACAATATCTCGTAGATTTCATCGGCTAAAGTCTCAGACTCTAGCCAACGATACAACATGTCATCGACTATAGTCTGGGACTTTAGCCGACGAAATCTACGAGATATCTTCGCCTAAAGTATTTAATTAAAAAATAAAAAACTATAGCCTAGGAGTTATCGTCGGCTAAACAATAATTTAAAAATAAATAAAATCGGCTATAATTTAAAAATGGAAAAAAAAATTGAAATACTATAGCCACAAAACTTACCATATATCGCAAGCAAAAAATATATAAAAAATTCTATAACGAGCAAATTATGGTAAGTTTCGTCGATTAAAGTAAAAAAATATTATAGCCGACAAATTATGGTAAGTTTTGTGGGCTATAAGTCCATTACAGTAAAAAAAATCCAAAATTTATAAATTACTATCCAAGCAACCTGCAAAATACACCAAAACAATTACATATAACCAAAAACACCAAAAATGGTGACAAAACATGTTCTCCATTTAAAATTTTAAAAATTGTTCATATACACATAAAACTATATAATCATTCAACTATGTAAAATTTATATTGTTTAATTTTATATCCGCGAGCTGCTGATGAGGAGGTTGCGGCGGCTGAGGTAGCGGTATAGATGGAAGCGGAAGTCCCTGAAGCCGGCAGCTGTAAAGTCCTGCAAGTACTGGAATATCTACTGCTACTGGGCGGCGTATACCGTGGCATTATGGACAGCCTGAGCGGCTTGTTGTTCCCGTAACCTCTAAACTTCCAACTCTAACTGAGTCGTCATGTTGCTGGTCGAGGTTGCATTTCATTGAAATCCTGGAGTGGTCTTTGATAAAATCATCAACTCATTCATCAACACAATATTATAAATTAATTAACACACACACACACACATAGGGGTGGGAATTTGGACCCGAAATCCCGAACCCGTCCATCCCGTACCGATACCGAACGGGACGGGACAAAAATTTCAGATACGACGTCCCGATACCGAACCCGATCCCGAATTTCTTAAATGGGTCGGGATCGGTATAGGCTCTATCCGTCCCGATCCCGAACCCGTCCCGAATTTTTAGTAGAAATGTAGCTATTTAGAACTAAAAATTGCATATTTTCGGGATCGGGATCGGGATTGGTCCCGACATGTCCCGAATCCCGACCCGTCCCGTACCGAATTTCGGGATCGGGATCGGTATCGGGATTACTATATTAACTTCAGGATATGGATCGGGATAGGTCAAATCCCGACCCGTCCCGTACCGATCCCAGCCCTACACACACACACACACACACACACATATATATATATATACTTATTAACAACAACTTCATATTATCAAATCATCATCCAAATCGATCAACATACATATATGTATCTAACGTACTCAAAATCATCGTATATAACACATAAACGTACATGCATATAGCTCTACAGACAAATTCTGGACAAATTTCGACTATATATATATATCCAACGTATTCAAAATCAACATATATAATACATATACGTACCTATATATAGCTCCACAAACTAATTCTGGACAGATTTCGACAACACCTAACAATTTTTCTTCCATTTTTTCAAATGAGTAGTTGTCCAGATCTAGAAATATAATGAACTTAAGCTGATGAATTATTTATTTTGTCGCATATACTTTAAAATTTCATCGGCTAAAGTATATAGACAAAAGCCGACGAAAAAAATTTAGCCAACAAAAAAGGAATTTCGTCGGCCTAAGTCTACTATAGCCTACACTTTTTTTTAATTCGCCGACAAATGCTTTTTTCGTAGGCCTGTTTTTTTAGCTAAATTACTTTTTCTGGTAGTGTTTTTTGACTTAAAGACAGAGCTCACTTTAATGAGTCTTAAAGATCTTGACGTTCCCATTCTGGAAAAGTATCATGCATCCAAAACGAACGTTCTGGCCAAAAAGTACTCCAAATCAGTTTTAAAAGATTTTGCTCAACAAACCCTAAAATCCAAAATAACATATTCTTTAATTTTTCAGCAGCTAACATACTCATGACATGAGAATTATTGATCTTCAAAACATTCTATTTGATCATTCGACACTTATTTACTTTTATTATTTTATGTCTAAATTTAGCATATTATTATCCTGTATCAATTTCGAGGAACATAGAGATGGACTGTAGTATATGCAATAACAGTAGTGCCGAAAAAACAAGCTCTAATTCACACGACACAACCACACAAAAGAAAGAATGATTGCGCGGGGCTTAGTTTATTGTCAAGCATAACGTATATAATTTAAACTCTCACACTAGCTTATAGTTTAAGTTTTATTTTTACTAAACCAATTGTATAAAAACTAAACCACTCAGAAAGGAAGAATCCTTGCAAAATATTCGCCCAACAGGACCTCTCTAAAAAAACCTAGAGAACGTCGCCTCCTCTCATTTCGCCTGTCCAGCTACGTCGCGACGCAGGCAATGACCTTTAGCCTAATCGGTGCATGCTAGATGGGTCGGACGGGTGCTCTATGATGTATTGATTCATCAGGCTCAACGGACCATATTGAAAGGAAACTGGATCTCTCCTTCTCGATTGCAAGTTGTGGTTGTCTCATGGAGGAGGGTGGTTGTGATCAAAGAGATTGGAGCGGCATCAACTGGCTATCGACGATCGAGATTGCTGTTTGGATCGATGCGAAGGCTGATTCAAATCGATGACGGGTTAATTTGGCTACGAGTTCAGGTACATAATCTTGTTGTTTTGGTCCCTGAGAGAAGGGTTAAGATGCTCAACACCGTCAATCGATGGTCGAAGGGCGAGGTGCTAGAGGCCAGATGCCGGTGGTGGGGAAACATGACAGAGCAATTTTGAGTTTAGGCCGGTAGGAGAATTAGGTTTTTGCTAGGTTTGGTCTATTAGGCTTGGGTGAAGAAAATCAGCCCACTTAGGGAAATTATTTTATCTGCTTTATTTTATTTTCCTAGCTTTTTGTTATTTACCGCTTTTAATAAGGAGATGTGAGCGTTGTCCCGGTGTTGGCACCTTGAGTGCCTTGTTTGTCCTAAGTAAATTGTGAGTTCATTGCAATTCGTCAAATGATCGCAACCTCCTAGTGACAGGATGAAATATAGAGTCGTCAGATATGATTTTGTATGACAACATAGTAGGAAGGTTGCACTATTAATCGTTATGATGTTTGTCCTTAGAACAGTTATCCTTATGTTATGTCAGCGTTTTGTCAAAGCAAATAGAGTTATCCTTATGTTATGTCACCACTTTGTCAAAGCAAATAGAGTTATTAATAACGCACTCTTTGTTAATTGGTATATGTTAGAATACATTATTCTTTGTAATTTACGGTTTAAATTTTATGTCTCCCCATTTATATTCTATGGTTTCATTATTCAAGACTTAAGGGTAGCCGCACCGGCTCTTTTTTCAAAAAATAAAACTAAAACACTCTAACAAAAACATAACATATGGACTATTTGTAAACACAATAAATGAGATTGTTAATTGTTAGGTCTAGTTACCGCATGACAATCATTCGTATCAAATTTCTAGACGAAATTTCGAATTGACACTGCTGGTAATCAAGGATGCCGCAGACTTGATCGATCATGCTCATAGATAAAGAGTCTAAAGCTGTAAATCACAATTAACTATAGGAATTAGCTGTTGCATTAGAAACATTAATTAGTGGATCGGCATTGTAGAAGAATTATGGCATATATCATCATGTTTATTGGTAAAACACGGTTTAGACAAGCTCTTCTAACATCGCAAGAGAGCAAGAGGCAAGAAAAATCAGCGAAGTGCTATTCTCTTGGTAATATTGTCCGTGCTAGGAAATTTGATTTCGAGAAGGCACATGAATTGACTTGTGTTCTTATTTCTTAGTCTTTGTAAAAGCCAAATTTAAGATTATGATGAAATTCAAGTCTCGATCTCCTTTACGGCTAATGCGCAGTTACAAAGAAGCAAGCAACTTTTTCTTCTTCATCATCGTATGCACATATATGGCAACAGTTTTTATTTTCTTTTTTTTCTTTTCTTTTTTTCTTTCTTTGAAGGAGCTAGAGCTGGTCGCCTCTCTTTAAACCTCTAAATCATTAATGCAAAAACAGAATACATAAGTATAGAAGATCAAACAGAAATAATAACAAAGCTCTAACTAAATATATGTATTTTGACAAAACATCATTCAACTTACGGAGAGGGCACTTCTCGCTACTATATCTGATTTAAATTAATTGTGGTGACACACAAAAAAGATATTAATTTGCTCACGAAGCCATAATTTACTAATTCTATTAACTTTGCCACTGTCGAATAAAAAAAAATTTCTCACTATATTGCACCAGAAAACTGATCATGTAGCACTTTTTTAGAAAGAATATTAAGAATTTCATTAATCGGGAATGCAATATTACAACCATGAGGGACACAGGTGGTGAAAATAAATTCTCCACTCTACACCCTACCTACCTGAAACACCAGCAATTACAGTGGATAAGAACTGATAAGAGTGTAACTGTATCAAACCTAATCCAAAAGTATCGATACATCCTTACAGCCAACCTCAAGAAGAAACAACTCTTTCAAACACTACATGCCAAAACTACCAGCATATATGCATATGTAACCTCCCCATTACATTGACAACAATATCTAACCGACATTAAAATAGTCCTTGGAAACGATACCAAAATATGACTCACCCCACGACACAACAAACACCACCCTACCAAAACCCTAAACCCTCCCTCAAAAGAGGAGGGACGACCCAAAACAAAACAATCTAATTAACAACCAAAATAAGGAATAGGCCCAGCCTAAGGTCCAATAGAGAAGACCCAAGATCCGTTTCCTCCACCACTACTTGCCTCCGTCGTCGTCGACTTGCAGACAACCACTGCGACCATTCCCGAGCCGGCTCAAAGTGTTACAGACACTTGCATCTCAGCACAGTCTAGTACACCTCGACGACCCTCACCGCCGCAACGATTGAAAGCGATAACAACACTCATCCCAACAACCTGCACAAACCCATAAAGAAATCTTGAATCGAACCCTCCACCTCGAGCCAATACTTTCTAAGAGACTAAATAGGATGTAAGAATTCCCGTTCCGCAGCAAATCGATGTCGGCAAAGTCCTAAAGCCAGCCAAGGTGAGACTGCCGCCGGACAAGGATGGGGGAGGCTAGTTGGTGTGATAGAGAGAGAATAGGGAGGGTAGGGTTTTTTGAGATAGAAGAGGGAGGAACAAGGTCCAAACCGGTTTGATCAGGTAGCACATAGTTTCATCATAACATTGCGAGGTTGTAACCGTATACATTGACGAAGTAAGAAACTCACCGCGTAGTCAGAGCACACGTACAAGAAATGAGATATGGTTTCGTATACTTTTAATGTTATTATTATTATTATTATTATTATTATTCAACAATTAGTGTTATATAGCTGCTCACATAAGAGATAAAAAATAAGATTTCATAAGTATTTAATTTTTTTTCACAAGTCATCAATAAGAGATCGAACTGCACCCATTCAATACATGTGTTAGCATATGGCAGATGAAAAAATCTCATGCATTCAAATGATTCCATGTATTTCTATCCTCATTTTCACTCTAAATAAATATACGTGTCATAATTACACTCTACCGTACACAATCAAATAGTTTAACTTTAATGATGAACCATATGTCTCTTATTGATAGTAATTAGACTAATTACAATGTGTGTTTTGTGTTTTTTTAAGGATACAATGGCTTATACTTGGGACCAAACATTAGATGACATAAAGTCTAAATCCTAAATTGTAATAAACATAAAGAGAATCACATGAGATAATAATAGGTGTCTCACTAACATGTATTCTACCATGCACCATTTAGCTAGCGAGGAGTGTTTTAATAGCTATGTCATTCACTTTATAATTGTGGTGACGAACTGAAAAGACAAAGCTCACGCAGAATCATAAATTATTAATACTATCAGCGTTCTTAATATGTTATCACAGGAATAGTCCAGTAAACACTAAATTTCATTGTGTAACTACAAGAAAGCGACCATTTGACAAAGCTATAAAACGTTCAACTTATGTGGATGACAATCACACTAATTGATTTCGACCTGCCAAGGCCTTCTTGTAGTAAATAGCCAAAGAAGGTTCCCAAATAAACGGAACCGTGCCCCTCCCAACCACCCCTCCCCAAATAAGCCAAAAGAAAATCCAGTATAAATTAATTAAAATTTCACACATCCCGTGTCAAACTGCATGTATATAATGGGATGCGACCTTCACGAGTTGCAAGTCGCTTGGACTCAAATAATCACCCCACAAAGTGACTGCAGCTAAGCATAGAAGATTTGAACATTTCCATCTTCTTCAGTCTTTTTCTTCTTCAATTTGGTCCTAGTCGCCTTAATTTCGAGCCAGCTAGCTATTTAAACAAATCCATCCTTTCTCTTTGATTCTTATTTATCACTTCATCAATTGGCTCCTCCATTGATGCTGTATCATCGATTTTTTGCCAACAAAGCATCACCGATATGGCTTCCGAAGGAACAAGTCGCTCTCTGCAAGACACACCCACTTGGGCTCTGGCAACAGTCTGCTTCTTCTTCATCTTTATCTCTATTTTCATAGAGCACTTGATCCATCTCCTTTCCCAAGTACGTTTTCAATTTTTGAAGAAACAGTCATGGCGGGTTTCTGAAAATGATTAGCCCCTAGCTTACTAATTCCTGGTCATGTGTCATCTGCAGTTTCTCAAAAGACATAGAAAGACTGCATTGTTTGAGGCCGTAGAGAAGCTCAAATCAGGTACTCGATTGAGATCAAACACATGACCTATCCTAATTTTAACCATCTAGACTTAATTAGCTCATTTACCCATGCAATTCACAGTAAGTCATTATATATACTATGCTAATTACGCTGATAGAATCTCTCCTAAATAAATCATTGTTGTGTTCTTCTTCTTTTTCGGTTGGGTGCAGTGCTTATGCTTCTGGGTTTCATGTCACTGATTCTGACAGTAACACAGAGATGGTTATCCAAAATTTGCATACCCACGAAAGCTGCATATACTATGCTTCCCTGCAGAAAATCAGCATCAACTATAACCACCAAAGCGCTTGGTTTCGATGGCATGTGGAGCACCGGCGCATCTACGGCTTTCGAAGTAATACACAGAAGGCTAGCGGAAACTGAAGGTACTTCTAGTACCACTAGTTCCACCACTTCTTCTGAGGATCAGTGTGAATCCGAGGTACACAGATAGATCATGATCTTATTTCATTTGCACACAAACAAGGGGTAATTCTTTGTTTAACTTTATCATGGATTTTTGCAGGGGAAGACCGTATTAATATCACAAGGAGGACTAAATCAGCTCAACAACTTCATCTTTGTTCTGGCAATTATGCAGATTGTGTATAGTATTCTTACAATGGCTTTAGGAAGAGCCAAGGTATGTGCTGACGACTCTTCCTACCGCATAGTCTATGGCTGTCTATTCTTATTAGTAGTAGTCAATTCCATCTTTGTTGCTGTAACTGCTTTTTGTTGGGTTGGGAGAGAGTCTTAATGGCTTTCATGCAACGGTACAAACTCAGTCAAAACTTTCTATTCATAACGCTGTCATCGAGAAAACAAATATCAATCACCTGGAAAATCATAACCTGTGTACGCGACACATTTACTCTTTTATCCCTACACATATGCCCTATTGTTCTTGGTCATATAAGCCCACACCATCAATATATGCACCAGCTACTTGACCCGTTCCACCATATCAAATTATCAGCAGCTTCCCAAGTCTCAACCAGCTCAAGTTATATACGTGGTTTTAATTTTAAAATAGAAGAAGCCCATATAAATTTGTGTCTTTATTTCATAGTAAGAGTCGGTGTGACATATATGGCCTTTTGTCTACTTTGCTTTTAAAGGTTTTACATTGGACAGTGGAAACACAGGACTTAGAAACCTCTGACTTGCCTCCTAGTAAAATTGCATCAAGATTCTGATCACACATTTTCATATTCCACACTGTTATATATTTCAAATTAGCTAAAGCTTTTCGTATTAGTACCTAGTATGGAATTGATCAAAAAATTATGATGTACGTTAAAGCGATAATGATTCAGTTTAACGTAGATTGAAAAAAAATACAATTTCAAAAGAATTTTTATGTGTATAAATATTATTTCAACTTTGTTTACGTAACAAGCATGCATATCGGAAGCATATTAGGATCACCAGCTAAAAGATTTTACTGTGTATGATTATTACTTACTTTGTTCCAAATTAATCAATAGATGAAGCGTTGGGAAGCATGGGAAAGAGAAACTCAGACGGTAGAATACCAAGTTGCAAATGGTAAGATGATTGACATTTGAGCTGAAAAATCACAGGTTCTTCAGATTCAAAAATTAGAAACTAAATCAACCTATTCGTTCTTACTTTGCTTGTAGATCCTAATCGATTCAGGTTTACAAGGCAGACGACATTTGCTCGTAGACACATGAATTCTTGTACAGGAACACCTATTCAGCTCTGGATTGTGAGTCGATTTTCTTTCCTACATGTGTCTTTTCTTCTTAATTCTTAACTAATTTCTTTTTCTATTTGTGATTACTTATATATTGAATTCCTACATATGTGCAGAAATGCTTCTTCAGACAATTCTTCCATTCAGTTGAAAGGGTTGATTATCTCACATTACGCCACGGCTTCATTTCTGTGAGTATTTGCACTATGATCGATATTTTTTTTTGAAATTTTCTCTCATCTTATTAGTCTCCTTGTAACTATTATTGGTTTATATTGCAAAGTGATCGACGACCAACATTTGAGTATATACGTCTTCTTTGAAAAATCTGCAGACTCATGTGTCAACAAACAACGCATTCAATTTCCAGGAGTACATAGAACGATCGCTGGAGGATGATTTCAGAGAAGTAGTTGGCATAAGGTTATCGATCATTCGTTTTAGTATTTATACTTCTGTTTATCATAGTGAGACCGTTAGAAATGTTATGTTGTCATATTGTTGATTAACTAAAAGTCTAAAACCGCGTAACATGCACTGTGCTAACTGTTTGAGCTTTTTTTTCTGCATCAATCTACAGCCCCTTCATGTGGTTTATCGTCGTAATCTTCATTCTCGTAGACGTCCATGGTAATTACGTACTTGATCAAGCACCATGTTTCTTTATGAACAATTCTTCAATGGTTAAATTTTGGACTGATCCGTTAATATAATTTTGACTTGAACAGGTTGGCAGGTGTATCTCTGGGTATCATTTGTGCCACTAATTGTATGTACTCTTTCTGACATGGATTTTTAACTTTGGTATACTTGTGGAACTGTTTTACTAATAATTACAGCTTGGGTTTAATTGGTAGCTAATTAACTACATTCTATGCTTACAGATTGTGCTGGTTCTTGGAACAAAACTGGAAGTCGTGGTAGCCAGAATGGCTCACCAACTCGGTGACCAGCATAATGTGATCAAAGGAGCTCCTCTGGTTCAGCCAAAGGACAGTCACTTCTGGTTCAGTAAACCGCGATTCGTCTTGACTCTTGTACATCTCACTCTGTTCATGGTAATTAACCGATCTTGGACTAAGTTGTTAACAATGCTTAGTTATTATCAGTTATACATTTCTATGCTCAAACTGACTTGTACACCTTCATCCATCTATTTGCAGAATGCGTTTGAACTTGCTTTCTTCATTTGGGTCACGGTACGTATGTCCTTGTTTGAGTTTTTTTAATTTTTTTTATCAAATGCACGATTGCTCTTGTTTGAGTTGTTTCAACTTGGATTATTTTGCAAAAATGTTTACTCCTCAACGAGTCTGATTTGTTATAAAATCGACTCATATTTGAATCTGATGAGTAAATTTTTTTTCATCTAGTTTGACTACTTTTCATTCTATGTCTTAAACAGTTAAACCTAAAAAAAGTTGTTAACATTCTTCTATGAAAGCTATATAATTGCCTCTCTTTGATTCTCTTCATTTCAGTTGCAGTATGGGATACATTCTTGCTACCATGAACACATCGATATTATCATCATAAGGGTGGTCTTAGCGTAAGTGTCAATATTATCCCCTTCCATTTTCTTGAACCATATAGTTAAGGTTTTAAAATTAACAAGCATACATAATACATTAGATCATTAAAGAGTAAAGACTACAATATGCTGGTTGATATTGTTCGCTAAACATCAAAGGTGTTAATCTCTGTAGGGTTGTCGTTCAAGTTATGTGCAGTTACATTACTCTTCCCCTCTACGCTCTTGTGACTCAGGTATGAATACATGCATCTATTTATATGTATCTAATTTCAGCTACCGTCCCTGCATGTTGAAGTCTATAATACTGAAAAAAAATATAAACCGGATTGGTGCTACATTGTACTATATGCAGATGGGGTCAAATTTCAAGAGTCAACAAGTGCTGGAAGAGCAAACAACAAAAGTTATGAAGCAATGGCACGCCGACGTGAAGAAAAAGAGGAAAAAGAATAAGAACGGCAATTCAGAATCCGGCCACGATTATTCTTCTACTATAGGAAGCAGCAGTAGGACAACATTGAATTCCCCAGACTTCTCTTCCCACCGCCGGCAGCCAAATTTTGCGGTAATGTCCCAGACAGAGATAGTCGAAGATGGTCAAGAAATTGTTGATGAACATCAAGCAAAGAGTGGCCAAACTGAAATTGAACTAGCTAGTACTGTTAGTGAGGTGCACATAGAAATTTCGGAGGGGAACAGAAGCCAAACGTGAACTTAAAGAATTTTTGATAGATTGAACTAGGTAATCAAAGGATTCATTTCCGAAATACCCTATTCTCCTTGTATATTTTTTTTCTTGATGAGCCAAGAGACTATTTGTACGTCTAAATATTTTCAATCAGAAGGCTTTAAGGACAAGAAATCAGAGCCTATAGATTAAGCAGTACGTATATAACTATATATAGAGCATTTAGCTTCGAACTCTCCTTTATATATGCTTCTATACAATCAACAAAGAAAACAGCAATCAAACCGTGGACTAGCGAAAGGAACTTGTGAATCCGTATGCAGCTTCATTGATAGAAGAACGAAGGTACTCCTGATGATTCTAGGAGAACTACATACTGCAGATTTATGAATGTTCTTGATCTTGTTGTTATGTGTTTATTATGATGTGAATAGATCTTAATCTTTAGTGTGTTGTTATATGATTATGCATACCATCTAATAGTCACTTGCCCAGATAATACGCATAGTTATCAAATCCATATATATGTAACCTCTCCTACTATGAGCCTTCCCTAACAATTCCAACAAGTAGAACTCTGTAAGGTCAACTTTGTAAAACGCAAGTAACATCAATCAACTCGAGGGTGTCGCCTGAATGAAGCTCACTTTGTGACAACAGAGGAACATGTTTAGAAGAATCAAGCAGAGCGAGATATGAGACAAGGGCAACCCATTGTTGAAGACAAAGACCCACAGGGCCCAAAGACAGATCGAAAACATAATCAACAATTCAATTTGGCTGGTGGAAAAAAGATCAACCAATAACATTTGGTGTGACAAAACATAGTTATAGTTGCAGACCCACAATAATTTAAAACATGTTGGAACTTAATTTTCAGACTTATTTGACTGGGATTGTTCCTCTTAGGGCAACTCATCAGGTCCCAGGAAGTATATCGATCAACTATGTCATGTTGCAGTCGGTCCTTCTTGAACTCTATCATTGAAGTTGTAGTCACAAACCTACCTCAACTTTGATAGCAAGAAAAATGCATGCAAATGATGCAATGCGTGATGCCAAATAGTTACTCTGTAGTAAAAGAGTATGCTGATCGATATGACCAAAAGTGTTGCTCGAGCCTCAAGATATATAAATGGTCTTTGAAATGTGGTTCACTTAGTATATGAAAATTCAATTTTGGGTAATCCTGCTGAAGAAATACGTACTAGAGATTGTGAGTTTGTATCGAATGACCTTATTAAGATCTAAAGCATCACTACTACAAATACAACCTATGGGCACAAGCACTTATTCATCTCTATTAGCCTTATTGGGGACAATTTCTGTGCTCTTTGATCTTTGCCTACGAAAAATCTGTCTGAGACTAATGAGACCAACTCCATTTGGGGTTTTAACCATATAGGCACGAATTTGGAAGCCCGTCCCCAACTTGGCACCACCCCTTCAAAACATTCACTTGCTGCTCAAATACTCTGACAAATGTATAGTACATCTTTGCCACAACTGGTTCTTGTCTGTGCCCAATCTTTAACTTAAAAAAAAATTTGGGCTCGGCTCATCATTTCTGATATTGGATCTATTAGATTCTGGTTTTAAGAAATTACCAGTGTGGTGAAAATTTACATTCAAAACCAAGAAATACAAATGAAAACTGTTAGTTGTCATGGGCCTTGTTCTTCAGCTTCGTCTTCACTTAGGGTTCTGCTCAATATCTGTCCTTGCCAATTACAACCTAAAAACACAAACAACAAACTACCATTAATGATTTAACCCAAATCAATCACTCAACATTACACAATTCATAACACAAGTGCATCACACAGCCAGCCAATTGTTGATATGAACCCAAAAGGATCCAAAAAACTTAATAACCAAGCAAAACATATAACGAATTTCAAATGATACTTACAATATGCAGTAGATGATTCAAGCTACAAAATACCCATGAGACATTGCTGCAAATCTCACCGAACTCCACATTCAAGAAACAAGTTACATGAAAAAAAATAGAAAAGAAAATCATCAAATTTGTTCACATGTATGAGTTAAAACTCCGCTGCAGAAAGTAAAGTGAGGGAAACAGGCAAGAAACTCTGACCTCATGCAGCAAGATCATCATATTGTGGAGGCATTTTCTTCTCTAAAATGGGAGCAATTTGGCAACTGATATACACAATGATACATACAAGTAATTAATAAACCCCAGTATAGTAAATAAAGGGTGTAAATAAAAATGTGAAGGCACCAAGCTTTGTTATGAGAACTCAAAGGAACATGATAAGTAGTATCTTGGTAACTTTACAAGTCCGGTTCACATCAATTAATCTAACATAAAATCCCTGCCACCAATCAATGAACAAAATGGTAGCAAGATGTGAGTATATGCAAACAGAAGAGCATAAGCTGAAGGAAAAGTTGTAACGTAGATGAAAACAATTAATTAATATAGCTGGCGGAGGAAGAGAGTGAAGAAGGAAGACGAGGAGAGAGGTTGTGACCTTGTGGCGACAATGTATCATTTCAAATATTTTATTAATAAATTTGCCATAAATAACAATTTCAAAGCGGGCAATACCAATATCAGAAGCATTTTGGGACGGAAGTCAAAGATTCAGAAGCTATTTAGCTACACAAGTGCATTTGGGGACGGCTTCCGTAACAAAATCTAGTCGTCCCTATTAAGCGAAAGAGGCCACAAAATAAACGTCGTGCCCAATAGGCTGTGCCCATTGACCGTTTTTCTAGTAGTGCATCTAAAATCGCGCTCTCCATTAGGGTTCATAGTTTTTCTATAGCAAGAAACCTTTGATAATGACTGAATACCTTACAAAATACCTGGTGGCTCGATCTAACAAGGGCCCTAATGCACATATATTATTATCTAGGATGAGAGATCGCATTAAGACTCCAACGAACGTATGAACACTATGTAGCCAAAGTCAGTTGATTAGATTTTTGGATTGTTTCAATTTACAAATAATACTTGATTTTAATTACTGTACATGATTCCTCACCCAGGCCATGCGTCTCCTAATTAATAATGGTTGCATAAAAAGGGATCATAGGTTCCCACATGTCTCATCTATATATATATATATATATAATTTTCTTACAATTCAAGAAATCCTTACAAAAGTTTAGGTAATGACGCCCTTACTTGAGAAAAATTATATATATATATGAGTAGATCATCTCTGTAAATTTTCTGCTAATTTGATGATCATTAAAGCATCCAATACTGTGATTTAAAATTAAGAACATGAACGGTTCAGGTTGAACATTCAATCGTTTATTGTATTTATACATTTTCAGGGCCTTAACGATTACCAAATCAGCTGAAATTTTACAGAGATGATACATATCTAGACTATGAATGGTTAAGATGTGAAAATTTGATTAAAAAATAGGTCAAATTAAGAAAATATGCACCAAAGTTATAGTAATGACGTCTTTAACAGAGAAAAACTATATATATATAAACACACAAACGTATCATTTCTGAAATGTCAGTCTAATGACTTCATTTGACAACTGAGAGCCAATATGAACAATGTTAGCGTTGGTTGAGTACCATGTAAAGGAACTAAAACATATTCTAGTTTCCTATATATATATATAGTTCCCTTCCCAAATGGGATGCCACTTTAAAATTAAAGTGTGGAACTCCTTATTTGACTCACTTTTATGCCGTATTTTCACATCTTCACTGCTTAGTCTCTCGATTATAGTGTGTAGATCATTGCTGTCAAGTTTCATCTAATTTGGAGATCATTTAGGTTGCAAATTAGATTAAATGTATCAGTAGAACACAATATGTTCAAACATAACCGTTCGTGTAAATCATGATTACAAAAACACAAATGATCTCTAAATTTGATGAAACTTGACAACAATGATCTACACGCTATGATCTAGACACTGAGTGGTGAAGATGTGAAAATACGAATATTTGTAGCCGAATATATATAGGGTCCTTCCACTAAGGGATCCCTATTTTTAGTTTATTTATAGGGATACACATTCGACAAACTTTTCGATCACATTTTTCAATCTTAACCGTTCAATTCTTAGGTCCTAATACATAAATAACCTCTGTAAAATTTCATCCAATTCGATGATCATTAAGATGTTCAAAAATGCGAATTAAAATTATAGACATTAACGGTTCAAGTTTGGCAGATTTGATCTGTCAAATGATTTCAGTTATTTTAAACCCTTAACGATCACCAAATTTGATGAAATTTTGCAGAAATGATCTATATATACATCTACATATTGAATGGTGGAGATGTTGTTATGTGATCAAAAAGTTTGTCGAATGTTTATCCCTATAAATAAACCAAAAATAAAGATCCCTCAATAGAAGACCATATATATATAACTCTAAATCATTTCTCGATTATATTTTCGCATCTTAGCCATTCTGATTTTAGGTATATATATTTAGATCATCTCTACAAATTTTAGCCAAATTGATAATCGTTAAGGCGTTCAAAGCTGTGATTTAAAGTTACGGTTTAAGACGAACAGTTCGGACAGTTTGATTGATTTGAACACCTTAACGATTATCAATTTGGCTGAAAATTGGTAGAGATGATATAAATATATATACCTAGAATTGAAACGGTTGAGATGAGAAAATATGATCGAGAAATTGGTCAAATAATGAAATATGTTCCTTGACTAAGAAGCGGACCTCCGCTTCTGATCAATACTTTATATATAGCGCAATCCCACCAGCATCGCCCACAGTAGACACTTCTGAAAACGGGAAGTGATATCCTCCCCCACCTAACATGGTGTACGTCCTCGTACACGGCACCCGCAGCACGCACTTCTACTCGCACCACGATGCTCGAGCGACGAAAGGAGTTTCCCAAAGATCGCCCAACATAACTCCAAGCCAGACTTCGTCCAATCCTCACATTCGAGGCACCCTGCCCACTCGACCCCTCTACCACGGGATCCCCCATCCACTCAAGGACACGACGACACGTGTGAGCGCTCGGCAGCAACGGACATCCATCTGATCCTCACCCTTCGAGGAACCCTGCCTACTCCACCCCTCCTTCGGGATCCTCCATCCACTCGGGGACACGACAGCACGTGTGAGCGCTCGGCGACAACGAACATTGATGTCAGAGCGGCTCTGATACCATTTATTTATCTGAATGGAAAGATCCCCCATACACTTTCTATAAAGAATGCGAGTTAACTTTTGACATATATATATATATATATATATATATATATACATACGTGTGAGCGCTCGGCGACAACGAATATTGATGTCAGGATGTATGTATATATATATATATACATACATATGTGTGAGCGCTCGGCGACAACGAACATTGATGTCAGGACGGCTCTGATACCACTTATTTATCTGAATGGAAATATTCCCCATACACTTTCCATAAAAAATGCGAGTTAACTTTTAGCACACCCGGATATATATATATATATATACACACACACACGATGGAACAGCATACCAAATATTTGTAGCCGTTGGTTGCAGCAAACCCTAAACCAAAATGGTCCCTTGATCAATTCAACTACAAATTACTCATCCACTAATGAATGATAAAGAAATTGTTCACCAAATTAAACGTGATCAAGGACTTGGCCAACAGCTCCCAGCAGAAGTAAATTTCTTTATTTCTTCCTGATTAGACTTCAGGATTTAGGGTTTACAGTTTGGTTTAGGGTTTTCATATACATATTTGCTTCTAAAGTACAGAACAGACAGACTAATACACCTAGCTCGGATCCGTAATCGCGCAATAAACAAGAACTGGATCTATTACTCCCACTAGTTTGCTTGCTTCCTCTTTTCATAATACAATGGAGACTCTAGCAGACTAGCAGATTTTGTTTTTCGATAGGTAGAACCATGACAAAACAGAGCTGCATGACAAAACCACGATCCACTTATACCCCTTCCCACTTATATCCTAGCAACAGCAGGAGATAGACGAGATCTTATCCTAGCTAAAGCTAGGATAAGAAGCTAAAAAAAGCTAAGCTAGCCTCAAACAAACAAGAACTTGTAATCGATATTTACTTTTCAATTTTAGTATATATTATCCGGTGGATGAAATATGATGAATCGATGACCTCAGTTGCCGCAAGCTTGTAATCATGGGGATACCATTTGCCCCCTAAAAATGGACCGGCCAAGCAAAGTTTATTTCATTGAATAGTAACCGAGGTTCTAGGACCGGTTTCTAATAGCTTGAGGTGAAAAATGAAAATGTGTGTGTTAAGGTATTTGATGTTACATCTAATTTAGTAGATTCATTTTAAATTACACTTATTTTTAAGATTGTTTTAAAATACATCCAAATTTATTAATTAAGTTTGTTTAAACAAAATTAACTTATTATTTAAGATAAATAATAAAAAATATTTTTTTAGAATTACAAAAGTTGTCATTATCTCTAATCCTCAATGAAATGGTATCATAGAAATATATGAACCCTAACCCCTAACTCTAAACCATATACCCTAAACTCTAAAATCCTAACCCCTAAATCCTATACCACTACCAGAATAAGTATCATAGCCGACGAAAAAAAAATTAGCAGGCGGACGAAATTTTTTTTCGTCGGCTAAAGTCTATTTTAGCCGACGAAAAAAACTTTCGTCGCCTAAGTGAAATTTTCGTCGGCTAAAGTGGACTTTTAGCCGACGAAATTTTGTGTCGTCGGCTAAAATAGTTTTTTTCGTCGGCTATAATCTGTGAACTATAGCCGACGAAATTTTAAAACTTTGGCCGACGATATATATAATTTCGTCGGCTAAAATGCTTTATATTTCCAGATCTAGACAGTAGCTGATTTGAAAGAAAAAACGGGAGAAAAAGTTTTGGGGTTGGCGAAATTGTTGGGTGTTGTCGAAATCTGTCCGAAATTAGTTTGTGGCGCTATATATAGGTACGTATATGTATATATATCTTGTTTTTGAGTTGATTTAAGAGTTTTATTTTCGTTATGCACATTGATTTTGAGTTTTAATTAGAGTTGATTATATTGTGTTTTAATTAGAGTTGATTATATTGTGTTTTGAGTGTGATTGAGTTGATCGATTTGGGTTTGATAATATATATGAAGTTGTTGATATATATATATATATATATATATATATTAATTTGATTATATTAATTAGTAATTATTATATATATTAATTGTACGTTAACTCAGATATAATATAAATTGAATGATTCGTAAATTTAATTAATTAGCGTTTATACATATATATTATGTTATTTTCTCAGGATATGGATAAGAGTTGGATTTCGCTTCCAAAATGGGACAAAAGATATGCTAAAGGAGTTGTTAGTTTTATTGAATATGTGATCAATAATGCTAAAGGGAATACAATTTTCTATTGACCGTGCACTAAATGTCAGTGTCGCAGCGATATGTATCAATTTCCAATTGACAAGGTTTGGCAGCACCTTCAAAGTAATGGGTTTTGGGAGAAGTACACATGTTGGATATATCACGGTGAAACATCATCAAGGGGTCCGCATGATCATGGGCAATTTTCTGAGACGGGCAGTACATCCAACGATCCAACAACGGCCTTCATCAACGATATGTTTCCTTATGAGAGGGGTGTATATATGCTCTGAAGGACCGTATATGTCTGACCCGGTGCAGCCCTTCCCTAGAGTTGTCAACACTGCTGGTATTGACAGGTACAACAAACTACTTGCTTTCCAACAGACCCCTGTGTACCCCGGTTGTCAGAAAACGGTTCTTGAAAGTGTGATGGACGTTATGAAGATTAAAGTTGAGACAAAATCGACTGTGAAGGCTGTTGATGAGTATCTACAATACACTGCTTCAATGCTGCCCCACGGTCATCGTCTTCCTACCACTCATCATAAGGTCCGATGTATACTGAAAGATCTTGGGCTTTCCTACATCAAGATCCATGCATGCAGATATGATTGTGTTCTCTTCTGGGGTAAAGATCCAGAAGGGAATGACCTTGGTGACCTTGACACATGTCCAGTATGTCAGAGTGACAGGTATAAGTTGACTCCTGCAGGCAATAGGAAACCTATGAATGTGCTTCGGTATTTCCCGTTGAGGGATAGGCTGGAACGGTTGTACATGTCATCACACACGGCCAAATCTATGAGATGGCACGCTGATAGGGAATTGCAAGGCGAAGATACCCTTATACACCCTGCTGACGGGGAGGCCTGGAAGCATATAGACAGGGAGTTTCCTCATTTTGCGTCTGAGGTCCGAAATGTGAGGCTCGGGCTCTCATCCGACGGGTTCAATCCTTTTGGCAACATGAGTCTTCAATACAGTGTATGGCCGGTGATTTTAGTACCATACAATCTTCCTCCATGGATGTGCATGAAGAAGGAATACAATATGTTGAGTTTGTTGATTCCGGGACCCGGTTATCCAGGGAAGTGTCTCGATGTGTATTTGAGACCCTTGATTGAAGAGCTTAAGTTTTTTTGGGACGTTGGTCATCCCACTTATGATAAGTTCATGCACGAGATGTTCCAGATGCATGCTATGGTTGTTGGTACCATTAGTGATTTTCCTGCTCGTGGGATGTTGTCGGGCAACGTTGTTAGGGGATACAAGGCTTGTCCAGAGTGCCTAAGCGATGAGGGGAGCAGTAGTCATTGCAACAAGATATGTAGATTGGGTCACCGTACTCTCCTTCCGTATGATCACGAATGGCGGTTCGATGATAAGGCATTTGATGGGACTGTAGAACTTGGTGTGCCTCCTAGAAGATGGACAGGGGAAGAAATTTTAGCAGTGCTTAATGAGTATGATTTTGGGCAGCTCAGCAATCATCCCAATATAGTGGCGGCAATACCTGACAGACCCGACAGGTATAAATTTTGGACACATAAGAGCATATTCTGGGAACTCCCATACTGGAGTAAGTTGCTGATCAGGCACTACCTAGATGTGATGCACATAGAAAAGAATGTGTGTGACAGTGTGGTGGGAACCGTGCTGAACTTGGAGGGAAAGACGAAAGACGGTCCGAAGGCACGCATTGATCTTAAAAAAATGGAGATACGAAGACATTTGTGGTTGAAAGAAGGGAAGAAAAAAATGCCTCAAGCTCCGTACACAGTGAAGCCTGAACAGAAGAACGTAATTTTTAGGTGGTTGAGTTCTGTGAAGTATCCTTCAGGCTACGCAGGAAATATAGCCCGGTGTGTAAACATTCAGGACAATAAAATGTACGGGTTAAAGAGTCATGACTGTCATATTCTGCTACAACGTCTCTTCCCTATTTTCATTCGACCCTTCCTTCCCCGTCAGGTGGTGGAGCCGTTAGTAGCGTTGTCAAGATTCTTCCAGAAGTTATGCACAAGGGAAGTGACAAAATCTGATCTCCGGGAAATGCAACATGACATTATTTATATCATGTGTAAATTTGAGAGAATATTTCCTCCAAATTTTTTTGACATCATGCCGCACCTGATGATCCATCTTCCCGAGCAATTGTTGCTTACCGGTCCAGTACACTATACTTGGATGTATCCTATGGAAAGGTATGTTTTTTACACCTAATGTTTTTATTGTACATGTTCATTGTATAATCGTAACATATGACAACAAATTTATTTATTTACAGACAACTTGGAGACTACAAAGCTTATGTGGCTAACAAATCCGCGCCTGAAGGATGTATAGCAGAAGCATATATTGCACACGAGTGCGTCACCTACATGAAGTTGTATCTAGGAGCATTGAAGGAAACTCCACAAACCATGCCGGTTGATGAACCGAAGTTTAACCTTTCCATAGTCTCAAATGATGTTGAAGTTTATGGAATTTTACCAGAGTCCTACAAGTTGCAACCCCATGAGCTCGTCATAGCCCATTGGTGGGTATTGATTAACTGTCAAGAAGTTGAATACTGGAAAGACATCCATCTACACTGTCCAGACATTCAAGGTGATCTCGACTACCACAACAAGGAGTTCGCGAACTATTTTGGCGATTAGGTATGTAATTCTCCAATTTTGTATGTTGCAAGTCTCCTTGATTGCATAATTATTCATATTTATAATACATTGAATCTTTGGTTGCAGATGAACCATATTCAATTTGATGGTCACCCAAATTGGTCTCACGAACTAAGACTTCTAGCTATGAAGCCGATAATGTCAAGAGTTTACCCGATGTGCAAGGTCAATGGCGTGCAATTTATATGTGAAATGAGAGACAACAGACGAAGAACACAGAATTCTGGTGTTATGGCGCATGGTGGCCGGAATGGAGTTGATTATTATGGTGTTCTTGATTCAGTGGTGGAACTCGTTTATGGGCAAGGCATGACCGTGCACCTGTTCAAGTGTAGATGGTTTAATACTAGAAGCTCGCAGAGCATGAAGATTGATCAGTATGGGATTTTATCGGTGAACACTGGCACAAGCTGTTACGAAGATGACCCGTTTGTTTTTGCGACATCGGTGAAACAAGTGTTTTATCTTGATGACCTTGTTAAGGGTGACGCGTGGAAAGTAGTTAATCTTGTGCACCCTCGAAACATTTACTGGGCGGCTACACTTGGAGAGGCCGAAGACGAGAAAGAAAATGTTGCGTATCAAGAACACAGTGTAATAGATATTCCTGACTCCTCTACAATTCGCCTTAATAATTTTAAACCGGGTCGTTCGGTTCGAATTCGTGATTTAGACGCTCGCCTTATTGATGTGGATCCAAATCAAGAAACAGACGACGACTTTTGTGATGTAGAAATGCATAGATTACCGGAAATTAATTCTGGCACCGAAGAAGACTCATCGGATGATTCTGATTACGAGCCTTCTTAGTTATTTGAATTTGTACTACAATTTGATGTGTTTTATATGGTACAAGCTCTACAATTCATAATGTATCTTAATGTTGGTTATATATGCAGGAAATTGTTATGGGTACGGTTAAACCAACTGTTTTTTTTTATCTATTTGACAGTTTTAGCCGACGAAATATAACATGTTTCGTCGGCTAAGATACTTTTAGCCGACGAAATCCATCATATTTCGTCGGCTAAAAGTATCTTAGCCGACGAATACCCTAATATTTCGTCGGCTAAACCCTAAACCCTAAAGTATAGCCGACGAATACCCTAATATTTCGTCGGCTAAAGTTAAATGAATAAAATAATAATTTATATCGCTAGTTGCGTCTCCTCGATATGAAACTATTTGTAGTTGACGGTCCGGACAGAATACGTAATTTAGGTGGCCAAATCACCGTTTGTTTGTGTTTAGGGGTTTGACCAACGGGATTGACCGTGCGGATCGAGCGCGACCGTGTGTCCGATGATGCTGAAATTTTACCCTCACACATGTTTCAACATAATGATGATATCTGATGGTCGGTTTTTCGTTTCACAAGATGGATTGTCACAATCAAAGTATGCCTACTAATGTTGTATAACTAATTGACCAAGTGTTAAGTAAATGTTCCGTTTTAAAAACAAACTATACGTAGATGCTTCAAACAAAAAAAAGTCGTGAGATAAGATATGACCGGAACGATGAAATATGTCTACGGTTGAAATTTCACGTAATTCTGATAAGTTTCGGTGCCAATACTTGCGGTCATTGCATTTTTTCTATTCGTTCGCCATAGAGGACGCCCTATCTCCGACGGTTATTTTTCTTATAAATTTTATACCGCTAGTTGCGTCTCCTCGATATGAAACTATTTGTAGTTGACGGTCCGGACAGAATACGTAATTTAGGTGGCCAAATCACCGTTTGTTTGTGTTTAGGGGTTTGACCAACGGATTGACCGTGCGGATCGAGCGCGACCGGGTGTCCGATGATGCTGAAATTTTACCCTCACACATGTTTCAACATAATGATGATATCTGACGGTCGGTTTTTCGTTTCACAAGATAAAACAAATAAATTGTGCATGAACTTACTAAATATGAATAAAATATACTTTAGCCGACGAAATTACTAACATTCGTAGTAATTTCGTAGGGTAAAAGTTGAACTATAGCCGATGAAATTACTAAAAAAATTTCGTCGGCTATAGTTGGACTTTAGCCGACGAAATTAGGGTTTTGTCGTTGGCTAAAGTCCAACTATAGCCGACGAATTTTTTATTTCGTCGGCTATAGTTCTTACTATATATTCGAACCCAGCGAGACAGAACCCACTTTCTCCACTCGGCCGGACTCTTTCTCCCTCTCCTCTCGATTTTCTTTCGCCATTTTCGACGGTTTCCGGCCTCCACTCCGCCTCTATCATCTCCCAAACCAATTAGGTATGTAATTTCATGTTTATATTGTATTATAGAACAAATTTCATTAGTTTTTTCAATACATTGCATTATATTGAATTGTGTTGAATTATATTGTGATAATGTTGAATTGTATTATGTTGTGATAATGTTGAATTATATTGGGTGTATTTACTGAATTTGGGTGTATATTTGGGTGTATTTGGGTGTATTTGGGTGATATTGGGTGTATTTACTGAATTTGGGTGTATATTTGGGTGTATTTGTGTGTAGTTGGGTGTATTTAGGTGTATTTGGGTGTATTTGGGTGTTATTGGGTGTATTTACTGAATTT